>OZ020305.1:46314850-46914850 GCA_963971305.1 Arcuatula senhousia | reverse complement strand
GTATTGCAGATTGTACTTGGTTCTGAAAAAGAGGATGTTTTAATTGCGTGGAAAATTAAAACAAAATATCCTTTGGTAAACTCATTTAAATGTGTAGATGTAGCCACTCCCCCCTGGTGGGTGAGAGCAAGTTTCAATAACAGACATATCAGTCAATTTTCATTATTGATAACAATGTTTTATGGATCAAATTTAATGTTTTTAAGTTTTTGAGTAAACATGCATTCATTTTTTTTTCTTTTTGGATTTTTTTCGATTGCTGAAATATAAGTATATGCAATAATCACAATATGATATTGCTAATTAACGTTTTAAGACTTTTATATTCTTTTATTGAAATTGAATCATTTTTACCTTTTTTGGTACAATTTTTTCTGTAATTACTTCATTGTCTGCATTTCCATGCGATAACAAAAACTGCTCTAATAGCGACTCATTGGTGTCATCATCCCGTCGTGTGCAGACGACTAAATACTGACAAACATGGTTATACAGAACTTCTTTTTGATTGGGAAAACTTCCAAAGATCTCCAAACCATATTCACCAGACATGGGCATATTAAAAACAACATATGCTTTCAATTCATTGTCTTGTAGCTTTAAACAACTTTGTAAAGCTTTTTCATTCCATCCGTTTCTCACAGCCTTGCAGACGACATCGACCGGTCTCGTTTTATTAATTTCAATACATATGGATTTCTCTGTCGTCACAATTGTGCCCTTCTTTTGTACGGGATACAGACACATTTTCTCGCACCTAGAGCCGGGTCCCCATGTCCTATCCCAGCAGTAAGGTAAGGGGTCATCTTCAATACATGTTCTATCAATGTCAACCTTGTAGGAAACTATTTCCTGGAATTTAGCACCGTCTTTAAGCTTTGCAAATAGTTTTAATAAGTATAATCCTTGCGGAGGCGTTCTCAGTACGAAGTTGGCACGTTGACTATGAACTTCGTGATATATAAAACTCTTGAGCTGATGACCTTCAGCCTCTTCACTTCCGGTTTCAATAGAGGCCATCTTGAAGAAAAACTTTGTCGGTTGTGTTATACCTAAATCCCATTTAACCTGACCTCGTTTTGGTTGTAGGACACATTTAACATTAGCATTAAAGTGTAATTGACAAACAAAAAAGTAGGGTTTAACGAACGGTAGATTTTCAAACTCCTGAAGTGATATGGGCCTTTCAACGAGCTGCCAAACAGGATCCGATGACCAATGGCTCATTATTAGTTTCTCTGGATCTGTTAAGAAATAAAACTCCTCAGAACCTGGATGACCCTGAAAAGAAAAGGCATTTAGATTTAACTTTTAAAGTCTTGTCTTTGAAAGTCATGTTTCGGATTTCAGTTCATTTTTCAATGTTTTATAGTTGTCCGGGATATTTGTACAAAAAAGGAGGCTTTTGCAACATGTTCTATATCTCTATGGATATAAATTATTCAAGACCATGGAAGATCTTTTATTCTAATTTCCACAAAATTAACTCAAATGAAGATGAATGAGAATAAGATTACTACTTTTAAAATGCACACAACGAAGCAGTTCGTCACCATCCTACCAGAGTTCTATTTTCATTTAGGGTAATTTCTATGTTAATTAGACGCTCAAATGATATGACTTAAACCTCAAGTGACATTTTATTTTCTAAGAGAGACTTTTGTTTGAGCGTCTGTATAATATTTATTTCTATCTTCAGTACGGCGCCATTATCTCAAGAAGTCACTTAACCAAATCTTCCAATAAACATCATTTAACGTTTGAATTGCTTTATGGAAATTGATTGTTCTAATATGGAAACGGGATATTCATTTGTAGAATTACTCATATTAGGAAAGAGTACATTGAAAAACCTGATGAATATCTTGACAGCAATTAAAGTGGTCCACCACTTAAATATTGAATAAAGTAGCTTTATCTGTGACAGTTATTATTATTAAGGTCTTTCCCTTTCCAAAGGGAAGACCTTATTGCATTTCTTATGATTATTATTATTATTATTCTTTTTCTTCCGTCCACTGTGAAAAAACGACTTGACGAAACATGATGAAACTTGGCACATCTATTCAGCTCTGCCAGGAATAGACTTGGCTTAGGCAATGACAAAAATCTATTTTTAGTAACAGAGTTATCTCCCGTAATGCTGTTTACCCTTGTTAGCAGATCTCCTCCTAGAAAGTAACAGATATAAAAAATCTAAACTGTGGAAACTGTTCTCTGACTCCTGCCGATGTGTCATCACGAAATTATTTTTTTTTATTTTACTTCCTGGTTGCGCGCGTATGGCGCAAAGTTGGCGCAAAATGTCAATGTTGTCCGATTTTGATGAAATTTGGTTTCCAGGTAGATTTGAGGGTCCTGATTACGAATCTATGGTCAATTTTTTTTTGCGTTTACCATTGCCAAAATGGCGGCCGTCAAACGGTTTTTTACTTCTAACTCGAAAACCGTTAGAGATAGTATAGACAATATATGTACAAAAAATGATCGTCTTGAAAAGACCTACATTTTGAGTCCATAAAGTGTATGATTCGGTTGAGCGGTTACGAAATGGCGGCCGAAACAAGTTTCGCGAAACACGTTTTTTGCCCATAACTTCAAAACCATAACAGATAGTATAGTAAACATGTATACTTAAATGAATCAGTATGCAAAGAACTACAATTTGAGTTCAAGGTCAAAGGTCATGGGTCAAGGTCATTCCCTAGCAACAAGGTAACATTAATGAAAAGTCCATAGCAACCATATGTATTCTTAACCAACATTACCTATTGAGTTTAGAAGAGTTTTTATAACCGTAAGTGACCTTCTGTCCATAGCAACCAATAAATGTCCTTAACAACCATCCTTTTTCTGACACTAGGCCCCTTGATTTTTATTCTGGAACCTATTTGATAACTATTGGTAACCTCATATCGAAAACGAAATGACTCATTTGTCTAAAGTTCTTGTATTGGAAACCATAATGCTAACATGCTAAAGCGACAGAGAGACAAGAGACAGGGAAAGACCTCTCATTTGTTCTCTGAACAAATGGCATTTTATTAAGTTCTATATATCGTCACGGTAGGTCCCGTGTCCGGCGACAGGATTGTTTTTTCGAGAGGAATTGTCCAGTTTTTTCGAGAGAGGTCCAGGTTTTTTCGCCTGTCCGTTTACTAAAAAATGCTTTAATTCTCAATTGTAAGTGAAACAAAACAAAAAAGAGGAATAAAAGTATTCAAAATGTTCAAATTATTACTTTTCTTCCACAAAAGTCCGTAAAGAAGCATCATTTAATGATTTATTAAAATTGAACAGGTTTTTTCGAGAGGCACAACAACTTGTCCGGTTTTTTCGAGAGATGTCCTGGTTTTTTGAAAATTTTGACTAGAGAGAGGAACTGGGTTTTGTGGAAACTATACGACTTAAATGGAAACTAATATCCCTCCTACTCAATAAACATTCATTTAAACACATTACATGCAAAATATTAAGTTTGTTACTAACTTTAAAGCATAAGTAGACTGCCCAAATGCATTATCTGACTTATCTTTGAAGACTAAATTAGTATTTTGACAAAATTAGTTTAATGGTACATTTGTGACTTTCTTGACGTGCTTTAATAAATTACCGGTTTCAAAAAGAGTGATTGTTACGGTGGGCAAATTTTTGTGCCTTTTCAAGTCTTTAAAACTATAAAATCTACATGTATGTCAGAAACAAATAAATACAAAAAGAGCATATTCCACTGGTGCATTCTGTTATTTCAAGAGTTTAAGGGTGTTTTGGAATATGAGATATATACATATTTATTCCTGGAATACGGGATATTTGAGGCAAAACAAACTGGGATATAGAATATTTAAATCTATTCTATTTACAGGGATATAGGATAAGAAAAAACCTCTATTTTGGATATTTGATAAAAACATTAGGGAATAGAGATATTGGAACCCCTTAACGTATACATATGTATGTAAAGATACAAAAGATACAAAAACTTAAATAGCATTTGAATCTCATACTCTTATGTTTGTTTTATGTCCAGTCGACACTATTTCAGTCATAATCAGCATGACAATAGCTAATTGAAACACCAAAATGAATTCTGTAGACCCACCCAGGACACAGACCCATGTATGTCATTCGAAGGACCCATGCACAACCAGAAGTAAAACGAACCAACTCACAAGATAGCCCAATGTACCGTTAACGCACCATAGGCCAATGCATCCAGAAAATGACGAAATCCTCCCTCAAAAGTTTTGCACAATTTGGAACCCTTCCATATGGTGACTGACAATGGAAAACCCTTACCCGAAATGAGGTCATACTAGATGGAACATCTACCTGTGTGGGATATGGCCAACTCATAACCAGTTTCACATAACCATCCTTTATCTGGCGAAAATACAATGCTGAATCCTGTTTGAACCTATACTCACTGAGAGAGAGAAGCGGGGTTGGAGTGGGAAACAAAGGATCTGTAAATTTTGAAGATCACTGGAAAAGGGAAGAGGTGGGTAGGTGCGGAAAATTTAGTCTGTGACGGTGCACAATGGGATATTTTACGTGCATGAACCCACAGGCGTTTGGGTTCAGGATTTTTTTATTAATAACGTGTATATAAAAATTTTCATACTCGTCTATATACTATTTCCGGAAATAGTATATAGACGAGTATGAAAATTTTTATATACACGTTATTAATAAAAAAAAAATTCCTGGACCCAAACGCCTGTGCATGAACCTTGGAACTCTCCACGCACGTTGGTCCAATATGGTTTACGGTCAAGTTTCCGCATTAGTATAGCCAGATAAACCGGCATTTATTATGACAGGGCTGCCCCATTCAACCACCTGTGGCACACATCCCAGTCGCTTTGTGGGCCAAGTGGCCTGGAAAGATGACAGGTTTCTTAGGGGCCATATCAAAATTCCTAAATCTTCGGCAGAATCTACATCCATAGTGCAGCTACTGAGCCAAGTTTCAGTTCTGTATTCCAAATAACCAGGGAGGAGTGGCGTGACGAAGACTAATGTGCCCTTAGGCTACCTGTGCAGTCCAGCCCCTAGGGGCCATGTCTAAAATCCGAAACCTTCGGCAGAATCTACATTCATAGTGCAACTACTGAGCCAAGTTTCAGTTCTGTATTCCAAATAACCTGGGAGGAGTTGCGTGACGAAGGAATAACTTGCCCTTAGGCTTCCTATTCAGCCCAGCCCCTAGGGGCCATATCAAAATTCCGAAACCTTCGGCAGAATCTACATCCATAGTGCAACTACTGAGCCAAGTTTCAGTGCTGAATTCCAAATAACCTGGGAGGAGTTGCGTGACGAAGGAATAATGTGCCCTTGGGCTACCTATGCAGCCCAGCCCCTAGGGGCCATATCAAAATTCCGAAACCTTCGGCACAGTCCCCACCCACAATGCAATCAATAACCCAAGTTTCATCTTTCTACTCCCTGTGGTTACTGAGATTATCCTGGACATAAACGCCATACGTACGTACTTACGTACGTACGTACATCCGTACATCGAACAGCAAAACATTATTCCCGCGCTTTTGCTAGCGCGGGGATAATAAAGAATAAATACATATGTGTAAAAATTAAGACGTACTGAAAGGGCAATCGAGTCTTATATAATCCTGGATAAAACAGCAGACATGAAAGAAGACGACTCTATGATACAAACAAACACATCCAAGAAACAACTACAAGTCAAGTTAAAAGAAGGTAGCCCAGAAACTGTAAGCATTTTCTGCTTGTCGCAACACAAATATTTTGTTTCCAGTCAATTATTCAAGGAGGCTATTTTCAATTTATAACAGTTGGTATTTATGCTTAGACAATAAATTAATGGGTTCTTGTTGTAGGCGTCAATTATATGTGCCTGCCTGTTTATATAGGCTATATAAGGTTGAATTCTTGACTTTAACTGACGTATTCTTGTCCAAAACCCTTGAAATGATAGTACCGTATTCTTATTTGTTTAACAACATACAATGTCTTTTAAAATATGATTTAACAGGTAAACAACACGCACAACTTGTCTTTCTAAAGTATGAAAAAACCTGGACCTCTCTTGCAAAAACCTGGACGCCTCTTGAAAAAACCTGGACATGTATTTTATTTTAATTTAGAAATATGTAAGACGCAACTTTTTGGCATCAATGTTCAGGATGCCATAATATAACAGTGATGTTCACTTATAATGGTAAGCAATCTCGTTCAATATAGTTGTCTTTTAAGGGGCGAAAAATGCAAAAAGGTAAAAATTCAAAAAACAGCCCACAATTTTATTTAGGAATCACATTTTTTTATAGGAATTGGTGTTGTTATACAATATGATAATACTACAAATATGCCTACCCGTTGGTAGCATTTTTTCTTCGCTTTCAGCTAAAAATCCCTAAATATCACCAGAGTTTGTATTTTTATTGATTATTCTCTTGAAAAAACCAGGACAATTGTAAATCCCTCTCGAAAAAACAATCCTGTCGCCGGACACGGGACCTACCGTGATCGTGTTCTGACTAAATTTAAGAGATCTTCTGCTATGAATTTTCTTGTTGAATTACATCCAACATTCAATTTCAGCAATAAAAAGCAAACTGACATTTTCCGATTTTCAGCACCTAATGTTTCTGTTCGCACATTAGTTTCAGGAATAAAAAGATCAGATGCTTTGATTTTAACATTTGTGCATCAACAAAATAGAAGTAAAATACATTAGTGAAAATAATAAGAACATACAGGAAGTAATTTGAATTTCAAAGTTAAAAAAAATCGTCAAAACTAGTCAGTTGAAAAGGCAACAACAATATGTAACACCCGGGTTAACCCGAGATCGTGAAGTCGGTGGTTATCGTGAACTCGGTTAGGCAAAATGTAAACAAACGAGAATTAACCAATGGGAAAAGAGAAATTACGACTAAAATGTAGTCGTTAACGCGGTTAATGTAATCGTTCAACCCGGTTTGTTCCTTTTTACTGTTATCGTGAACCGCAAATTTGTATAATGTAATATGTACCAAAAGCTTCTTTTTCTTATCAAATAGTGTTAGTTTAGATGTTTGAAACCTTTGTTAGTGTAACAAATTAACTTTTTGGTCTTTGAAATTAGAAGTAACTCATTAACAAATTAAGGAAAGAAACTAAAAAGGGTAAATAAAGGTAAAATTACCGGACTATATAATATATAATATATAGTAAGGTTGTCAACCATATGCAATTTACCACTCTCTAACTAATTACAGCCGGTGTTTGGGAAACTTGGGGTATATACATGCGTCCGCATTTATTTCTGACCATGTTAAAGTACTTTATAAAGAATTATCTTACTTTTTTTATCTACTTTTCCATAACAACTTGTTTTAATTGTTTTGGTCGTGGTCCAAAATCTTGGAACTAAATATAAACGGTATGGCAAATTGCAACTTCGAATTCGGGTTAAATTTTTAAGAAAAAAAGGTTAACAAAATCCTTAGACGGACAGACACACGGACAAGAATAGATATCATTAACATAATAAACCAACAGCTTATTCAATATTGGCACTATATACATGTGTAGTACAAATAAACGACCAATCAACTTTGTTTATAAAAAAAATAAACCATGTCAAGACATAGTGACCGTCTTTTTGTTATACAGGAAGTAGATCGAGAGTGACAGACCTAATGCTATGGGATTGCATACTTATGCTACATACCAAATATCAAAAGGCTGCGATGAGTAGTTATTGAGTTAATTTATTTTTAACTTCGTGGAATCCAGCAAAAAGAGGGACATTAGCGACCCTTTATCATAAAACTGACCTTTATAATTAATTCTCAATCTTATGGCAGTCGTTATGTACAGAATATTTAACATGAAAAGGGCTTCACTTGGTTCCGAATCCTTGCGGTGCACGGGAAGCGAATAGGCCCACAAAGGCACTAAGCTTGTCGGAAGAAGTCCACTAAAGAGCGCTCAGAAACGGCTGACATTGGGTCCGCTCGCTTAGCTCAAAAACGACTGGGATATTTGCCTAAGGTAGTTGAATGGGACAGCCCTGTCATAATGAATACCGGAATCATCATGCTATAATTCGGAAAACCTGACCGCAAACCATAGTGGGTCAAGGTGAGTGGAAAGGGCCAGTGGCTGATCCAGAAATTTTGAAAGCGGAGGGCGCGCAATTAAAAAAAGTCTTTGGGACTTTTTATTTAATACAGTTCCTAACCACATTTTCCTGTAAAACGGGAGGGAGCGCGCCCGGCACGCCGTTCTTTAACCCACCTTTGATTAGTCATGCTTCTTGCCAGGGATGTTCAAAAGACACGTAAAAGATCACTTTGAAGATCGCAAAGTTATTCATCAAATATAAGCTAAATTTTCTGCCCCTAACCACCTCGCTCTTTATCCTGTGGTTTTCAAAATTTACAGATCTTTTGTTTCCCACCCAAACCCTTTTTTTCTCGCTCAGTGTGTGTCAGTTCAAAAGGATTCAGCATTGTATTTTCGGCAGAAAAGGGTTGCCTATGTGAACCTGGTTAAGGGTTGGCTATATCCCACTCTGTTAAGTGTTCAAACTAGTATATGACCTCATTTCAGGTAAAGTTTCTTCATAGGTTAAAGTTTTCAGATCATGCGATTTATTTTTATTTTTTTGGGGGGGGGTTTCGTTATTTTCTGGGTACAATGGCCTATTGTGCATTGGGGGTACATTAAGTTATGAGTTGGTAAATTTCCTTCTCGTTTATGGTCGTACATTAGCCATTTCGCATGGCATAAATGACCAAATATTTTTATTGAAAACCTTATGCTTTATATAGCAGAAATCCTTTTCAGTGTTTATCTGAAGCTGTGCTGTCAAAACATATTTTTAATAAAAAAAAAAGATTTATCATGTTTTTGTTTTTTTATCGGAAATGATCGGTCACTTAAATACTGTGCAAAAGTATGCTGTTAAAATCGTATACAAATACTTTAAGTGTGTAGGTCTATGATAATGATTTACTGGCAACGCAATAATGTTAAACTATAAGTATTTCGGTAAAACTGGTTTTAGTTTGTCATCAAAATAATACTCGTTTGATTCAGTCCAGAAAAGCAAGAGGTGTAGGTTGTACACGGTTTTTTATTTTTTTATTTTAGATTTTTTTTGTTTTGTCACAACAATTCGTATATTGTATGAATCTGCACACTCCGTTTTTAGCTCACCTGGCCAAAGGCCATGTGAGCTTATGTCATCACTATGCGTCCGTCGTCGTCCGTCGTCGTCTGTCGTCGTCCGTCGTCGTCCGTTAACAATTTAAAAAATCTTCTCCTCTGAAACTACTGAACCAATTTGCTTGAAACTTGGCAGGAATGATATATGGTATGTTGGCTACAAACGATCCTCATTTTACATTGATCTGATAAAAAAACATGGCCACCGTTGCTAAAAATAGACCTGGGGGGTCAGACTACTGTTTTTGGCTTATAAATTAAAAAGTATAAGAGATAGATGAAATCTGATGCAATGCTACTGCTTCAGCATCTAAAGCTCTACAAAAGTATCCTTTTGATCGAAAATGTCAGATGACCACCTTTAGGGGTTTTGGCCCCTTAAAGGTGAAAAATAGACTTTTTTCGTGTTTTTGGCCTACAGAATGAAATCTTGCAGATAGAGATTAGCTGTTGCTTGCTTAAATTTTCAGCTCATTGAGTTCTACAAAAGTCTCCATATGGTCGAAGTTGTCAGAAGACCCCTTAAAGGGGTTATAGCCCCTTATAGTTAAAAAATAGTGTTTTTGGCCTATAGAATGAAAATTATTGCATATAGAGAAAAGCTAATGTTTGCTTACCATTCATCTCAGTTAGGCTCTACAAAAGTCTTCATAGGGTCGACATCAAGACCAGGTGAGCGGTTCTGCCACTTGTTTATTTTATGGGGTGTTAACAACTAATTAGGAAATACATTTTATGTATTTTTTAATGATCATAGAGAAAATGCTTCATAAATCTTTTTTATCTCAAATCCGGGAATTCCGTTCCAAAACGTTCATTGTAAACCTTTCGTTTTAGTTATCTCAACAGAATAGTGTCATTAAAACATATGCAGTACGTTTTAAAACTAGAAGTTACCGTTGAAGGCATATGTGACCATGTTATGTTGACGATAACTTAAACCGAGTTAAACGATAACAGCTTTGATTTTTAACCGCGTTAACGACTACATTTTAGTCAAAATTTCTCTTTTCCCATTGGTCAATTCTCGTTTGTTTACATTTTGCTTAACCGAGTTCACGATAACCACCGACTTCACGATCTCGGGTTAACCCGGGTGTGTAAAGTACGATCAGATGTGTACCAGTAAAACACACTAAAACATGTTAATGAATATCAGGGAGAGAGAGAAAAAAAATGGGTTCGCTTCTTTAAAACCGATACCTTTCTTTTAGCCGCCCACTTTGTATCGACGGGAAACCAGTTGTTATCTATACAAACGGCATTCCAACAGTGCTGGTATTTGTCGCTATTACACGAATCGGCGGGGCGGTAGTCTTTCCCTTTTGCTTTCCCACATATCACCTTGCAACATAAACCTGCATACCTGAAATTAAAGTATGTACGTACGTACGTAAAGAAAGTTTTTTTTAATACAGGTCTCGTGTACGAATAGGCCCGCATCAGAGCATAGCTTGTCGATCGAGGCGACTAAGAGTCTTGGAATTCTGACATCGGGTTAGATCTCAGCCCACAGAGCGACCAAGGAGTGTACCCTAGGTTGCTAAATAAATAGGATTACCCTCATCCGCAGAGGCTGTCAAGTCTATGATACGGAAAGCCTGGCCACTGGTCATAGTGAGAGAACGTGCGTTAAGAGAACCAAGCTTCGTACGCGTAAGAAATCCCTTTGTGGAACTCCCAGTGCACCATATACGCATAATTTTCTGCCCCTACTCACACACCCCTTTTTCCAGTGGTCTTCAAAAAATAACTTTTCTTTGTTTCCCATCCAACTCCCATATTTTTCTTCATCACTTCGTGTGCATTTTATCATCCTCCCCATGTTCATAACCCTTATATAACAAATATAGTGTTGCTAGGGCGTAAAACACACATCCTTTTCAAAAAAAGGACAAAGATATCAAGAAGCAACGCAAGACAAGATAAACAAGCTTGATACACTGTTGTGAAAATATAGGAGATTTTATGCAGTCTTCGCAAAACCGATTTTTAAGTAGACAAAATCAATTAAGGTAGTACAGTGGTATAACACCGAGCATCTTTTCTGAGCATGTTACCAAATCTAAGCAAAGGCAAAAACATTGCAATTTAACTTTATGAAGATTGTTAGTATGATAAATTATTCGAGAAAAAATAAGTTTGAAACTAAACCTTACTGTTATATTCATTTTATAACATTTCCCGTACTTTTTTCAAAGGCAGATAATTTGTATGAAATGTGTAGGGAAAATTCAGTTTTTTTTTCAATTTATGTTCAGAAAGTTAACGGTGACCCCATGATTTTATACCTTATTTTCAAAGAACTAACAAAAATTTATGTTTTGACAAAATATATCAAAAATCTGTCCCGTGAAATTTGAAAAAAAAAACAATTGTTCTCTATATAATCTATATAAAAATAGTAAAATTTGAACTGTTTTTGATCAATTTTCTACAAAAAATAAGCACGGTGACCTATTCTTTTTATTTTATTTTTCAAACATATCCACATAGATACTTCTTATGATAAAATTTCAAAAAATTCTATCCTACCGATTTTTTACTATTGTACAACCTGAATTCAAATTGTATAAAAACGTTCATAAAATCCACCCATATAGTATGGAAATCATATACCTAATCTGCAATTAATTCTTGATTGCATTGTTGTAAATGACACAACCAATTGGATATATAAAAAAAGTCTATATATAGGACTTACAAGCACAAGATCTGAAAAATCTGGGCGTGTGTTGATTTTCCATTTTTGAATTCCTCAATGATGTTTTCTACTGTATTTTCACCACTATTGGTATCGAACACCTTTGAAGTCGGATCTCTGTGAACCATCCATTTAAACAACGCCCTGTGAAAATGTATCAATATATCAAAATTGTGATAATTGTATACAGATCGCTTTTTTACAGGAAAAACAATATAATGGAATATCATATGTTTAGTTTAATTTCATGCATACAAGTCGTGTCTGGATTTCTGGAAATCAAAGAGAAAATACAGGAAAGAAATTTTTGTTTCTTGCATATCTGGAACTGAAATATGCAGAAAAAGAAAAAAAAAATAAACAAAATACTTTATGATGGTCTTTGTATTTCTTACAGATATATGCCAACAAAAGCTATTAAAACGAACACACAATAAAAACAGTTGTTTGTGCATACCAGTCAGTTTCGTATTTATCAAAGAAACACTATAAGGACCAAAGTGTTAATGCGCATATAAATAGTAAATGAAGGATTTGTATTACTAAGTTTCTAAAAAATAAAATAAACAAGGAATGCAAAATCTTTACAGATTCTTCTAATGAATATCATTGAAATGTTTATTAAAAAAAACAATCGAGTTTTGATAGACAATTTTGTATTAACTACCAGATCAGAACACTGGTATATAATAAGTGCCTGATGATTGAGTTCGTACAGATACTTCCAAGTCTGATTAACATTTTCTAATACAACATTAGGGGGTTAGGTTTTAGCATGTTGGTGTCATCTCTGTTACCTTGCTTTATCAACATCCGACTTGACGTGCTTGGAGCTGTAAACCAAGTGCCAAATTAATCCGCGGAATGAACGGTGCTTTTGCTGAGATACCTGATCAAAAAATAAATATTAATTGTAATTAATAAATATAAAAAATCTATAAAAGTTCTGATTTATTGACGGATTGAGTATTTCAATTATAGAAAAGGCAATAAAATGGGATAACTGTGGGATTGATGTATAAATGTCTCTGAAGTTACATTAGATTACTATTCAATGTTAATATTCAGACTACTTGTGACAGTAACAATACCAAAGAGAATCCAAATTGCAATATTGGCAATGCGTTTATTGTTGTACAAATATAGACAAATGAAACAACCCAGATTTATTCAAACATCAAAATCCTTGGGTAAATGGTGCCGGAAAATCCGTATGTTTGTTTTGAAAGGTAAAGTGGTGCAGTGACAGGTATATCTAACGAAGCTTATTAACGAAGCCAGTTACCTCTATTAAGAGCCAGTGCAAACACCTATATATTTACATAATTGAAAACAGATGACAAAGTGTTCATATTATTCCCAAAGTGCAATGCAAAATATGCAAAGAGATGAAAGAGCGAAGAGATAAACATATAACACTTTTGTATTTAGAGCTAGTAATAAGACAGATGCTTCTAGAGAGCACTATACCTACTCACAGGTGCATAGAACTTGTTTCAAAGAAAACGACATTTTTCTTAGTTCGCGTTTTTTACTTTTAAGAGAAGACGGTAAATGAATTCAAAAAGAAAATTTTCTTTTAACTTAACTTTAAGGATAACAGCTAAAAGTTATTGTCCTTTAGAAAGGTCTAAAAATATGCAAACTTGCAGAGTTTTTTTTCATTGCTAAACCCTAATCCATAGCCAGACTATCGAATATAGCAAGTTAGGATACATCAAATCTAGAACTCAACATATCAAGCTTTATTAAAACTAATCTCGAATATCAAATACAAGACATATCATTAACAAAAGTGACAGACAATGTCACTGTTAATTCAATATTTAAGCAAATTTAAATGATAAATAGTGTGGTGGCTGTCACTCCGGAAATCACAGATTCCTTTTTTGATATGGACGACAACACTATAATAGCGAGCATAGCTCGCTAGCGGGCACGAAGTGCCCGCTCGAGCGGAGAGCTCTACGGTATTTGTTTCCGCGAGAAATTTGCTAATGCTGATTTAGATTTTTTATGGTCCGGAAAGGGTTATTATTTTTACAGGTCCGGAGTGAATGTTAAAATAATTTATAAGAAAAGAAATAATGCTTAAAAAATAATAAATTGCGCTTTTTACAAGAAAATAATATTCTTAAAATAATAAATACACATAAGCTGCTCGTTTCGTCTTGGTTATATGCACGTACGAAACTAACGTGTCTGGAAGCTTAATCGCCCCATACCATCTCGCCCCAAAATAAGCAAATGGAAATATTGGAAATTAAATGATATACAAAAGAAAAGATAACAAATAAAACAGAACAAAACGTAGTCTCTTTTAGCTATGCTCGCATTTAGGCAATGCCTACTCCATATTATCATCCAGTTAATATAATGGTCATAATTAAAGGCACTGTTCAGTTTCTGGGTTGAAATAATGATATATGGAATAAGTGTACGTGACAAACCTTAAAGAAAGCAGGAAAATTTGAAGCTCTGGAATTGAATAGAGCTAACAACATTTAACGTGACAAGAGGTCACTCACTGATCGCCGTCTTTTACTTGGTAACAGAAAAATGTAGTACCAATGAATCATGATAAGAGCTTCCAAAGATGCTTACAAAATTATCAGAGCGGAGAGCAACAAAAAAATGACAACTATTTTATGTATGACAAATTGCAATAATAGTTTCTCTTCTGTTTTCAATTCATCATAACATGAGACCAGAAAAAAACAATTTTTGCTGCGTATGGTATTGTACTTTGTTTTTTGTTTGTTTTTTTTTTTTAGATCGAGAACCTCTGCTGGTGGTCTAAGGATCGCAAGGGGCAATCACAAGACTTTTTTGGTATTATTTTTCATTAGCATATTTTTGAAAATTCCGAAAGTTGTTAAAAACACCGGGTTTTTACTGCAAAATGAAAAACCAATTTAATCATTTAACTGAAACCCGCGATTATACATGTTATAGATACTTTGTAGATTGAAAGCCGTCTTGTGAGAGAAGCAGAGGTACCAATAGGGCATTCGAATGTCTAAAGTCCGAAAAAGCAAAGACAAAACCAGTCAACACGAACGAGAGCAGCACCAAGTTTTGTCTTTTTGTTGAAAAATAGTCATGCAGAACACAATAGAACATGAACTGAAGGGTTGTTTTAGCAGGTTTTAGCGAAATTCGACAATAAAACAAAACTCTATGGCAACCCAACAGAATATTTCAGAATCCTGTAGAACACCTTAATTTTATGGAATTTCGTACAATATTGTAAACTTGCATTTTTGTAGACAACTACAAAAACATAGTCAACAGCAATAACAGAATATTATAGTTATAATAGAACTTCTTTGTTAGACAGATAGATAGGACAAACAGTCTGAATAATTATATTACTACTGAATTGGGATGCATTCCAATGAATGAACAATGAATAAATTATTTCTAGACATAATACTTATAGTAAAAACTTAGCTCACCTTAATTGCGTGTTCGTCCACAGCTTTAAATTTCTTAATGTCCGTAAACATGTCCACTTTCTGGAGCCTTGGCTTTCGAGGTGGAGGTGGGGCCTTTTGGTTTGTAATAATGTCCGTCAAATCGAAGTCTGTTGGTATTTTCATGATTCCCATCTTTTTGTAATGAGTGACGTCCAACTTTGTAATAGTATCAGATTCCTTCAGGGAAATTACAGGGAAATTACTCTCCGTAAATCAATTCACTACCAGACCGGCTCTGTTTCCATGCTTCAACACTGCCACAACCACTGCCTGCAATAATACACCGATAACATTTGCATTCATCATTCTATTGTAGTAAATAACGGAGATGAAAAATACAAAAAGGTAGTAGCAAAGCTATTAGCTACATAGTTTACGATAATGGGACCTACGCATCAAAAGTTGGCTTTGGTTTATGAGATATTAAGCTCTTGAATCCCAACAATTTCTAATCAAGTGTCAACAAAATGCATGCAATTGTTCACAGTAAAATTGCAACATAGCAGTCATAGCAGATTTATTATTTTTCGGGACGAAATATTAAATTTTACTTCTTGTTAGAATCTAATTCAAAACTGCAATTTGATCCTGTTAATTATTTTCCCAAATTAGATTGATTTTTATGTTACCTAAATCAAACATTTGCATATCTAATTTGTGGAAAACAGATATTTCTTGTTTCAAAGAACAAGACAAAACAGGCAACAGAAACACGTGTAAAGTCAGGGAAAACATGGCTTCTTCATTGCTAAGTGCTGAATGGTTTTAGACACCGAGATAAATAAACATGTTCTTGAAATTTTCATCTTCGATACAATCTATACGTCAAAGTACCTTTATCAATATAAATATCGGAAGAAAGCTAATCCGTTCTGATGACAAACACACGTGCAGTTCTTAAGCTCTTTCGAGATTATCTTAGGCTTTACCTGGTTCGCATGCACTTAGACTAGTGCAACCTGTTATATAATACTAGGTACCAAAGTGTATGTCAATTAGTGGATGCGATTATTTCAAACATGCTGAATATGCATTTTAGATAAGTGGGTTTTTAATTTAAAAGCTTTATTGCTCTGTATGATAAAGTATATTGTGAATAGAGAGCTTGTGCATCTTTGGATGAAGCATTCTCTTCAAGATCTTTTTTCTTAGAGGAGATAGAATTTAAACAAAGTTGTGTTTCCCCCGGGGGCTACTTGCTATTATTAAGATGATATGAGTGTGCCGCAGGAATGGATCATGTTTTGGAATCAGTTTGTCTTAAACAGGGTATCTTTTCACACCAACTGTCTTGAACAGGGTAACAATTTCCATATTGCTATTCTCCTGTCAAGCTTTAAATTCATGATTGGTGCAATGGAATACAGTAAACACCTCTGAATATAATATATAGAATGGAAAATTATTCAAGAATGAGTACAATACATAAACATATAAAGTAAATGTCTTAAACAGGATCTAGTTTTTTGACGTTCTTTTTTTTTAAACAGGGTGTATTTTTTATTTTTCCTGTCTTAAACAGGGCCCATTTTTAAAAGGGCTACCGGCAAAGAATTACTCAAATAATTGCCCCCCCCCCCGGGTGTTTTCCTTCGTAGTCATGATGTATTTAGTATCTACTATTTTTCCTATTCTAATTTTATTTTTATTTCAAACTTCCAAAATTCAACCCCGTCCATTTTGTGTTTCTTTTATTTATATAAAAAAAAGGAAAAAAGGAAAAGAATATTTTTTTTGTTTCTAAGTCCTATAGAAGTATTTGACACCTGTGTATGAATATGCACGTGCGCATTTTGCAAAGAAATAATTGTTTAATATTGCACTCCCATATTGCTTGTTTCACTTAGTATCTTACATGTATATCATTTCAGTAATTGGCATTGTGTCCATTTTTGTGTGAAAATGTATAATACATACAATAAGTGTTTGTAATGTCTGAATTCTTGCAAAAAATGGTTGCGTCATTGTTGTGCTATACTACAGAGAGCATAACATGCACTTCCTATTTCCCTACTGAGTATACATGCCAAAAAATGCAGATGAAATACATTTTATATGAGTTTTCTTATTTTCGTCATTTTCATACATCCTACCTTAACACATAGAATAAAAATCCGCAAAATATATAATGGGTCGCTTTTTCTTGTATCATTAACACTAATGTTATTTTTCATATTCATCAAAGAGTTACAATATTGCATTAATGCATCCTAATTGAATTACGAAAACAACATTATCATTAGCTTTTTTATTCCATTAGGCTGGGATTTTGCCTCAGGCTTAGTCCCCACATACTGACCTATTAGCTTATCTGTAAATAATGCTTTTATCAGAATTACAATTATGAAAATAGTACACTTCAGTACTTGATGGCAAACTTTCAATGATTGTATACAGTGCAGACTGGTTCCCGTTTGAACTTTTTACATGGCATTAGGATAATTAATATCAGACATCAAACGCAATTAAGAAACGAAATATGCTGCTTGTATTACTGTCATAATCTCAGTGTTACGTCAAACCGTTTCTGAGAAATATTACGTGTGGGAATTACAAAGATAAATTAGCTCTCTCAGATAGTAGAGGTAGTCGCTTCGTCTGTGGAACCTTTGCAGTTTTCTTGGTTTCTATGATAACAGAGGTAGTCTGTGGAACCTTTGCAGTTTTTCTTGGTTTCTCAGATAACAGAGGTAGTCAATTTGACTGTGAAACCTTTGTAGTTTTCTTGGATGACAAAATATTTTACTTTATGGCTTGCTAAGAAATTTTAAATGCATGAAAAGTTTCGTTTACATTACAGTATAAAAAGATCTATTTTCTGCCATTAAGCATTTCTATTAAATAAATTACTCGACTTATAGAAAACCCAAATCAACTATATAAACAGCTCTTCAGTCTTGCAATTGCAACTCAGAATACTTTTAAAATGAGCATGATATGCCCTACACATTTCGTTTAGTAAGACTTGTTATTCAGACACTCTTAGCAAAACGAACATGACTGAGAGGAGTATGGTAAAAGGAACCAAATATATCGAATAGGATGCCTGACTTAAGTTGATGTATGATTCTCTTTAATAAAACAACCACAAATTTTCATAAAAGTAATCGAATTATTACATACACGACCAAAGTTTCAAGTTGCTGAGTAAGCAGACATATTTCAAGCCATTTTGTACATTGCAAAGAGACAAAATAGAAGAAAATCTCTGGTAAATTGACGGATAACAAATTATATGTCAATGTCTATCTTCTCTGACAGTACAAGACGACCCAAGATTCTCTGTATTTGTGTGATAATAACTGTGTAGAACAGATCTAGAACATCATTTTCTGTTACCTCTTGTTATGTTATAAGTGTTACTCTGTTTTGATTTTCTCAGTGTCATTCTTACTGATTCATGCTTCTTCTAAAGCAGCGACAAATTGACATGAACGCAAAACAAATTCGAATGTGGGGTGGGGTGGGGTGCCAGTATCACAAAATGTTGAAATTTTGTTAAGGTCATTTTCAGCATGTAATGTTAGAGCACCTAAACTCAAAGCTCCATACTTATTCTTGGCACTTTTTTATTTGCTTATCGAGCGTCTACCGAGTTATCGTTCCATGTATAGTTCAATTGCTGCCGTTCGATGAGTGAAAACTGCGTTGGTTATGAGTGGAATTTGCTTCAAGCTTTAAATTTATACATAAACTGCATAATGAGGAAGAAACATCAAAAGGTTAACGAAAACACATATAATCAAAACATTTCTTAAGAATTCCTCAGTCATCCAAAAGTCAGTTCAGGGTAGATTGCGCGAGTGTACGTCATGCCCAGTTAATTTAGCTTTATTTTCATTTAATTTCTTCCAATTAGCAATGTTTCCATGAAACACGTGAAATCCATAATGAGCTCATTAATAAATATTTACAACGTTGATGAAGATAACGAAGGTATCTGCACTAAATTATACAGAAAATTGGATTACGCCGTTCAGTAAATGTAAAACTACATGTCTGTGTTTTGCCTCTATTGATAGAACAAACATACAATTATATTCATCATGCAGATTTACCTGATCATTTATTCATAATCATGCAAATTAGTCTTTACTGGAATAGCGTATATCCTTTTTTCAGACAGCATGTAATATTAATAGCTTCCTTCTCAAAGGCGCAGTCCAACAACTATTGGGATCTATCTAAAAGGTGCGATATTGGCAACAAATACATTGGTTAGACTCTTCATGGATGATTTTAAGCATGAATGCTATATTTTTTATTTCAATGAAGATTTTTTGTGTTATTTTGTAGCCCACCAAGATATTTGTTCTTGTGGAAAGGCTCGAATACTATAACAACAGCTTGTCTGGGGGAACAGAGGGAGTAGTTTTACTCGTTCATAAAAATCCATACACAGAAATATTTGAAAAATTGCAGGACGGTTTCATATGACCAATTTTATGTCATCCGGTTGCACACTGTTTCTTTTTCTATTGGGAGGGGGGATTTGGAAATCTGTGTCTCATAATTGAATATGGCAGTATTATTTTTAAGGGTTATGGACGCGTTGCTAATACAGTTCTTTTTTTTTATTTCCGTTTTCATAGATGCTGCGAATCTCTCACATTGAGCCACGTAAACTACAATTTCACGGAGCATTAAGTCCCAAAAAGAACAATACGCATTTGCTATCAAAATCTGACGGATATAAAAATTATAAACCATAATTATGTCATAACGAACACGTTACAAAAGCCTTCTGTGCTTGATACGTTTTCCAACTGTTTTTTCCACAATAAGTAATTATGTTTTTACTGTGTGGTTTGAACACTTTATCTCGAAATTAAACTTATAACGATTTTTTATAGATTGTAAAGATTTTCTTCTCGATTTTTATCAGAAAAATAACAAAGATTTGATATTAAGGATTTAATTTGTAAATAAAACCGTCCAGTTTTTCTATAACAGTGGTAGGAGTCTTTGATATTAAATGTTTACTTAAGAAAGAATGGTATTCAATAACTGTTATCCTAGAGCCAGAAAAATGTTTATCCACACATGCTTAATTAAAGCAATATATCGGACAAGTTTCAGGTCAAAAACCCAATTATTTTATGATGAACATAACGAATTCTACAAATAAAATTTTCTACTTGTCTCATTTACTGCCTATTTATTAGTGGACATTTGACTTGCTTGACAGGGCTCAGATCTTAATGAAAAAAACTTTCGTCCATTCTGTCCAGCTGAGAAAAGGCTTTCATATTGATCTCCAAAACACAAGGTCATCAAATATAGAACGGATCAACAAGCAAACTGATAAATCACCCAAGATATATACATAATGTCATTTCAATTGAACTTTTGACTAAGGTCAAATGTTTATCACACGGGATTTTGTATGATTAAATGTTCATTTTATCTATACGAGCCTTTTTGTAGCAAATACACTTCACTATCTATACGAAGTATTAAAGTCCATGTGTCAATGTTTGCTTGGTTTTTTTCTTAAAAGTCAAAATATGGCAAAAAAGGCCTTGGGGGAAATACTTTCAGTGGCGGGGGGTGCAATTGTCTATAATGAGCATTATTTCAACTATATATACACCTGTACTGAGAGCCTAAATGTTATGATAAAAAATATCTTGTAAGCTAAAAGTTATTGAAATTAATAGAAGACTACTATTCAAACTATGTATCTCGAATACTAGTATGAAAAATTAGAGCGGCATTATTTCAACGACTTGTAATGAATAGCAGAATATAGGGGGAATAAAAATGCAGACACTGACTTACCAAAAAGACGAGTTAATTAAACTCGAATATAGAGCTATCCCTGTTCAATATTCCACATCTTCACTAAATAAATATTGGTTAAAATTTCACTGTCTCGAGGTGGCTTTGATACAAATTATTTAAAGTTACTGACTAAACAAAATTGGGATTATCTTTCATATTTTGACGCTTGAATATTAAAGGAAAACCTGTTTTTAAATTTGACAGTGATTTATAAAAGTATTTGTGTAAGTATTTCATATTCCACGTTTAATGCATTCAAGACTTTAATTGATGCAGGTGAAATTCAATGGTTTAAATAGACAAATAATTTTAGGTGCGGATGCACATTGAAGTCTCCTGCTACGATATACGACACTCCATTGAAACTCCCTTTCTATTGATCTATATATTTTTTTTCATATCTATTTGGTGATGAATACAAATCATGTGGACATTTATAAAATACAAAATATTGTTTTCTTTTTTATAATACTTCAATCTGATTTTATTAAAATTTAGGTCCTACCACCATTCATGTGTAACCTCATTTTTTAGATTTTGAAAATAAAAAGGTATAAAACGTTTCACTAGGAGTTTAATGTCACTTTTTAATGTGATGTCTGTTTGGAGTAATATTAAAAACTAAGAACGTGCACACAAAGCATTTATTATAAGTGCCTATTTAACATATCTTATTTATTAATAAAGGTGTTTTATTCACAAGTAATTAATGAGATTTGATCTGCAACTGAATACACAATAAAACAATTGTTTTATCAGAATACAACTGTTATATTATAGTCAACAAATTGGCATTGTACATGATAAAATTCCTCTGTCATTAATATTACAAGACTTCAAGTACATGTACAAATAATGTTATAGCTTTTTATATTTACCAACATTCCAAAACTTGGACCGAACCACTCTTTATAATGCCTTAAGTGTCCTTATTTCTCCGTATGAATATGTTCTTTCTCTGTATACGAACATACTTTTTCCACTACATTTACAAAAAAAGTTTTTTTCTCTATATATGTATATACTATTTCATTCCGTTTATACACAAACTTTTACAATATATGAGCATTTAGGATAAACTACAGTTAAGGCATACAATGCATGGACACAGATATAAAAAAAATATCATAATATAGATTAGCAGACAATATGAGAAAAATTAAGCTTTAAGAATAAAAAAAGAAATAATATTTAGAAAAAAATGTTCGGGCATATACATAAAAAGTTTGAGTATAAAGAGAAATGTTAGGTAATGGTATTTGTGGCCTTATTTACAAGCAGTGCCAATAAATTCGATTATATCAGGAAGATGAACATGAAAAGTGTGAAAAATGAACTTGAAAAAGGCGAAAAATGAACATGAAATGAATATAATAATGATGTCTATGAAGTGCTGGAATTGAGTTTATACATATGAAAATATTGTGCATGTATTAATGAACAAATATATAGAAAACGTATGAGCAGGTAATGAATTAATGTAAAAATATCTTCATATAGAAAAACATTTTGGTTTCCCGTACAACTGTACGGACATAGTAAATATAAAAACCTACATAAATTATGACCTTTATGCTTGTCAAATTACCATATTGATAAGGAACGATTAACTTTTAATTGAATTTAAACATTAAGGCTGTAGGCAGTACATCAAAAATAAATAGTTCATAAATATATTCATTGGCAGTACCTCGCACAAAATTAATATACATTAATTCATTTAAAAAAATACACAAATTAAATTGGCGTTAATCAAAGACACTGATCAGCATATTATCTATATGCATGAAAGTGGTTGTCCAAAAATACATGTAATAATAATCATTAGACAAAAGCACATCTTACTTGGAACTGATGATCAGAGTCCTTGTACAAATATTGGCAAAATACAGCCTTTAAAAGGGTGTCAAAAGTATAAACATCCTGTTTTGTTACAGAAATTCGAGTTAAAAACCGTAAAAATGCTTGTAAAAATAAAATGAAAGGACAGTCATCTTTAGAAATGTAAATTTTCACATACCTGTTGTCAACTTGAGTATCAAATTTCCTCAATCTATTTCCTATAAGATGTTACAATTTTTTAACGTCTAAATGTTTAGGACTACGCCTGAGAACACATTTATTTCCAAATAAACTTTGTACAAGGTTCAGTGAAGTAAACACTAGATTGATATACTGTCCCTGTTATCTGCATAAATGCAACCTAGTATATTATACTATCTCCGAGACACGCAGTGGTATCATTGAACCAGAAAAATGAACGAGCATTTCGTTTATAGATTATTAAATGGGGAATTTATGAAGTAAATATTGTGTGGTCGTTTTAATATTGACATAGAACTTGTGGCTCAGTTAAAAGTATTTATATAAGCTGGCCAGATGGCAGATGAATTATAGTGTTATTGCACTGTATAAATGTATCATTAAGGCACCATTTATTCTAAAAGTTTACTGACCATGCAGTTCATGTCAGTAGAAGTACACAAAAATAAAAAAAATATAGAACCATCGGCTTTGCACTGTTTTACTGGCCCGTAGTATTTTATCATTTTACCCATATCATTTTCGAATAATACGTTTGATTGAAGTCAACAGTTTAATTGTGTCGCTACGTTATTTGTCCTCGGTCAGTTTTCAGTGTCTGCATGCTGACTGAGTCTTTTTTTTATATTGTACTCTTGGAATCTAATGCCCTTTAAGCAGAATTTCTTTCCTCTTTCAATGGAATTTTGATAAACTCTACATTGAGTCAGCGACAATGTCAAAATGGATTGAAATTTACACGTGGAAATTTATAATTTCGAATTTCAGGGCCGGATCATAAAATAACACGATAGTTTATCATATGATCAATTAAGCCAATCTTACTTCATTTACTTCATATTCGTATAATCTAAAATTTAAGTGTCCTCATAAAAATTTGTGACTATTTAATGTACTTTATAGTTGTGGTCTCATCTATTCAAACAATTTTATTTGCATGAGAATTCGGTAAAACTGACACAGAACGAAATAAATAGTGAAATATATGATAGATTATGATGAGCCTTCAAAACATATGTATGTTTCTTTGAGCATTCAGACATGCAAAAATATGCAGCTATAAAACGTGAAGTATTACGACAATCTTGAGTGTTGATGTACAGTTGATTACTTCTTCTGTGCTATATGCATTGCATTAATAATGGTTCTATGACTGAGAGTGTCCGATGAAGTGCATGTATAAAACTCTACAGAATACCGCTTGCATTTATCGAATTGAGAACAAAAATAGATAAAAAGAAAAGTTTTAAAATTATTTAAGTAATCGCAACAAAGAAAAATTCATAATAATGATCAACCTTTTTGTTTTGGGGGCTCTAGTATTAAGGCCTCTCTGTTAAAAGGCCTTCTTTTGCCAAATAAACCTAAAAAGCCTTCTTTGTCGACCACGTCAAGAAAAGAAAGAGCATTTGTAAATATAATCCACTTTTATTATATGATAATGTCTAACATGTACAAAAAATTTCGAATCTGACTTATATATATGGGGTCTGGGCGGATTCTGAAATTCAAATTCCAATCAATATACTGCAGAACATTTGCATGATTATCACAAAATTTTCCCAGATAAAGGAAATCCAAACCCCGGAACCTACCCCCTTCTGCGTCTGCCTCTGGGGGTGTTCAGCTTTATTTAAACTGCTTAATATGTCAGTTCTAAAGCTACAATTTTTCTCTCTCACTGTGTTAATAGGTACAACTAGCGCGTTGATTTGATTGGCATCCGAAAAACATGTTGCACTTCATGGCAATTAGGGTTGCATGTACATATCAATCATATAAAATGTTCTACAGACATTAGCATATGTTTACCTGTTTTAGACATGTGTGACTTGAAAATGTTGTAATATCTTCATTCAAAACACACATGTATAAATAGAAAGAAAAGTTACAGGGTATGGTGGCT
Organism: Arcuatula senhousia; assembly: GCA_963971305.1. Lineage (NCBI taxonomy): Eukaryota > Metazoa > Mollusca > Bivalvia > Mytilida > Mytilidae > Arcuatula > Arcuatula senhousia. The sequence goes on along the minus strand of OZ020305.1, from coordinate 46,889,733 downwards.
ATGGTGGCATATTTCTGCCAACACATAATCATATACATAACTAGTTAATTAAGTAGATATCTAGTTATCTAACTAGATAAATATCTAGTTATTTAACTAGATAAATTATCTAGATATTTAACTAGATAATTAAGTGGTTATCTAGTTATTTAACTAGATATTTAACTAGTTAATTAAGTAGTTATCTAGTTATTTAACTAGATATTTAACTAGTTAATTTTAATATCATAACGTGAAAAAATGCATGTTAGCGCTTGTAACTGCCATTATTATATTATTATTCACCTCTATTTTAAGAGGTTATCTAGATATTTAACTAGATAACTACTTATTATCTAGATATTTAACTAGATATTTATCTAGATAAATATCTAGATAACTACTTATTATCTAGATAATTATCTAGATATTTATCTAGATAAATTATCTAGATATTTATCTAGATAATTTATCTAGATAATAAGTAGTTATCTAGATATTTATCTAGATAATTTATCTAGATAAATATCTAGATAATTATCTAGATAAATATCTAGATAATTATCTAGATAATAAGTAGTTATCTAGATATTTATCTAGATAATTTATCTAGATAAATATCTAGATAAATATCTAGATAATTATCTAGATAAATATCTAGATAATTATCTAGATAATAAGTAGTTATCTAGATATTTATCTAGATAAATATCTAGATAATTTATCTAGATAAATATCTAGATAATTATCTAGATAATAAGTAGTTATCTAGATATTTATCTAGATAAATATCTAGTTAAATATCTAGATAATAAGTAGTTATCTAGTTAAATATCTAGATAACCTCTTAAAATAGAGGTGAATAATAATATAATAATGGCAGTTACAAGCGCTAACATGCATTTCTCACGTTATGATATTAAAATTAACTAGTTAAATATCTAGTTAAATAACTAGATAACTACTTAATTAACTAGTTAAATATCTAGTTAAATAACTAGATAACCACTTAATTATCTAGTTAAATATCTAGATAATTTATCTAGTTAAATAACTAGATATTTATCTAGTTAGATAACTAGATATCTACTTAATTAACTAGTTATGTATATGATTATGTGTTGGCAGAAATATGCCACCATAACAGGGGACACGTGCTTGCTTTTAGTTATTTTTGCATCTTTTTCTTTACATGTTTATGAATTGTTGTAATAAATTATACAAACAATTTTTCCTTCAAAAGATTCCATTACAAGTACCAAATGTGGACTATCAGTTGAGGCAAGAACACCAACGACAAAAAATTATTTGCACTCGAAGGACGTTCAGCACTTTAGACGATAAAGAGATGTGGAATAAGTGTACGCGATTGAACCACGTGGATTGGACCAACATAAAGAAACGGCAATTTAAAAAATCACAATGGAAAACAGCCAGCAGACTTCAACATGACCAAAGGTCACTGCTTGCTGTCTTGCATTGGCCCGAAAACTAAAAATACAATACATAAGATTCGAACAAATCCCTTGATTATCTAATAAGACCCATTTCTGGACATAGAACGAAAATAGAAAGTTGACAGAGACAAACAAAAGCTTTGACCAGGATCCCTGCTTTTCGCCAATTAACTTGGATTTGCGAGAGCACATCGAAACACATGATTCTGAAATATTCTTTCTTACTTTTATTTTCTCTGTCTATATAAGATTTTAAAGATAAGTATAAATTTTCCTTATCTAGAAAGAATCGTATCTACATCACCAGCAAAACGTTTTTATATACTAAACCACCCTTCCTCTTTTTAATACCGACACCATAGTTGACAACTTTCTGTCGGAATCAACCATTATAAATGTCAGCAAGGGAATGGTTTATGATCGATCGTTTTAGTTACTTTTGTTTTTTGTATGTACTTTTAAGTGACCACCTGAATTTCGAAGTTGTTGTTAGCCAAGATTACCGTGCACTACTACACAAATTCAGAATACAATGGAATGGGAATTTCGCCGTCATTTCTTTCGAAATGCCGGTACCTAGTCAGAACCATTACGATTTATATTTTTGTTCTTTTTTGCTTTGATATATTTTAGTCGTCCATGTTTGTAAGTTTTGTAACTTTTATTATTTTGGTGTGTTAAACGACCTGTTTTGACTGCTCATTTTGGTCATATAACCCTGTGTGGTAATAAATGGAGTCACCGTGCCGCAATTTTGAAAGTGGTCGACCCTGTGCAGTTGAGACTGACCAATTTTATGCTGTAAGCATGTTGCTATCCTTATATGTTTCGTCCTTGTTCAGGCTTACGTCTCATTCGACTCTTTTGGTTTTCGACCTTTATTATGTTGATTCAAATGTTGCTGATGTGAAGTTACCCCCCCCCCCCCGTTTACCCCTTGATATGTGCATAGATAAGCAGCATAGCAAAATGAACAATTTGATTGACACCCACAATGGAACTTTGTTGTAATAGAAAAAGACTCCTAAGCTTTGTCAGAAACAAATAACACTCCTATTACTGAATCTTATGAAAATAATGACACACGGATCAAAACTTTTAGCACCAGGTCAGAAGATAGAGAGATGTTTGATCTACAAGATATCATTATCTTTCAACAGATGGTGGATCTAGGGAGATTGGATGGTAAAAACATTAATGTTTGATAAGTACACTTAATGAAATAGAGAGTAACTCTGAAGTGGGTTGCTTTCTTTGAACTGGTTCTAGGTCTACCACAGAGAGGTGATTGACAAAGATTTTTAAGTGCAGAAAGAACATCAGTGGTATACAGTTAGTAAATGAACTAGAATAACTTTGACTTGAAATACTTGCGGGATGAGCATTAATTTTGGGGATTTTTTTCTCTGTTTCTTTTGTTTGTTTGTTTGGGTTTTTTTTTTTTTTGTTTTTTTTTTGTCTTGGTTATTTGTCTGCTTTTTTGTCATCATGAGCTGACCGTGTCAAATAGGCTAACTATAAGTTTTAACGTTGTTAATTTAGATAAAATGTAGGTAAGACATAGAATCAATTTTGATCTAAACATATTTTATTCAATAAGAAAGGGATTGGATAGCAGGCCAAGGCCTATAAACATCCCCACATAGAATCAATATATATAGATATATCGTTATTTGAGGAGACGTGGAAGAAAAAAACATGCACACGAGAACACATCAACAACAACCAACAACGCAAAGTTGCCTTGATGTCAGGTGTTCCGATAAGGGACAACTGAACGGTCTTGATCTTTTTCTGGGTATAAACAAGTAAGACAATTATCTCATTAATAAATAAATTTATTAATGTCATTTAGGGACTACGAAGCTAATCATTCGGCCCCAAATGAATTTAGGTAAGTCAAACTCCATGGATCGTACTGAAGATCGTGTCTTAATCTGAGAAATTATCTTATTAAGACGTCAAAGCATGTAGTATAGGGTGCTAATATGATTAACCGAGCTCTGGTCGTTGTGGATATCCTTGGGACCACGGCATCTTGTTTGATCATTTGTTGATGAATCGATACTTATTAGCCCAATTAAAGAGAAATGAATCATTTATATCTTGTATATACATCTAGCATATAAAAGCACTTATTGAATAACATACTTTTTAGTATTCTGGTTTTCCTAGTTATGTCAAGTCTGTCTAAGACCCAGTAGTCTTTTGTTTTGAATTCTGATATTTCATCAATTTAATTATATAATCTGTTTTGCTGACAAGAAACAGACTTCTAAAATGTTGAACTTTACCAACGGAACTTGGACGGAACTTACAGAAAACTATACAATGCAAAACTTCACAACTTTTCCTCGCGTTTTCAGACAAATAATAGTTGTGGATTTCAGGATGTGGTTCCGATATGGATTTGAGGCTCCACTTTATGCCTACTTCGTCCCATTCTGGTCGCTTGTGTGTATATTTCTGTACTCTTTGATGATTTACGTATTCATAAAAACAGGATTGAACGGCAAAACTCACATTTGCCTGATAACAATTGCCGTTTTGGACTGCATTTCTACTCTTTCCCCGAGTATTATGTGGTTTTACATCTTTGGGATTCGGAAGCACATGTATTTTCTACCGCTTAGTTGGTGCAGACTTTTCCATTATACTGTTGAAGTTATCCCGAATATCTTTTCTTCTGCGTCGTATTTTGTAACATTGATGCTCGCTATTACACGGTACATCATAGTGGCACACCCTTTCAAGGCCAAGGGACTTTGTTCTTCATCTCGAATCAAGTTGGGAATACTTGTATGCATCGCTATCCCACTAGCACTGAGGTTTGTGCAATTCTTTGTTTACGACTATTTTGGAATAACAGTTCCAGCTTTTAACAACCCAAACGATACAATGCAAGCATGTGCAGTACAGGCAAATAGTTGGATAAGGGTCGACTTTTTCAAATTCCTGGCAATACTTCAAGCGTGTTATACCTTTACTTTATCAATTTTCCCAAATTTGATTCTCTTGATAACTGCCATCTTGCTCATTTTTGGACTGGTGAAAAACAAGCGAAGACGACAAACTATGACAGTGGAGAATAAGAAGTCTAAAAACCGAGAAAACCGGCTTACTATTGCTACTTTACTGATTGTTCTTCTAGCACTGTTGTATGGAACATGTATAGCGACTATTCAAACAATTGATTTTCTGTTTTTGTTCTTTGAAATACAAATTATTCAACCGGACCAACTAAGATCTGTCGTAGCCATTACCAACGCTTACTTCTGGATAATGATGCCATCAAATTTTGTCATTGTTTGTTGTATGGGAAAAGAATTCAGATCAGGAATCAAAAACTTGTTCCGTCCGTCTGTGTCGACTTCTGGTTCGGTGGTAACGAAAAGTACTTCTTCCAGTGAATTTCAGAACTCGTCTAAATCATCATCAAACATTTATACTGTGAATTCCTGATATTCAAAGTATATCATAGTCTATATAATGTAAATATGAAACACAATAAATTGTTTTCCATGAATTTTATTTACTTCTATATTTTAGAACCATGAGGGCAAAATCTCTGAAAATTGCCAATATCGCTATAGTTATTAATGTGGTTAATAATATGCTTATGACATTTTTCTGTTATGCGTATGACATTTTTCTGTTATGCTTAAGACATCTTTATTTCCGTACAATTTAAAGACCCTCTGCTTAAATCCTCCAAAAAATTTAGAGAATTTTCATATATGGTCCGCTAATACATGTTTGTATTAGATAAAGTTCGTCAAGACGAATCTTTTTTTATATAGGCATTATTAATAAAAACAAGAAGTATCATAGAAATTATCAAGTGATATCGCGTAGAAATTTCGGACGTAACATGTATACCTTGTCTCGGCACATCTTATTGCAGAAAAGATTCAGTGTATTTATAACGAGAAGTCCAGGGAACTAAGTAACACGCCATATTTCCAAGCGCTTCAATAGATTTCGAAAACAGTAAAAGATGCATGTTTTTATTTTCAGAAAGTCTAGATATTTTGTACAATTTTGTTCGATTTTCTAGTCTTTAAATTTTTTTCGGGGTTTTTATTATCAAAAAGGAAAGGCATATTTAGCGAGTGTTTTTTATAGTATCATACAAATGTTACAGCTCAAAATTGGAAAGGTGACAAATGGAAATTGCATGTCGAAGTTACTTTTCGGCAAATATAACGGTCAATTCTTTGTTATTTCATGTAGAATAAAAGTACACGACAATACATCCACATGATTTCGTTGTTTTCTCAGTTTTTCACAGAAGAAATATGGTTCAAAGTATTGCAATCTTAGAATTATAAATTGATGGTCTCCTTCTGGGCATGATAAGCATAGACTATATGTTTCAGAGTTGCTAACATGTAACACTTCATTGAAGTAAAATGTCACAGTCTTCTCGAATTTTAATTATAAATGGCACAAACACATATGAAGCATGCTAATAAAATGTAAATATGAATAAGAGAGTGGAATAACTCACGGTATGACACAACATCCATATAAAACATAATGTCCAACACCATAAAACCAAGACCGAAACGGGAAGTGGTTGTGATTGCAGGACCAGTAGCCTCCTGTACAAGAAAAATCAAACAACAAGGAAAAGAGAATAATACAAATCTGAACTATTATTTGAGCAATTTTTATTTAATAAAATTAAATTTGAGTAGAATTAAGTGTCGACAGTTTTTTTTTATGTCTACTTAACCTAGGGTATAGCTCAAGCTCAAGCTCAAAGTCCCCTGCCGGTCAGGCATGCAATGTTTATCAAATACAATGAGCTTGACATTTGCCTAGAAAGCAGTGGCACAAAGTAGGGGTCTTCCTTGTCTCGTTAGCTTAATGAGTGTAAATTTGGTTTAATTCTATAATGGTTTTAATATTTGTGCTCTTGAAGCCAACATCATATTTAATTTCGATATGTAATTTTCACTTTTGACAAAAAAAAACTCATTGAGATTCTTCCTGACCACACCTGCTTTAATTTCTTAAGTTAAAATAAAATCATTAAAGTCATTCAAAAGTTTTCTGCTGAAGCCAATTTTATCCCATTTTTTAAAATTTGTTCTTGTGCTATAACCTATTGAACCTTTAATAAATAGCCTGTATCTTTAATATGTGTGGTTCATGAAATTCATGAAATGAAAAGAAGCAATGTTTTGGAATCAAAGAAACCTTTGACCCACAAAATCGATGAGATTCTCCCTTACCTTACCAAACCCCAAAAATCATTCTGATCAAATTTTAAAATAGTAGGTGCACATGTGTGAAAGTTTCATGAAAATCCATCAAGGGGTTGAGGAGGAGCTGCGGATAAGAGATGGGTACCTACTTGTAGTGGAATGGCTAAGTCCATGTTTCACTATGGGAAACCCCAAAATTCATTCTGATCAAATTTTAAAATAAAAGGTGCACATCTACATTATGTGACAAAGAATGTGTGAAAGTTTCATGAAAATCCATCAAGGGGTTTAGGAGGAGTTGCGGATAAGAGATTGGTACCACCTTGTAGTGGAATGGCTAAGTCCATGTTTCGCTATGGGAAACCCCCAAAATCATTCTGATCAAATTTTAAAATAAGTGGTCCACATCTACATTATGTGACAAAAAATGTGTGAAAGTTTCATGAAAATCCATCAAGGGGTTTAGGAGGAGTTGCGGATAAGAGATGGGTACCACCTTGTAGTGGAATGGCTAAGTCCATGTTTCGCTATGGGAAACCCCAAAAATTATTCTGATCAAATTTTAAAATAGGTGGTTCACATCTACATTATGTGACAAAAAAATGTGTGAAAGTTTCATGAAAATCCATCAAGGGGTTTAGGAGGAGTTGCGGATAAGAGATGGGTATACGTACCACCTTGTAGTCGAATGGCTAAGTCCATGTTTCGCTATGGGAAACCCCAAAAATCATTCTGATCGAATCTGGGTTGCGGATAAGAGATGGGTACCATTAGGCGTCACGGAAGGACGGACACACGGAGGGACGGACGGACAGACACCCCTATCACTTTATACCCCCCTTTTGAAGCGGGGGTATAATAAAAGGTAATTACAAAATTACCGAACTTTGAGAACAAGACAAAACAAGGAAGACAAGCCGAAATATGAAGATAGTAATGGTCCTTACTTGGTATAGGCATTTCAAATGAAATAGTGGGTTAAATCAAGTATTTTGGCGCGCCAAACCTCCCTCTTCCATTGCGATCTTAGGTCCGACAGCAACACAAAGCAAAACACGATTGTGGAGACATACGGGGATATTGAGGTGATCATCATCCAAACACTGATCAAAACAATTACTATACTCGTTTCGTTTAACGTGATTTTGATATTTTCCACCAATGGCCGATACCAAAGGAAGACTTTTTTAGGAATCGAACGAGACGTATTTTCTTAAAACCTCGGTCCAATAGCCGGTCTCGGAGACACTGGTATCGTAGCAAAAAATAAGATTTTTAGAAGCCCGGGTATATCGAATAAGTAGTGAAATATCTTTCTCTCCCTACCCACCTAATGTTCATCGTGTACTGTGTTACAACCTTAGATTGTCTACGAGGAGGCTTAACTAGGCAACCGAAAGCTAGATTTTTTATCTAGCCTAGGTGGTCTAGTGGTCTAGGGCGCTGGACACAGTGCAGGCGAAGTTGCCATAGATGACAGAGTATGGGTTCGATTCCAGCTCAACCCCATGCTGGATTTTCCGGTGTCAACGGCTTTAAAAAGATGATTTTCATCACTGTTGGCACACGGACACCCCTTTCTAACTTTGCAGCTCACCATATCCATTCTATATATTATATCATTTACTTTACAGAGCTGTGCGCAACACCATTTATCATATATATACTTATATTACTATACCAGTTGCGACCAATTCTCTATCTTTCTCTCCCTACCCACCTAATGTTCATCGTGTACTGTGTTACAACCTTAGATTGTCTACGAGGAGGCTTAACTAGGCAACCGAAAGCTAGATTTTTTATCTAGCCTAGGTGGTCTAGTGGTCTAGGGCGCTGGACACAGTGCAGGCGAAGTTGCCATAGATGACAGAGTATGGGTTCGATTCCAGCTCAACCCCATGCTGGATTTTCCGGTGTCAACGGCTTTAAAAAGATGATTTTCATCACTGTTGGCACACGGACACCCCTTTCTAACTTTGCAGCTCACCATATCCATTCTATATAATATGGAGTAGGCATTGCCTAAATGCGAGCATAGTTAAAAGGGACAACGTTTTGTTTATATAATGTATTTGGGGCGAGATGGTATCGGGCGATTAAGCTTCGAGACACGTTAGTTTCGTACGTGCATATAACCAAGACGAAACGAGCAGTTTATGTGTATTTATTATTTTAAGAATATTATTTTCTTGTAAAAAGCGCAAATTATTATTTTTTTAAGCATTAAATTATTTTTACATTCACTCCGGCCCTGTAAAAATGATAACCCTTTCCGGACCATAAAAAATCTAAATCAGCATTAGCAAATTTCTCGCGGAAACAAATACCGTAGAGCTCTACGCTCGAGCGGGCACTTCGTGCCCGCTTGCGAGCTATGCTCGCTATTATATGAAATATAAACACCATAGACGGGTGAAGTAGCCATGTTGCTTTCGAGGTTAGGAAAATAACTTATTTTAAAATCAGTCGTCTATTTATTGTATTTTTTTTTTTGCACTGAGATGACCATCCTGGTCAAATTCGAAGTGCAAATCCATGAATGACGTGAAGCAATTGGGTTCGGTGGTTTATCTAATCTATAACGCTGGAAGAAATATCGAACGAATCCATCTACCAAACCAAGTGTTGTTGACAGGGAGGATATCGTCAATATTTCAGAAAGTGAGATTAAAAGACCTTGCATGTTCTTCATGAGTTCCTGAAAAAAAATCAGTATCGTATATATAGGAGTATTTAAACAAGTCGGCGAGTAGAGGAGCACATTTTGTGCTCATTTGGAAGGCCAATTTGTTGTTGGAAAATATCTTCTCCAAACGTGACCAATATGTTGTTAATAAGGAAATGAAGCATACTGCAAACTTTGACCAATGTGTAACATTATGTTAATATGGGGTGTTTCCAATTCGCAAATATGCATAGTAAAGGCTTATTTATAAACAAAGTATGCACTCGTGTTAAATCTTTTAAATGTGCTAACATAATAAAACTAAAAATTTAGTTTGCTATTTCCATTTCCATTTTAACCACGGAAAATGTGGGTTTCTTTAAAAAGTTAATGACAAAAGGGAGTTAATACCATTGATCTGAATTAAGGAGGCGTTTGGGAATATTTCGAATAAATAGAAGAAAATTAGATGTGGAATAAGTGTACACGACACAACTTACAATATAAACGTAAATTAAAAACATCCACAATGGAAAACAGCCCTCAAAATAGTTGAGAAACAACTATTTCACGGATTTCACGGTAAACCGAAATATCATAACCATTTCTTATATCCTTTTCAACAAAAGTGTCGGATATATTTGAGAAATACCCAATCCCGGTACTCAATCCAACTAGGAAACCTGTTCAGTTGTTTGTTTTTCTTTAAAACTGATTTTTATGGCGGTCGTTGTACATATGAAACTTATTTTTTCGACATCTTTTAGGAATTCCATGCTTTAAAAGTAGCCGCTAACGAAATTAGTTTTAGTAAAGGAGTCGTTTTAAGAATTGAAAATCGTTTTACTATTTATTCCAAATATAATCCAGTTTTATAAGATACCTTATAAACTTTAGAATATAGTTTAAAGTATATACGATATCTTATAAACTGTATAAAATATGTCCTATTATTTATGAGATATCTTATATGTTTTATAAGATATCGTATACGATATCTCCAAAAGTCTGTAGGATATCTATTATAATATAATACAAGATGTCATATGATAATCCAGTTTTTATAAGATATCAGTTATTAACTTTAGAAATATCTTATATAGAAGAAAATGAGATGTGGACGCGACACGACCTACACTAGTCTATAAGCGTAAATTTAAAAAATCCACAATGGAAAACAGCCATAGTTTATAAGATATATCTTATAAAGTACATAAGATATCTCATTGTTTATTTGTTGCTCATGCTGCCCTTATGGGCCCTTGATTGGACAATAAAATATGTTCTATGTTCTATAGTTTATAAAATATCTTATATTTTATAAGATCAAATGCCTTATAAAATATTCTATAAAGAAAATTATGAGAAATGACCAGATATCTTATAAAGTATTCTTATAAAGTATATAAGATATCAGCTTATAAACTATATAAGATATTTTACATATCTTGAAGTTATCTTGAAGTTAGAATAAATAGTAAAACGGCTTTCCATAGAAAGGAGCCAAGCAACACCTTAATTTACCAAGAGGAGTCGATTTGGTTTAACACCGTGATTTGGAATTTTCAATGTGTTTAATATTAACGAACATAGTTAGTTAAAAAGCACGCAAACTCAAAATAAAGATTTCAGTTTTTTTTTAAACTGAAGTTGTTTTGTTCTTCTTCTGTTGATTATATAAAATGAATCATTTGTGATTTTTATATTGGTCTATATTTGTAATATTAAAGAGGGTAGATAGTTTGGAACACGTGTTGGAAGAGTTTGACGATGAAAGGGACGACTAATGATATTGGGACGATATAACAAGTGCTCGTTTCTAATTCTACTTCCAGTCTAAACAAATCGTCAGTCCGTCAGCACGTGGAAAAAAAATTCTCATGTAAAATGGGTTCAAAAACGAAAAGAATATCAAAATCAGCTACTAAAACCAAATTTAAAGGCAAAAGATGGAAGAAAGGAAAGAGCAGCAGTAGCAACCCTGAAACAACAAGGTTTAGAGAAGCCGCAAAGACTAGGTTTTTCCAACCCATGGTCTCGGGTAGCTATTTAATTAATACAATTACATGTAACAATATTTATTGGTGAAATCTCCCGCTTTTTCAACACATGACTAATTTTAGTTCAATGGACATTTTAATTGTTCAGTAATAAAATATTTTCCGTGTTTTAGGGGTTTCTTAATTAGGCAGTCGTTAATTTAACAGGTAAAGGTGTTAAATGATGGTTTATTGCTAGATTCACCTATTATGAGAAAGGCATTGCTTAAAAGCTCGCGTAGATACAAAAATATAATCTATTCCATTGATAATTTCGAATAAAGCCTGGGACGAGATAATTTGGGACGAAGTATCACTATTTCCCGCAATTTTTCAGCACGCGCAGACATTTTCGAAAACTTCCGAAAATCGAATGTTTCCGGTGACAGAATTTATTTTCAACCATCGTATTTTGAGTCTCGTGCAATTTGGCAGACTCTCTACAATAGTGAGCTTGCTACGCTCGCATATTAATTGTATAAACAGTGGGAGATTAATCAGTGAAGCCATGTAAATTTGGCATGCGCATAGGCTAGTGCCCTCAATTGACATTAAAATGTAATTTAATGAATGTTAAAAATGTTGAATGTTAAACCTGCTTTTCTATCATCAAAATCTCCCGCTTTGACATCACAGATCTGTCATATGGTTAGGTCATACATGTGACGGTTCCGTGTTGACAAAGCTGCAGATTTTGCTTTTTCTGGCTGGAGATTGGACAAAAAAGCGGGAGATTTTCAATGCTAATTATCATTGCATTTCAATGTCAATTGAGGGCACTAGCGTGTGCCAAATATACATGGCTCCACTGATAAATCTCAAACTGTTTAAACAATCATCAGGTCAATTATGGCAATAAACCTTTAATTAACACCTTTACCTGTTAAATTAACATCTACCTAATTGACAAACCCCTAAACCACTGGAAATTTTTTATGATTGAACAATTAAAATGTCTATAAACCTAAAATTTTGTCATGTCTTGAAAAAGCGGGAGATTACACTTAAAGTCGGGAGAACTGGCAAGGCCGTAAATTACATAGAGGCAGAGGAGGCAGCTGCCTCCTCAGTTTTCAAAAAAAAAGGTTTGGGAAATTTTGCTTCATATCTCCATTTTATGTTTGAATCTGTCTTCAAACATCATTTTGATTATCCCATTCAAACTTTAAAAGTTTTCATACTAAAATAACAAAGGTCTTAGTAAGTAGCAGTAGCAAATATTTGAAAGCATCATGCCGATGGTTCTTCTGAGAATGTTCTTTTAAGCTTTATTGAGGCTTTTACCGTGAAACCGTTCATAGGTTATATGATTTTAGGCTCTGATGCATTTTAACTAATGAAATTGATAACTCCGTAAAAGTTCTACAAACAGTCGACCGACTGTATAGTTTGAAAGTGACCACTAGATTTTTATATATACTTGGAAATAACATCATTCTTATGTTAAAAATCTTTCTTTCCAATAAAATGTTGTCGTTTTAAATACTGAAATTAACTTTTCTGTCGGTTTGTCCTTTTAGTGACTGCTGGAATTTCGTTGTCTTTGTGAATTTTTGCAATGTTGTTACCGGTCTTGATATTTAACTTAAGGATATTAAAATAGGCAATGAAAACTAGACAGTATGTCCAATATTTATCCTTATGGTCATTTTCTGAGAAAAAAGTTTAACACATTCACCATGGGGTGCACTACGATGTTATGATATATCATAACTCTATGGATATCATAACTCTATGGGTGCAACATACAAAAAGAATCACTATCCTTTTTTTTTTCTTGTTTTTGCTCCCTTAGTTTTCATGGTTCAAGACTTAACCGTAAGCATATCAATGGCCTTAGTACCACCTGATGATGGGTCTTGTTAAAAAAACTTTGCAGTGAACATCTTTCTTTTTAGTTTCTAACTTTGCTTGTATGTTTAAGCATAAGTTTCAAAGTCATAAAAGTTCGATGTTAAAGATTTTTGCAATTTAATCTTAGGAAAAGTATATGAATATGTAGCATTAAGCACCTTTTCGTTTATTCTAACAAACCTTCAATAAATAATAAAAATGGTATCAGGATTTGCTAGAAAGCTTGATTTGTTTTCTTGAAAAAACAATAGCTTCTGCTATATTGCCTCCTCTTTCATCGGAGGCAATTTACGGCCTTGACTGGAGATGGATCGAAAAGTCGGGAGATTTCGTCTCCCGGCGGGAGAATCACATGTATGGGTTAGGTACAAGTGCCAAATGAGCCACAGTTCATGCAGTTAACTCAAAGCAAATAAGTTCTCTTTTGTCATTTTTTGGTGAAATTTCACTGAAAATTTGGATGAAACATCGTGATTCACCAGAATCAACACGGTGTAGTTTGGGTGTATCAATGCGAAGAAACTATGAGATGCAGCTGTTTTATTGCCGGTGTTAGTGAATTTACTCCCAGGATGGTGCAGTGTTCTCCCCAGGCCCTTATAGCATCTCGGGACCGAGACGCTATCAGATTTTACCGAGATGCTATCGGTCTGTACCGAGACGCTATAAAATTGCTTAATTTTTTTACAATGAAGCCATTCAGGACCATTGGGTAATTGACACCTTTACAACCCCAAGCCAATAATCAAATAAGTGATTGGTCTGTTGTCAATAAATTGAAAGATATCGATTTTTTACTAATTAGACTTGATTACAGGTGATTTGCTGACAGTAGGCACCTGCAGCCGAGCGTTTATTTTGGTTGGACAACCAATCAGAATTGACCAAAATAAAAACAAACACAAGCCATGTGTTTAATACACGTGGGTTTTTGAACTTACATGAAAAAATAAATGAAAACCAAAACTAAAAGACTGATCAAGATAAAAGAATGATTTTTTACCTTAAAGAATGAATATTGGAATCCTTTAACATCCCTATTTACGATTATATAGTCCATAACATTGATTTCACACATTTGATTTTGGCAGGAAATTTCATAAAAAAAGAAAGACAACTTTGGGCAAAAGGGAGATAACTTAAAGGCAGTGGCTACTGTATTAAAATTACATGTACCATATATATTTTTTAAATGGTACATTTCAGCAAAGTTATTTATTCAAAGCAGATTAGGAATGAAATATATTCATTATATCAATATAAGTTTTTATTATGACTATTTTAAGCAACTTTCTGTCCCATTTTAATTAAGGGTTGTGAGTCATCACATACAACTCACTAAGACTAATTATCTTTTCCCACCAAAGAGATTTAAACATAGTCATATTTTACAATGCCTTGGCTGTTATTTTTCAGTCATGCATACAACTCCCCCTCCTATTTTATTTAAAAAAAGTATTTCTGAATCATGTTTTATATCAAAAGGGGGGGGGTTATTCATTTAAAATTAAATTATAAATAAAACATGATTCAGATGTCAATCGACGCGATTCGTTTTCCTTCAGCTGAATCTTGTTTACGCAAAATGTGATGCTATCCAAAATTTCTGGGGAGAACACTGATGGTGTTTTATTTGGCCTAACTTCCTTTGATCAGCCGATAAACACACTAGGTGATTAAAAGTCTCACTATATTTATTTAATAAATTGTCAATCAGATCTACTTGTACAGCAAATTAGTTCTTAGCTTTATAAGTTTAGGTCCTTTAAATTGTTCCACTTCCATTTTGTTTTTTTACTTCAAAAACTTTTATTTATTATTTGTTGACGATCTATTTTTTTCAAAACCACTTGAACAAAATGATCAACAAAATGTGTATTGAGATGATTACTCCAATCTGTTATGTTTTGTATAACCACTGGACCAACCCTAAGATTGTAATGGAAGAGGGAGTTTAAGTGCCATAAAATCAGATTTCTTTTGAAATGTCTGTACCAAGTCAGGACCATTATAGTCTTCAATTCCTCTGGTATGTCTTCCTTGTTATGTCTTTTCTCATGGTCATTTGAGATTGATCCTTATAGTTGGGTAGTTTTGTTATTACCATTATTTCTGGAATGTTCACCACAAAAACAAAGCCATATTGTTAGAAACCATGGTAAAACAGTCAGGGGCCTTACTTAAATCAGTGATTTTTTAATCACTTGTTTAAGTATTATTAAGTTATTTTCCTTTCAAAGCTAGAGTTACCTCTCTTTTAAAATCACTTGTTCAAGTATTACAAATGAACTACTTTTAACAGTGATTTTATTATAATGTTCTTCATTTTAAATGTTATGGATAAGTCTGAGTCTTATTGTATAATTAAAGATAGCACACACCCCTGTCTAGATAATGGAATGTCCAGTCATGGCAGGACATGACCCTGAACTGAATTTTGGATAATTACCCTCCAAATCACTTGTTTAAGTATCATATTAATTTTTACCTTTAAAAAATCACCTTTTTAAGTAGAATTTTGTTTGGTAACCCCTGCTATCTTCAGGCATCACGAACATGAAGATTTTGATCGTGAACATGGGTAATTAATTACATAATCAGAAACCTAAGATATTGAACTTAATGGGAAAATTATTGCCACAGCTGGGAAAATTCAGAAAGTGAAGTAATGGGTTATTACTTTTGGTCTTTCTTTTATCAGAAAATCACATATTTTGGGGAAATACTGATAACAGGTGGCAGCCAAATCTATAATTTTGTAGTTTATAAGAAGCTTATTAAATCTTTTTTCAATATTTATTAATTAATATAAATTTTCTTAAACTGTTCTTTTGAAAATTTATGTTTTTGGAAATATCTTTAGCATTTTGAAATGCTACTTGAATAAGTGATTTAAAAATCACTAATTTAAGTAATGCCCCTGACTGTAAAATGTATGTTCAAATCACATTCAATCATAGACAAAAATTAATCGGACATACATGTAAGAGCTGTTGTGAAGCTCACAACTTGTTTCTTTTGATAGAATTGTATAAATCTTACATGATTAGTGTTTTTGAAGTAAGGAAGAACTGAACCACATTAATTTGGGGTCAATAAGTCAATGATCATGGTCACAAATTGAGGCAGGGGAACTTACTGAATGACTTCATATATTATGAACTTCCCAGTACTTGAACATGAAGCTACTGGTGTTTTAACACTAATGCTTATAACCTGTACATGTATGTACTGTGGATTCATTTATTTTCGTGGGTACCAATTTTCGTGGTTAGATGAAATAGAGTCAGTTCGTGGATTCTTAATGTCGTGGTTTTGAAGTCTGCAGCATACTTTTCAATGTTAAATTTCCTATTCGTGGGGTATCAAATTTCGTGGGTCAAAGCCACCCATGAAAATTAATACCCCACGAATAATAATGAAACCACAGTATTAAAACAACAACAAACTACCTTAGTTGTGTAATATTGTTATCTAGGCACTGGTAGCAGTGGTTTAACAGTAGACGCCCTTGCTAAACATGATGAAAATGAGATGTCCAGAGATACCGACTCTATTCAGGAAGGCTTGGAGAAACTCACCACATCTGACAGAATGAGTGTAGGAGCAAAAACCTTCAATACCTGGGCTACTAACTACACTGAATGTACCAACGCTACATTTAACAAAGTTCATCGTTACTGGTCTTCTAACTCTGCACTTCATAAAGAGGTATTTCTTTTTACTATTACTTTATATATCTTAAACTGTACCCCAAAAAGTACACATTGTTTTTTTCTATTTTGATAGCTATGAAATGGTATAGTGGATAATTTCACAAGGTTATAATTTTTCATATATTGGTGAGTGCCTCAGAAGTGTGAAAAATGAAAATTCACTAAATATGAATCAAAAATACATGTCTTTTTACAAATAAAAAAAACACCCCAAAAAATGTTGGCTAAAAATTAAATACCACACTTTTGATTACAGATCATGAAATTTGGTCCCTGTGAAAAAATGAAATCCAGCCATTTTCTACTTTGACAGATTGTTTGGTTCATAAGCTTTTTATGTTGATTGATTGCATGACAGCATTATTTTTGTTGTAGGTGATAGCCATACTAGCAGCAGTAACTGAGGTTATAAAGACTAATGGGGGGAATGAAACAGAAACAGAATACTTTGCTTCCCTGGTAAGTTCACATAATTTTTTATTGTCTCGCCTGCGATGAATTGTCTTTTTTCAGGCCAAAAACTTCTTTGTAACCTTTTGTGGAAAATGATTTTTTTGAAAAGTATACTAGCTAGGCATCTGATATTTAGTATAAATACAGACAGTTCAGGTTATGGTCTACGCAACTGACACCACGTAGTGTGACCTTGACCTCATTTTTACGCTTCAGAAATTTTGTGATCTTTGGTATTTTTCTAGGCCGTAAACGTCTGTGCAAGACTTCTGTGGAAAATGAATTACTTGAAAATTATAATAGCTAGGCATCTGATATTTGGTATACAGACAGTTCAGGTTATGGTCTATGCAACTGCCACCATGCAGTTTGACCCTGACCCCATTTTTACGCTTACATGACTTTGTGAACTTTGGTCTTTTTTTCAGGCTGTTAATGTCTTTGTAAGACTTTTGTGGAAAATGAATTTCTTCAAAAAAGTATAATAGCTAGGCATCTGATCTTTATGATATCGATGAATTAGATTTGTATTTTCAGGTCTGAGTGTCACCATGCCGTCTGACCTTGACCTCATTTCTACACTGTTTTCAGTCTTTTATGTAAAGTCTGTTTCTCAGTGACTATGATATCTACAATCATTTTAGTTGGTTCACAGGAAAAAGTCGAGAATTTTTGAATCAATAGTTGATTAACTAGGTACTTCGATAGTACCAGCAGGCGAGACACACTTAGTTGTTAACTTTTGTGTTGTAAAAGGAATAGCCAGAATTATGGAGTTTTATCTTAACATATTTTAATTGTCACATTATTATGATAAAATTTGATTTAAACAAATGCTCATTATTTAAAGCAACATAATTTTTTTTATTAAAGCACACAGTAAATGATTATAGCTTTACAGAACATAAAACATATACATGAATAGAAAAAAAACATAAAACATTGAGGTATCTAAATTTTACAATTGTACAACAAAGATATTTATGACAGGATTCCTTTTCTCAGTTCTAATGACTGTTTAATAAAGGAAGCAAGTTCATAATAAGATGAGGCAGGTTTAATTTGTGATTAATAATCATAATGTATCTTAAAATATTTTACAAGCTAAGATAAATAAAAGAAATGTTTAAAAGGTAATGAATTTTTTTAAAGAACGCATTTTTATGCCCCATCTACAAAAGTAGGGGATATATAGTATTTATCTCTGTTAGTCCATCCACCCTGAATGTTACGAGATGGGGAATTTTGAATTTAGGACATGTTCTTGTTTTTTTGTTATTCGGGAAAAAAAGCTTTTCCTGTGGGTCACACATGCACTTAATTTCAAAGAGAGCGATAAAAAGACACTGAAAGTTTGGAAAATAAGAGTGTTAAACTGGATGTTTAAGGAAAATTCAGCTCATAAGACAACAAAAATTGGTTTCTTTACCATTTTTGTTGCCTTCAATATGGAACATATAATCAATTGCAAAACTTCATTCTTAATCTTTATCTTGCACTGATTTATCTGAGTCTTCATCTTTACATAGCACATGACTTTTAACTTGAGCCTTGGTATCCTTGTCACACATTATTTAAATATTTTTTAGATGACAGCCTTAGATACAACAGACTCCACAGAATCTCAGGCTGCTATTATGTACTTGCTTAGTCTAGTTGTTAAAAGGTAGTACTAGTATAAATTGAAGAACAGGCTCTTATGGTGTTAAGATGCCTTTGTGGCTCCCTGGAGCCTCTAGTTTGTCATATACTGTAGTTTCATTATTATTTGTGGGGCATCAATTTTTGTGGTTTTCATGGGTGGCCTTGATCCACAAAATTTGATACCCCATGAAAAGGAATTGAACATTTTTATGCCCCCGCGACGACATGTCGGGGGGCATTAAGTTTTACTCATGTCCGTCCGTCCGTACGAATTTCCGTCAAGCTTTTCTCAGAAACCGTAAATGGGAATGACTTGAAACTTGGTATGATGGTTCAGTATTACAAACAATACGTCCTAAGTGAATTTTAGACCTGTCGGACATCTACTTCCTGTTTGGGGCTGGACAGATACCAAAATTGACATGAAAATTTCTGTCAAGCTTTTCTCAGAAACTGTACATGGGAATGACTTGAAACTTGGTAGGATGGTTCAGTATGACAAACTATATGTCCTAAGCGACTTTCAGACCTGTCGGACATTAACTTTTTATTTGAGGCCAGCGGGGGCATCTGTGTCCCATGGACACATTCTTTCTTTATTTTAAGAATCCATGAACATGATAAATTGATCCTTTCTCATAAAACTACGAAAATGATATACTGATCCTTTCTCATCAAACCACGAAAATTGGTACCCATGAAAATAAATGAATTCACAGTATTTGAATCACCTGAATTTATCTATATTTAGCTATCATACCTGTTAACCCTCCCGCTTTTTGCGGGAGACTCCCGCTTTTGGGACCATTCTCCCGCTAGAAAACCATCTCCCGCGCGGGAGACCCCTTTCTCCCGTTTTCCTAACTCCCTACCGCTAATCCCCCACTTCTTAAATTGTATTATCCCGATTTTTTAGTTTCGTTTTTATTTTGCTTATTTTCCGCCATTTTGTTTGTTTATATCTTGGTCTGTCATTCGGGTCTCTCTAGAATTTTCATCACTTCCTTTAATTTAATCAGGAAAATTAACTAAAAAGCCATAAACTTGTCATAACAAGCCCCCAAGCCATACCAGCTCTCAGAACTTCAAAGGATTTGCCGTCGGCAATCATCAGTCAATCAATTATCCAAATTTCATATTGCAAATCTTTGTCTAATTATTATAAAAAATGTTGCCCCAAAATATCATTTTAGGTAAGAGCTATTTAAATTTGGAGAGAATATTCTTGTAGAGGACTAGATTTGTTGATTGAAAATCCTAAAAAAAAGTCCGATTTTCTTGTCATTTTATATAGGACATATAAGATACAGAGTTATTTCCCTTTAAAATTTTGTTTTTTTTTAATTTTAAGAGATTCTAGCTTAAATTTTTAGCACATTTTAATTATCTTACATAGAAAATGTAAATTAAGTTTATCATTAGGGTCAATTTAATTTTTCTGTAGAAAAAATTATATTTTTTGAATATTTACTTTAAAATCACACCTCTTCCATCTGTTAAAAAATGAATTTCAATCCATCAGAGAGCAACCCTAATTTCAATCCATCAGTGAGCAACCCTTAATACAACACTCTCCAAATCCGACCGGCACCTCCACGAGGTGAGAGTGGGGCAACATTGCAGTTCATTAAATGATCGCCGTCCCTGATGTCTGTACCGGCCAACGCTGGCGGTTGCATGCTGAAAGTTCTGTAAGCATGTATCGCCTTTCAACCTTGTGTAGAAACGTCGCTGCAGAGGCTTTTCAGCCTATAGTCACGACGTTAAAGACCCATCAGTCAGCCTTAATACAATATAAAAATATAAAACCACACATTCAATGTGGATATGTGAAAAGGAATGTGTGATATTGATCATGTTGATCTCTGCATGAAAACTCTTTATGAAAACACAATTTTCACTATAAAGTGAACAACTCTTTTAGAAAAAAATCATAGAAAGCTTGGTGTAGCTGTTTACAGACTTCAAAGATACATGTAACACTACAACAGACCAGAAGACCAAATTTCAAATTTCCAGGCTTTCAATACACGCGTTGGGCATTTGCGGGATTGCTCACTAATTTAGCCAAAAGAGGAGGAACTGGTAAAAAAACTGGTTCCAACATGCCAATGGACGAAGAAAGTAATTTCTTTATTTCCGTTCAAGATTGATTTTTTATTGGTTGGAAACGTTGATGGTTTGTTTATTTGTCAGTTGCAAATGATTTTTACCCTATATGTTGAATAATTACAGAAGAATCGTTGATAGAAAATGCCGTTCCCTTTGTACCATGTGTGAATGACGTCGTTTTCCTCCCCGTGACCCCTGCTGACCTCGTCTAAATGACGAGTCAAATCCGGAACGGATATATTGTGCAACCCTAGTATATACATCTATGTATGAAAACCAAAAGATAAAAATAACCATCTGTGAAATGACGCGCGAAAAGTCGTCGCGCTAAATCTCCCGCTTTTTAAATTTGAATGGTGGGAGATCTCCTTCCATTGGACTCTGAAAGGTTAACAGGTATGAGCTATATTTTCATTTTCCTTTAAGTTGCTCAAATGAAACCATGGGTCATTTTCAAATTTTGCATGTGATTTCCTCCACCATTTAAAATGATTGCTCTATACAAGTTATACACTGAGTTATTTTATACACTGAAAAAAGTATTTAACATGGAGTAAAAATGCAAGATTTGTCTCTATTTTAGAAATACTTTTATTATGAAACATAGCTTATATTTAATTAAAGGAGAAAGGAGTTATCCTGTTTTCTCTCATAATTTAAACACTAAATACTTAACAGATGTTAAAAATTACAAAAAAATGGACTTGATTGTTAAGTATTGATAAATTATTTAATCATATTTTTGTTTAATTATATTTGCTCTTTAAATATATGATAAAGATGAATGGTTTGGGTCATATCAGTGATTTTTCTGTATCATCCATAACACACCCCAAAAAATCCTTAACGCACCCCTAGAAAATCAATAACGCACCTTTAGGTTAAATCACATGATTTGAGTAAACCAATAAGAACCTTTGGGTTAAGTCACGTGATTTGAGTTTATATAGACAATATCAAAAGAAATAAAGAGCTTATTTTTCACATAGGATCTTGTTTCGCCAAATAAAAAAATTTAAATAAAACAATTTTGTTCAGATACATAAAAGAAAATAAAGTATCTATTAGCGCGTCAAATAATATGTGCCATGAATGAGATTTTTAAAATACTAGTACATTTGATATTACATTTGTTGCTTTCCAATTGAAATAATTCAAATCATCTAAACATTTTTAATTTCAAATATAAGATAAAAAGAATATAATATGGGTGTTTTTATACTAATATTATTATAAAAACACCCATATTATATGCTTTTTATCTTATATTTGAAATTAAAAATGTTTAGATGTTTTTAATATTATTATCCCATAACAACCCTCGACCAATATCATGCCCTCGAGCTAAAGCTCTGGGGATGATACGGCTATCGGGTTGTTATGATATACGATGTGAAAACACCCATATGATATTCTATAGATATTAATTTTAGTAAGTACTGTACATCCATATGTAAGATGGTTCTGATAACATAATGTACGAATTGAGTTAGTATCCTGCTCTATGGTATAATATAACTAATGACATACATGTACACCTTTATATTAACAGAGTTCCTGTTGCTGTTTTAAGAAGTAAATTTGCTGAAGTTTCTAAGAAATTTTTAGACCTTTTAGCAGTGAATGCTGATGGAAGCTCTACGGCACTGCTGAAATCAGTATGTATTTCATAAAAAGCAGGCTAAACAAATTCAATCTTTATTGTCTTGTTATTTAGTAGTAAAAGTATATCGTCCTATTTAGACAGTCTGCCTCTGTTTGTGTTGGAGTCTGACTGAATTTTAATCTTAGTTCTTATCAATGTTAAGTAAAATCATTATGAAACTTTGTACAGGAAGAGTTCCAGCTGATATTTGCCAAGCAGCACATCCATATTTTTGAGAAACATTAGCTTGTTGATAAAGTTAAAAGATAATTTATAGAACAGAATTTGCAACTTGTGTCTTATTTTTTATATGGCAGCAAAAAATTTATGGAAGGATGCTACCATCCTTGTAGTCATAATAACTTACGTGCACGTTATCCAATTGCTTTGTGTTAACGCATAAACTTAAGTACAAGTTAAATTTTTAAAGTTTACACATCAACTTGAGTACAAGCTATCCAATGCATTGCTTTGAAATTTTATTCTCATTGTCATTTCAGTTACTGATGTCCTTGGCTGGTGTGTTACGTGTCCAAGATCAGGCGTCCTGGACCAATACATCAGTACAGAGAGTCTACAGTGGACTGTTAGCATTCATTGCTCATAAAAAACCTAAAGTAAGATGATTGATAATACTGTGGTTTCATTATTATATGTGGGGTATCAATTTTCGTGGTTTTCGTGGGTGGCTTTGACCCACAAAATTTGATACCCCACGAAAAGGAAATTTAACATTGATCTGTATGCTGCAGACTTAAGAACCATTAATTAAACAATCCAAGAACTGGTCTTTTTCCATCAAACCACGAAAATTGATACTGGCGAAAATAAAATGAATCCACAGTAATTGGTTTAAGATTTGAAAAAAACACATGTTATAAACTAAAAATTGATTACAAAAAATTTGAAAAATCTAAGGCTATAAGAAATGATAAGTGGCATCCTCTTATAACACACCTTTAACTTTAATTTTTGAATATAGATGATTTTTTATAGGTTCGTATTATTTTTTCAGTGAATTAAGAACCCCATTAATGTGTGTGTGTGTTTGATGTTGAAAAAGGATGCCTGATTCCCATGTTTGAGATTGTCTTAGTCTTTTTACAGGTTTATATAGTAGCCTTCCGAAGTGTGGTGTTCTTGTATATTTTTATAGGTACACAAATCTGCTAAATAGCTTGTTTGTTGAAGGGATCCTGTTAAATCTGTGTTCTCTCTAGCTTTTGTAGCATCCTGACACAGTGATGGTATCTAAAATCATTTAGATATATCCTAAAGGGAATGTGACCCAATATTTTCAAACCAAAAGATGCTGTTCTGTAAATTATCAGGATGTTTTAAAAATTTCTTCGGTGAATACTAAATAAATCATATATATATTCTATATCTTTTTACAGGTGCGTAAAGCAGCCCACCAGGGTGTGTGTTTAGTGTTGAAGGGGAGTCTGTTTATGATACAGGGGGACCCTCCACCACATCATCCTGTCTCACAGTTAACAGCCAAACATTGTATACAACAGATAGAGGAGTGTGGAGGTATGTTGAGACTTGAGTCAGTGACAGTTTTTAATTGTAAAAGTTGAAGAAGAACAAGGTAAATGAGGACTTTTATGAACCTTGGTTTTGTCTCCAAAGGAGTTGAACTATTTTTAACCAACCAAAATCTGAAAAATATAATATCAGAATTAAGGAATAGAACTTCAAATTTCACTCAATTCATTCTGTTTAAGTACTGATGGAAACACTAATTTTAATAAAATATTTGATAAATAAGCTCCTGCTCACGTGAGCTAAATTGACTGAGTATGATGCCTTTAACCAGTACATGTATAAGCTAGTCGCAAGACCGCACCCAATCGCATGGAATGCAAAATTTATTTCCTATTTTGTAATTAGCATTAATAAAATATAAATTACAAAATTATTGTATTTATATAAATATTTTTTAAATATAAAGGTATCTTTTAAAAATTTAGACTTCAGCAATATTCTATTGATGTCATGATTTTTCAAAACAAAATGACAGAAGCGCGGGAACTGGTCATTCTAATTTTCGCAAAACAGGACCAAAAAGAGCGTTGCATGTAAAGCAAACAAAAAGCTTGTATAATTCAGCAGATATATTTCATTTCCTGCTGTCATAACATTAACCTTATCAGCCTCAGTAAACAAATTTGCTTTTCTTCTTTGCATTTGAAAATGAAAGTAGAAATTAATAGTATCTTCTATGACGTCCAAAACGATCGTCTATTTGTACGATTTTAGAAAAAAAAGCACTTCCTTGTTCTGTTTGCAGTTCATTTCTTAAAATCATGCATAGGCGTGCATTTCTTGTTGTTATTTTAAGATATTGAGTTCTTGCTTTAATTAAAGTAAGAGGTACCATTATCATTTATATAAGAAAGTGACTACTGTAAACCAATTAACTTTCGCGTGCGATAAACGTTCACGGGATTCGCGAGCACTTTACATCCGCGAAAGTTTGTAGTCGCGAAAAAGTCACTGAGAAGTTCAATTCATTTAACAAATCCCGAAAACCGCGAATGTTTGTCTTCGTGAAAACGTCCAATATAATGAAACCGTGAAAGTTTGTAGCCGCGAAAGTTTGTTGGTTTACAGTATATCTGCAGGAGCTTATCAGGTTCAGCCTGCATCATATTAACCGTAGAATAATTTGTGTGACTCCAGATTATACCACAGTTTGCAATGTCATTACCTCTATTTGTTCTTTTCAGGAACAGGGGATGCCTTAGAAACCCTCCATACTTTGACCTTGCTGAAGGACATCCTCTCTGAACTCCCCCTAAACAGTGTTAAGTCTGTTTGTGAAACTATTTTACGTATGATGACACTGAGCAACGTGGTAGGTGAAAGATATTTTTATCAGAAATATATACAAAACATCATTGGCAATGAGAGACAGTTGCTACAACTGAATGAAACATTTTTCATTTAGTTTTATTTTTAATTTTTTTATTGATTTTATATTGGAACTTATGTTCATGATGTTTGCTTAGACAGAAATAACTAGCATACAACATATATAAGGTCATGTACAAGACATTGAAAATTATCTAAATATTTAAACTACAGTGCACAGTGAACAAACCTGAAATATAACCATTTTGCTTTTTAAATGGTGCAAATTAAATGTAAATGTAGAGTTGTGTCTTGTTCAGTGTTGAATATTTGTTGTTTTTGTCCTGATTTCTTGAGTTGACATCATGATTAGGACATAATTTTGGTCTATGGCAGGTCAGATTTATTACTAGTAATCTGAATCGTGCCTATTGGAGCTTGCATAAGCTTATAGCTTTTCTGCTCTTCTGAGTATGAATAAATAAATTAGGTAAAACAAGAACAGATTCCAGGTCCCCCGCCCGTTGAACGTTATATTGTTGAAGGGGCATACTGACCTGAAAATCACTTACACCTTAGAGGACCCCTATAGGAGTCTGCATACAAAATTTCAGAACCCTAGGATTAGTAGTTACTGAGAAAAGTGTTACGAAAAATTTACCATTGAGTCTATGGGAGAAAAAATGACTAAGTTGTTAAACAGGAAGTATATGTCAGACTGACCTGAAAATCACTTACACCTTAGGGGACCCCTATAGGAGTCTGCATACAAAATTTCAGAACCCTAGGATTAGTAGTTACTGAGAAAAGTGTTACGAAAAATTTACCATTGAGCCTATGGGAGAAAAAATGACTAAGTCGTTAAACAGGAAGTAGATGTCAGACTGACCTGAAAATCACTTACACCTTAGGGGACCCCTATAGGAGTCTGCATACAAAATTTCAGAACCCTAGGATTAGTAGTTACTGAGAAAAGTGTTACGAAAAATTTACCATTGAGCCTATGGGAGAAAAAAGGACGAAGTCGTTAAACAGGAAGTAGATGTCAGACTGACCTGAAAATCACTTACACTTTGGGGGACCCCTATAGGAGTCTGCATACAAAATTTCAGAACCCTAGGATTAGTAGTTACTGAGAAAAGTGTTACGAAAAATTTACCATTGAGCCTATGGGAGAAAAAATGACTAAGTCGTTAAACAGGAAGTAGATGTCAGACTGACCTGAAAATCACTTACACCTTGGGGGACCCCTATAGGAGTCTGCATACAAAATTTCAGAACCCTAGGATTAGTAGTTACTGAGAAAAGTGTTACGAAAAAAAGTGTGACGGACGGACGGACGGACGGACGGACACCGGCATTTCCAAGTCCCCGCTCCGCGTTGCGGCGGGGGACAAAAAATAATAGATGCAGACTTATAAAATGAACAGTATTCTATGTGTAGGTCTCAACAAAATTATGACCAACCAGGAAACTGTGTCTTTCTTTGTTCCCTTATACATTGTATATTAAAACCCAGGCTGTTTTTTCATCAATGTATTTTCGTTTTTAGGTTGTTACCTCCTGTGGAATGCAGACGCTGTATGGAATGTTTGCCAACAAGCCAAAAGCTTCCAATTTGTCAGCTGAACTTAACGCACAGATCATTACAGTCAGTTTTTTGTGTGAACATGTTTTTTTTTAATCATTTAGACAAAGTTTCAATGTTTATCTCTTTTATTGACTGTAAAACAAAATCATTGTGTATAATAAAATCTTTAATTTGATGTACATGTTAAAAATGAATGATTTTTGGATGTCAGAAAAACTATTGTCATTAAAACTGAACTTGAAAAGGTTGATTTTAATAATGAGTCTTATGGAATAGATTGTATGTATTTACAAAGATCTATTCTCTCAAATCTTTGAAAAATTGATGAAGTAAAAATGATACAATGTAGTATCTTGTATCTGACTTTAGTTTCTGGTTGTTTTATTTCTTATTAGCTTTTGACCATAAAATAAACATTTAAGCAAAGCAATTGTGACTTTTATGCTCTTGCTGAACACTATTTAAAATTCACAGGCATTGTATGATTATCAGCCATCAGAGAATGATGTTCAGCCAATGAGAGCCTGGTTAGCTGTCATGGAGAAGGCCCATATCAACCTTACTAGGTACAGATTAATTATCTAAATAATTTCATCTATGAAAGCTTGGGCATCTTTATGCTACTTAATATGAGATAGGCAATCCCGAAATGCGAGCACAGCAAGTCAGAAAATTTAAACAAGGACCATTAAGAGCTAGCCCATGGAACTGCAGCTATGAGTCACCCAAAAGAATTGTTTTGATTGATTATTGTTCATTATTTTGAGCTGAAGACACAATGTCTTAAATACTAAGGATCTTTGTTAACATATTTTTTCATGAACCAATAAAAAGTCTGATTTTGAAGATCTGAAGTCATTGTAGTTATTTTTATGCCCCCGCGACGACATGTCGGGGGGCATTAAGTTTTACTCATGTCTGTCCGTACGTACGTCCGTACGTCCGTACGAATTTCCGTCAAGCTTTTCTCAGCAACCGTACATGAGAATAACTTGAAACTTGGTAGGATGGTTCAGTATGACAAACAGTACGTCCTAAGCGATTTTGAGACCTTTCAGACATCTACTTCCTGTTTGGGACTTAGGCCATGTGAAAATATGTGAACATGACTATGAAAATTTCCGTAAAGCTTTTCTCAGCAACCGTACATGAGAATGACTTGAAACTTTCTAGGTTGGTTCAGTATGATAAACAGTACGCCCTAAGCGATTTTGAGACCTGTCAGACATCTACTTCCTGTTTGGGACTTAGGCCATTTGAAAATATGTGAACATGACTATGAAAATTTCCGTCAAGCTTTTCTCAGCAACAGTACATGAGAATGACTTGAAACTTGGTAGGTTGGTTCAGTATGATAAACAGTACGTCCTAAGCGATTTTGAGACCTGTCAGACATCTACTTCCTGTTTGGGACTTAGGCCATTTGAAAATATGTGAACATGACTATGAAAATTTCCGTCAAGCTTTTCTCAGCAACAGTACATGAGAATGACTTGAAACTTGGTAGGTTGGTTCAGTATGATAAACAGTACGTCCTAAGCGATTTCGAGACCTGTCAGACATCTACTTCCTGTTTGGGACTTAGGCCATTTGAAAATATGTGAACATGACTATGAAAATTTCCGTCAAGTTTTTCTTAGCAACCGTACATGAGAATGACTTGAAACTTGGTAGGATGGTTCAGTATGACAAACAGTACGTCCAAAGCGATTTTGAGACCTGTCGGACATCAACTTCCTGTTTGGGACTGACTATGAAAATTTCCGTCAAGTTTTTCTTAGCAACCGTACATGGGATTGATTTGAAACTTGGTAGGATGGTTGAGTATGATAAACAATGTGTCCTAAGCGACTTTCAGACCTGTTGCACTTCAACTTTTTATTTGAGGCCAGCGGGGGCATCCGTGTCCCATGAACACATTCTTTCTTTATTTTTTTATCAGTTCATTTTCTAGAACGTTCAGTTTGGGACAATGTGCTTGGGGCAAATGAGCGTAAAAAAGAAAATGTAAAAAAATGAATAAAATTAGTTTACTTTTAAAAAATGTAGTAACTCGTCCTCATCAGAATATTTTTCTCCTTGTTCTATATTTACATAAATAATTTTCGGAAGGCAACAAGCAAAATTGGTTGTTATTTTCAAATTCACACCAGACCTGCATGAACTGTGAGAAGCATATTCGGACGAAAGAAAAAATCAATTTTTATGCCCCCGCGACGACATGTCGGGGGGCATTAAGTTTTACTCATGTCCGTCCGTCCGTACGTCCGTACGAATTTCCGTCAAGCTTTTCTCAGAAACCGTAAATGGGAATGACTTGAAACTTGGTAGGATGGTTCAGTATGACAAACTATATGTCCTAAGCAAATTTTAGACCTGTCGGACATCTACTTCCTGTTTGGGGCTGGATCGATACCAAAATCGACATGAAAATTTCCGTCAAGCTTTTCTCAGAAACTGTACATGGGAATGACTTGAAACTTGGTAGGATTGTTCAGTATGACAAACTATATGTCCTAAGCGAATTTTAGACCTGTCGGACATCTACTTCCTGTTTGGGGCTGGACCGATACCAAAATCGACATGAAAATTTCCGTCAAGCTTTTCTCAGAAACCGTAAATGGGAATGACTTGAAACTTGGTAGGATGGTCCAGTATGACAAACTATATGTCCTAAGCAAATTTTAGACCTGTCGAACATCTACTTCCTGTTTGGGGCTGGATCGATACCAAAATCTACATGAAAATTTCCGTCAAGCTTTTCTCAGAAACCGTAAATGGGAATGACTTGAAACTTGGGAGGATTGTTCAGTATGACAAACTATATGTCCTAAGCGAATTTTAGACCTGTCGGACATCTACTTCCTGTTTGGGGCTGGACCGATACCAAAATCGACATGAAAATTTCCGTCAAGCTTTTCTCAGAAACCGTACATGGGAATGATTTGAAACTTGGTAGGATGGTTAAGTATGATTAACTATGCGTCCTAAGTGACTTTCAGACCTTTCGGACTTCAACTTTTTATTTGAGGCCAGCGGGGGCATCCGTGTCCCATGGACACATTCTTTCTTTATTTCTCAAGAACTTGCTTAAGGCTCTCCGCTACAAGCTGTGCTCGCTACAAAACAAAACAAGGGGGTATATACATGTTTGTAATATCCCTATCTGTCTGTCTGTCTGTCCATCTGTCAACATATTGACATTGGAGTTCAAAGGGTCATGAACTCCTTAGTTGGCCTGAAAATATAAAAAAATTAGATGATATTTGGACATGATTTATTTGTTTTTATCACACTAATATATTTGAATTAAACTGGTAAATGTTTTACACGGAATATAATTTATTTTACATCTTCATATATTTTTCAGTTGTAAATGATTTTATCTATTTAAGTTTTGTTCTGGACAAACTTACCAACAAATTAAAATTTGATATTTGTTTATAAAGTTGTTAGTTGCATCGAAGTAAGTAGCATGTTTACATACTTGTATAGTGAATTTTTAATCCTATTTCTTATCATCTGGAATTCATACCATTACCATTTTCTTTAACATTTCTAATTGTAGATTGGATGACAAACTGTGTGTAAGCCACCTGCCACGCCTTTTCTCTGCCACCATGACTTGCTTGTTGTCAGATCAGATGGGTATTGTCACTGCTGCGGCTAAAACCACCAAGGTACTGAAATCATTCATATAGGAGCCACATTTCTGTTGTCTGATTAGTCATAGAAAATAATGAGATGTGGAATAAGTGTACATGACACAGATAACATAACAAGCATTACAAAAACTACAATGGAAAACTGCCTGCAGCCTTCAACCAGACCAGAAGGCACTGCTTGTCTTTCTTCAAATAGCCCATGGTCTAAATAAAAAGCATATAATTCAAATCCAGTCCTGATATAGTCACAGATAGACCCCCTTCTTAAACAAGGAACATGTCATGTCATCCGCAAAGGGACATATAGAGTGTTACAGTTTTCTTAGCAAAACTACTAGATGCATTATTTTGATATTTTGCATGTATGTTTTTTTTGTGTGTGATAAAATATGTAAAATGATGTTCTGCATGAAAACAGTACTTCATGTTTTTTTTTGTTTTTTTTTCTATTCTGGTTTAAATTTATAGAAGTTTATTTTAATAACTACATTTAGTAGACGTTTTTCTTAATTCTAACCACTAAGTACTATATACATGTAAATGGACATCTCCTCATCTACTTCACTATTGATTTTAAGTACTACTATTCTTAAATGAAATAAGAGCACATTTCATACAATATTGTGAAAGTATCCTATATTAACACACATTAAGTTGCATATAGACTCAAACTATGGAAATGTAACTTTACAGAATGTATTAAATGAATGTATTGTGCCAGTGGCAGACAGTCTAAAACATTTAGTGGACACCGCCCCCAGTGGAGCTGCCACCCCTGTTCATAAGATGATTAAAGCAGTGGAGAGTGGCCTGAGTTACCAGTTCCATGCAGCATGGGGACAGGTCCTGCAGATCTTTGCTGTCTTCTTTGAGGTAATCCAAGAAATTTGACTTAAAGATTATAATTACATGTAAATACTTCAGACAAGAATAAATAAAAAATCCTCAATTTAAAGATGGATTGTAAGTATTATCTGTGGTAAACTTATAAGGAACAGTATAAGAAAAATCAAAGACCAGTCTATTAGCTTGACAAAAATGTTAGCTTAAGTAATCCTTAAGTGGGTTCCCTGTTATGTTTTGTAAAGAAAGGAACTACAAACCTTCATTTGTCTGCTATTGAAGGATGAATTTTGCATACTCTAATTTTATCATTTTTTATAGGATACCAAAATTTGTGGTTGTTCTTATCGCTATCACCCATGATAATATGTTATCAACAAAGTATTATTTTTACATTGATTACATATAGCAACATGTGCAAACCACAAAATAAAAAGATCAACAAAATGTCTTTTTTTAACCTAGAAAATTGATACACATGAAAAAAAAATGAATCCGAATACATTTACTATCTGATACTGCATAAAGCTTTCATTTCTTTTGATATGAAGAGTGCAGCAACAATGCCAATGGTTAAATATCTTGTTTTTATGTTTAAGGTACTTGGAAAACAATGTCCCAGATTATTTAAAAAGGTAACATTAGCAAAAAGTCGGAAGTACATACTATACATATTGCTTCTTCTAAAAAAAATTATAAGTAATTTTTAACTTTAAACTTTTTAAACAGTGTTAAACATTTTTAATTGCTGATTTTGAGCTTGGCTTAAGTCTTTGTTCTAGATTTTGAACACCTATTTATTACTGTCTTTCCCTTGGAGATGTCTGTATTTAAAAAAAAACACCAACTTTTCTCTTCTTGTTGCAATTTCTGGTTTGATTTAACATGCATAATTTCAGAAATAAAATTGAGGTTTATATTTAGATATTATAAGATGACTAACGGAAGCTTTCATCTTAATGACAAAACTGTCTTTACAGAGTTTGCAGTCTATAGCTGACTTGAGAGATAGTCCTAGGTTTGCCTATAAAGCAGAGTTGGACCATGCCTTTGGTGCTGCAATTAAAACAATGGGTCCGAGACTTGTCCTTGAAGCTGTTCCTCTTAATATCACAGGAGATGAGTAAGTTTTGTATTGTTTGATCTACTCACATATAGAATATTATGCACTTTCCATTTTGATACTCTCTATATCTAGGTGAGTATCAGTTGAGTCTGGTAGGACAAATCTAATACAAGACTAGATGTAGTTAGTATCAAAAAGGAAAGTACGTAATATTTTTTATCTGTAATTTAAAAACACACACACTTATGAAGTTTTCAGTACAATAACATCACATGACGTCCCAAATTACGTCACATTTCATCGCATGATGTCACAGTTATCAAGTGCTCCCACCTGATATTTTCTTGTATCAAGGAATCCTTGAGAAAGAAAATAAAATCCACTCACACGAAACAATTGATTTTAAGCGATAGTATATTTTATTTCCATTAATTAACAGCTGATTGGAAACAATACAGTACAATAACATCACATGACGTCCCAAATTCTGTCACATTTCATCGCATGACGTCACAGTTATCAAGTGCTCCCACCTGATATTTAGGGCCCCGCATCGAAGATGCAGACGCCCTATAGTTTTCACTTTGTCCGTCTGTCCGTCCGTCCGTCCGTCCGTCCGTCCGTCTGTCCGTCCGTCAACAATTCTTGTGAACACTAAAACTCAAAAACTATTAACACCTCAGTTCTGAAACTTTGCACAGCTGCTAAATAGCATGTCATGATGTGCATATTAAAATTTTGTGCAAATCTGATTAATATTTTTGGAAAAAATCTTCATTTTTTATCGAAAATCACAGATTTTGAAAATTGGACTTTGTGAACACTAAAACTCAAAAACTGTTAACAATACAGTTCTGAAACTTTGCACAGCTGCTAAGTAGCATGTCATGATGTGCATATTAAAATTTCGTGCAAATCTGTTTAATATTTTTGGAAAAAAATTCATTTTTTATCGAAAATCACAGATTTTGAGAATTGGACTTTGTGAACACTGAAACTCAAAAACTGTTAACAAAACAGTTCTGAAACTTTGTTCAGCTGCTAAGTAGCATGTCCTGATTTGCATATTAAAATTTCGTGCAAATCTGATTAATATTTTTGGAAAAAATCTTCATTTTTTATCGAAAATCACAGATTTTGAGAATTGGACTTTGTGAACACTGAAACTCAAAAACTGTTAACAAAACAGTTCTGAAACTTTGTTCAGCTGCTAAGTAGCATGTCCTGATTTGCATATTAAAATTTCGTGCAAATCTGATTAATATTTTTGGAAAAAATCTTCATTTTTTATCGAAAATCACAGATTTTGAGAATTGGACTTTGTGAACACTGAAACTCAAAAACTGTTAACAAAACAGTTCTGAAACTTTGTTCAGCTGCTAAGTAGCATGTCCTGATTTGCATATTAAAATTTCGTGCAAATCTGATTAATATTTTTGGAAAAAATCTTCATTTTTTATCGAAAATCACAGATTTTGAGAATTGGACTTTGTGAACACTAAAACTCAAAAACTGTTATCAAAACAGTTCTGAAACTTTGTTCAGCTACTAAGTAGCATGTCCTGATGTGCATATTAAAATTTCGTGCAAATCTGTTAAATATTTTTGGAAAAAAATTCATTTTTTATCGAAAATCACAGATTTTGAGAATTGGACTTTGTGAACACTAAAACTCAAAACTGTTAACAATACAGTCCTGAAACTTTGTACAGCTGCTAAGTAGCATGTCCTGATTTGCATATTAAAATTTCATGCAAATCTGTTAAATGTTTTTGGAAAAAACTTCATTTTTAATCGAAAATCACAGATTTTGAGAATAGGAATTTTTGAACAATAAAACTCAAAGGCTATTAACAATACAGCTCTGAAGTTTCATATGCATTCCATGGAACATGCCTTAGTGGTTATAATTAAAGTTCGT
This sequence comes from Arcuatula senhousia, assembly GCA_963971305.1. Lineage (NCBI taxonomy): Eukaryota > Metazoa > Mollusca > Bivalvia > Mytilida > Mytilidae > Arcuatula > Arcuatula senhousia. The sequence goes on along the minus strand of OZ020305.1, from coordinate 46,855,011 downwards.
ATGATTTTGAAAACACTTAGATATTTTGCAGCGGGGCCCTTTCTGACTTTGTCAGTATTCTAGTTTCTTGTATCAAGGAATCCTTGAGAAAGAAAATAAAATCCACTCACCCGAAACAATTGATTTTAAGCTATAGTATATTTTATTTCCATTGATTAACAGCTGATTATTGATTTTGTGTGAAAATTATCCTAGGTAAAACACCGAGATATCCGAATGAAGACTTTCGCGTTCTGAATATATGACCTAGAAAATGACATTGTTGAGCAAAATACGATACCAACATTTTGGGCCACTTTGTTGGGCCAAAATTTAATTTTTTTTGCCAAAATTGAAAAATAAGGCCTAATGGCCCAAGTGACCCATGCCAGCAGAAACCTTGACAAGGACTGTCCAGGATACTAAAAAATATCAAGCAGATCAGATGAAAGGAAAAAACTAATTACCAATAATATGGATTACTAATCTTTGTACTGGTTGTGAAAAAACTTTAATTGATCAATATTAAAGTTTTGACATTTTTAAGCTGAATATCAAAATATTATTACTAGTAGTAACCAAAATACAACATGAGACATAAAGAAACTCACATACAGCAAAAGACACCATACAAAACAATATAAAACCTGTTAGCTGTATTCCCTAAAAAGTGATTAGAGGTCAAATTTTGCATAATTTGTCATTTACCTTATGTCACAATGTTTCATGAGATCAGCCAAGTGGTTAAGGAGGAATTTGATATAGGATGCATGGACAAACACCACAATCCCTAAATACCATCCAATTTCTAAGCGAGGGTCAAAACCATAACAAATTACACAATAAAAACATACATGGACTATCAAGTCCTTTAGAGACAGATATCAAATACTCTAAAATGTAAACTGTTACTATATTAAGTCTGGTACTTTTTGAAACAGCATTTCAATTAATTTCAGTGATGACTACAGCTTTCCCCGTAGTTGGATGACCTCATTAATCATAAACTTTGACCTTTATTTCAGTGATGACTACAACTTTCCCCGTAGTTGGATGACCCCAATAATCATATCCTTTGACCTTAATTTCAATGATGACTACAACTTTCCTTGTAGTTGGATGATCTCATTAATCATAACCTTTGACCTTTATTTCAGTGATGACTACAACTTTTATGTAGTTGGATGACCCCAATAATCATAACCTTTGACCTTTATTTCAATGATGACTACAACTTTCCCCGTAGTTGGATGATCTCATTAATCATAACCTTTGACCTTTATTTCAGTGATGACTTCAACTGTCCCCGTAGTTGGATGACCCAAATAATCATGATCTTTGACCTTTATTTCAGTGATGACTTCAACTTTCCCCGTAGTTGGATGACCCAAATAATCATGACCTTTGACCTTTATTTCAGTGATGACTACAACTTTCCCCATAGTTGGATGACCTCAATAATCATAACCTTTGACCTTTATTTCAGTGATGACTACAACTTTCCCCGTAGTTGGATGATCCCAGTCATCAGAGATAATGTGTGTAATACAGAACTAGGATTCTTCACTTCATACTTTCTGCCCTTGGCTGCAAAATTCAGACAAAGAGGTAAAATTTTATTTGATTACAAGAAATCATTTTCAACTGAATTTGTGTCAAGATTTTATGTTAGAATTATTATCATGTATTTATTTTGTCTACTGTGGCATATAGGTACAAGATATTTGAGACAAGAGACAGCTGGTGGAAAAATCTTATTGGTTTGCTTAATGTTTCTCATTTAAAAGGTTTGTTAAAACTACTTAAAGGCATATTGTCTACGAAAAAATATTTTTTTGTAAAACCAAAAAATTGTCGTCAGACTATTCGTTTTGTTTATTTAGAAAGATACAAACTTTCAAAATACCACTAGGGTTCTTTATTACTTCAAAAATTGAAAAATAAATAATATTTGTAAAGCTTTACAAAAATTCATATTCATGAGATGTAGATGAGCTGTAAGCATGTGCACTATACTTTCTTTGATTGGAAACTTCAATAGTTCTTGCACGTGGTGCATAATCTATTTCTCGAAGTTTTAGCTCGGAAGAAAATTTAAACGGCAACCGAATATTAGAGCTACTTAATGAATAAAACTGACAATTATTGCCTGTATTAAGTTTTGAATGTTATTTAAAAGGTAAACACGAAAAATATTGGTATTTTTTCAACATATCAATGTATTCGGGGACAAAACTCGAGATTCCGATTAGTGTCCGTGTTAAAACTACTCAGTCTAAATCTGTGTCAATGTGACGTAGTGCAGGTAAATAAAATATCAATCAATATTGTCGAGCTATTTTGATCAAAATAAACTACTTTTGAGGCAAAATTTGTAGGAAATTTGTTTTTCAATATTCATTTTATTGCATTTCGGTCTAATTGACACCAAAAAATTGAGGGGTAAAAAAAAATGAGTTTGCCGTAGACAATATGCCTTTAAAAAGCTCATAAAGTCATCATTGCAGCTGAAGTTTAATAGGCAAATTTTGTAAAAAAACTGTAAGAAATAAGACGTCCCAGATATTTTAATCAAGACACATCCTCCTGTTAAAAAACTGAAGCCAAAACATGTAATAAATGGTTTATTTCTACAATTTGATTTGAATATTATGATTCCCTATGGAATTTTAAGAAACAAATAAAAACTTTGGGTTCTGTCACTGAAACTACATAATACTCCTTTGTTTTCCAGCACTTGAAGCCACTCAGACAGATAACATTGTTGTGGGTAAATCCTATGAAACGTTACAATATCAGATGTGGACGTTGTTACCAGGATTCTGTAATAAACCTACAGATTTAACCAAAGTAGGTGATATCTCATAATATGGCGAAAATATTATAGCCCTTTTTAGAAACTATTTTCTGTATGTTTGTTTCTGGGAAATTATACACTACTGGTCAATGACTTTCGGGTAGGCCTTGCCATTGAAATCTGTTTAAATTAACTTTAGATCATACTTGAAAACTTCTCAAACACTTGATTATATAATAGACAAAAAATAAAGTATCAAACTTTCTTTATGTTCAAAAATTAATACAACATTTCAAAAAAAAAAATTTATATTTTGAAGACAAATGTTGAATGAAATGATTTGATTTTTTTTTACAGTCTTTCAAAGGAATAGCCAAAATATTAGGAACAGCCATAAGTGACCATGATCATCTGAGAATGGAGGTGATGGGTTCATTAAGAAGAATCATCAACCACTCTATGACTGATGGTAAGATAATAAACTACAATAACTATGATTTTATGTTAATAATAGGTTGCAAAAAAAAAAATAGACATTTAAGTACCACTTTTTATAAGAACCATGCAAAAAGCAATTCATGGGTGGAAAGCCTACACCACTTTATTTTTAGCTCACCTGGACCAAAGGTCCATGTGAGCTATTGCCATCACTTGGCGTCCGTCGTCGTCGTCGTCGTCGTCGTCGTCGTCGTCGTCGTCGTCCGTTAACAATTTTTCAAAAATCTTCTCCTCTGAAACTACTGAACAGAATTGAATGAAACTTTGTATGATTGATCCTTAGGGTGTCCTGCACCAAACTTGTGTTTCGATTTTTGATCTGTCAAAAAACATGGCCGCCGTTACTAAAAATAGACTAGGGGGTCAGACTACTGTTTTTGGCTTATAAATCAAAAAGTATAAGAGATAGAGGAAATCTGAGGCCACGCTACTGATTCAGCATCAAAAGCTCTACCCAAAGTCTCCATTTGGTCAAAGTTGTCAGATGACCCCTTATAGGGGTTACGGCCCCTTAAAGGTGAAAAATAGCCATTTTTCATGTTTTTGGCCTACAGAATGAAAACTATTGCAGATAGAGATTAGCTGTTGCTTGCTTAAATGTTTAGCTCATTTAGCTCTACGAAAGTCTCCATAGGGTCGAAGTTGTCAGATGACCCCTTATAGGGGTTACGGCCCCTTAAAGGTGAAAAATAGCCATTTTTCATGTTTTTGGCCTACAGAATGGAAACTATTGCATATAGAGATTAGCTGTTGCTTGCTTAAATGTTCAGCTCATTTAGCTCTACAAAATTCTCCATAGGGTCCAAGTTGTCAGATGACCCCTTATAGGGGTTACGGCCCCTGAAAAATAGCGATTTTTCTAGTTTTTGGCCTACAGAATGAAAACTATTGCAGATAGAGATTAGTTGTTGCTTGCTTAAATGTTCAGCTCATTTAGCTCTACAAAATTCTCCATAGGGTCGAAGTTGTCAGATGACCCCTTATAGGGGTTACGGCCCCTGAAAAAAGGGATTTTTCATGTTTTTGGCCTACAGAATGAAAACTATTGCAGATAGAAATTAGCTGTTGCTTGCTTAAATGTTCAGCTCATTTAGCTCTACAAAAGTCCCCATAGGGTCGAAGTTGTCAGATGACTCCTTATAGGGGTTATGGCCCTTTATAGGTGAAAAATGGTGTTTTTGGCCTATAGAATGAAAACTGTTGCAGGTAGAGAAAAGCTGTTGCTTGCTTAAATGTTCAGCTCATTTAGCTCTACAAAAGTATAGGGTCAACATCAAGACCAGGTGAGCGATTCAGGCTCCTGGGAGCCTCTTGTTGATATGTTACTCCTACTAGCACCCTGATTCGATATTTTGTACTCTTTTTTCCAAACAAGCGTTGGTCCTGAGAGAGAAAAAATATATAGAATGCATTGGAAAATTGTAAGAAAGGGAGATAACTCTTAAAACTGTCAATAATTTCAATAGAAACCATTGTAACAAAATGGCAAGATTTCTCCCAGGACCAGACAGTTATGAGCAAATTGTTATTTATTTCTTATTTTATATACTTTGAACTATCTTTTGTTAAATATAAACCACTGTAGCCTTTTTATCGATGAATCACTTTTCTTCAATTTTGCATGATTCTTAGGTGGACTACTACTTAATACATGTATGTTTGTAATATTGTGAAAAAAAACCTGCATGAAGTACTTTGATACTTTTGAACATTTTTCTTTTTTGGTAAGAGAGCTTTAAAATGAAGAGAATTACTATTTGAATCAAAACAATGATACTATAATAAGTTGCATTCAACTTTTCAAATGTGCAAGTTTTAACCTATCGAAGAATCACCTGAGGCTCTTTAGCAGAAGGGTTGGAAAGAGTAGTGACACTAACACTTCATTAATTAATTTATGATTTATTTTACTATGTCATGGTTGATAGTATCAAGGGAAAAATACACTGACCATAATATCAAATAAAAGCTATCACAGAAACTTTATTTGACAAACAATGTCATCACTAATGAAACCCTTTCCTTTAGATTCATACTGTGGTTTCATTTATTTTTGTGGGTACCAATTTTCTTGGCTTGAAGAAAAAGGATCAGTTTGTGGATTCTTATATTTGTGGTTTTGAAAACTGTAGCATACAGATCAGTGTTAAATTTCCTTTTCGTGGAGTTGCAATATTAGTGGGCAACCCAAGAAAACCACGAAAATTGATACCCCACGAATAATAATGAAACCACAGTAGCCTCATTGACTTGTACAGTTAAAAAGACCTTTCCTGATGATATATCTTTCACATTCTATATACTAATTGGTATGTTTATTTTTTCAGAGGAGAGTAAGAAAGAAGTTGGGAAGTTTGCAAAGAATTTTTTGCCTATTTTATTTAACTTGTTTACTGCTGAGTCTGACAAAACAAAAGATCCAGTGAAACTTGCAGTGCTAGAAACTGTTAAATGTTATTTACAGATCACAGATTCAAATGTAAGTAATGAAGTCAAAATGTCTAGCTAAAATTGAAAAAAAATGATCACAGAAATCTTTTGCTGTTGTTTTTATTTATTTTTTATTTTCGTAAGTGTCACATGGTTTAAGATTTTAATAAGTTTTAAAGCATATTTTTGTCCCCTGCTGCAACACGTCCATCAGTGGGTGCATCCGTGCTTATGTGTGTCTGTCACACTGTGGTAATAGATTTCTCAGCAACTATTAAGTGTAGGCTTTTGATGATTACTATGCAGCTTTATTTTATTATTATTCTGAGTTGTCATTTCCAGAAGTCTTGATTTCCAGCCAACATGTCATATTTCAAACCATAGAAGATCAAAACAATATTCATGACCCCCTACTTTTAAAATGTATATGGATGAGTATTGAAAAGATCTACCACTTGTGCTACACGAAAAGCTAGACATATGATTATCATATCATCCCAACTTAACTGAAGAATATATCCATAACGCTTGTTCTGAATGACTTCTTAAATTTTATCATTATGTCCTATAAAAATTCTTTGTCTAGAGATGAAATCTTTTTTTTTTAGTTGGTCAGTACCTTTTGTGATAAATGTACAGAGAAATTAAATGAAGAAACCACCACAGGAGCAAAAAGGTATAGAAATAAATGTTATATTCATTACATTGCAAACATGATGCTTTAATACCCTTTACTTTCCCAAATTATGACAACATTTAGTGACATAAAAAATAATAACATTTCTGACTACAATTCAATTTGATAAACCTCATATTTTCTTGAAAAATAAAAGTACTCTAAAGCTTAATCTGAAGTCTTTATCTTTGTTCAACATGGTTTCAAAAATCAGTTTTATGTAAACCATTCATAATGACAGTAATGGATTTTAAAACACATGAAATACATGAAAGTGTTATAGCATATTTTGTGATGTCACATCTTTGTGACATGAGATCAGGAATTAAATAAAAATTGATACTATACACATGTCTTTTAATGTTCATTTTTATTGACCTTCACAGGCATTCTCTGTTGGACATAGCCATTGCAGAACTACCATACATTGATGACAAGAGAATCAAACAGCTGTATAGTATTGCTTGTTCTAATCTCAAGGTAGGTACATATGTGTCTACACTAAATTGTTATGAAGTTTGGTGATTTGTTTGTTGTATTCTAGCAAAAAATAAATGAAAAGAGTTACAGCAAATACAAGGTTTTACATTCAATAAAAAGGATAGTTTAAAAATATTTCGTAAAAATAACAAAGAATAGATCCATGACCTATTTCCTCTAAATGTATTTGTAAAATTTTTGCTGACTCAACATGCTCAAGTTGTATATTTTAAGATCTCAAAAAAATGTTTTAACAAAAAATCATGTTTAGATAAAAACTAGAGTTTTATTTAAACGCTTTGTAAAATATTTAAAATCTTATTTATTTTTTTATTTTTGTAGTCATTGGACAAAACAACACAGAAGAAATCATACAGAATTTTAGAAGATATTTGTAGTGGGAAATCAGAAGGATGTAAAACATTTATCACAGAGAATCTGTCAGACATTCAGTCAACTCTATTATCCTCATTGTCTTCATCTAGTCCTTCATCTAAAGCTGTAAGTCAGAGGATAAGGGGTGAGATGGTAGGGGACAGGGGAGGGGGGTGGTTGTCAGAGGGATGTAAAACTTTTATCACAGAGAATCTGTCAGACATTCAGTCAACTCTATTATCCTCATTGTCTTCATATAGCCCTTCATCTAAAGCTGTAAGTAAAATTAAATTTATCCCTGCTGAACTAATTGAATTAGAAATGTCTATGTCAAAAAATCCTTTGATTTGTTGTTCTGTGTGTACCAAAGAAGCAGAGGTACCAATGGGATATCCGAATGTCAAAAGTCCAAAAGGGCTTAGACAAAATCAGAAAACACCAACAAGAACAGGACAAAAACAGACAACATGCAAAACATGGAAACACAAAACAACTGAATATCAATCAACAACACGACTCCAGTCGAAACAAGAGTGAACTCAGATGCTCCGGAAGAGTAAGCAGTTCTAATATTACACAAAAAACTGTCAAAAATAAAAAGACACTGTAAGAAATTTTAGTAACCATTTTCTCACAACTATGTATCACAGCCCCTTTCTATTTGGTATACAGCATAAGGATGGGATCCCAAAACTTGGAATTCAGTTTCAGGTCTGTCGCTCACCAACTTCCTGTTTAACAAAACCCAGCCATTTTTGACTGACAGATTTTTCATATAAATATGTATTTTTATACCCCTGCTTCGAAGAAGAGGGGGTATACTGTTTTACCCTTCCGTAACAAAACTTCCGTCGCAGTTTTCTAAGAAACTACATGAGATAGACTTCTGTTGTACGACTTTACCCCCCACAGAGCTATTCAATTTCAGTACTTTAACGGGTGTTACCGGCCACTTTTATTTTTAGAACTGTTTATCTACAGGTCAACTTAGTTCATGCGTACTTTATGAAGTCATAGTTGTTAAATTTTGATGGAAGGTAGATTTATTCATCATATTAAAGATTTTAATTTGTAAGACATTTTGCTTATGCATTTTGAGTTAAAATCTTCTCGAAAAAATCCCTGTTCTGAGCGGGGTTTGAACCACCATTCCTTGTCGTACAAGACTTCCATCTTACCCCACGACTACTGAGGACTACATAAAAATTTGTCCTTTAAATATATATGAGCACCAACTATTACGACAATCAATTCATATATTGAATAAATATGACCATTAATAGACACTTTCTGGAGCATTTGTAAATTTTGCAAACTTGTGAACAATAAAGTTTGTACAAAAATAACGTCCAAAAACGGTCAGCCAGTAAAAAATAAACTTAAATAAGTTCTGGGTGAGATTAGAGCTGATTCTTGGACTCCACTTCATGCTATCATAATGGAGGCTTTCCTTTACTAAAAACAATTTTAAAGTTTCTGCTTGTGTTGAAAAAAAAATAGTATAGAGCTTGATGCCATAACAATTAACTCCTCTGTGAATTACCAAAAAATAAGAACTATTTGTATATTTATTAAAGATATTAAAATTGGATTGTTTAAACTTATGTCCATGAAGAGATAACAAAAAAAAAAGATAAATACTCATCAAAAATTAAATATCGTTAGTTGTGCGTTTTGAATAAATAAGTGGATTGAACAAGGTTTGATTGGCATGAAATCTTACTCAGTCTACGATTTGTTGAAAATAAAACTATGACAGGCTAAAAGATACATTTAATAACAATTTAGTTTTTTTCTAAAAAAAAAACAAAAAAACAACCAATTGATATGATGATGATGTAAAACAAGGACAACCTTACGCTTGTAAATTTTGGTTATAATTATGTTGAATGAAACGTTTCACAAAAAAAAACCTGAACTGATCCGTTCAATTACAACAAACAACTTATCAGTATTAACAGTTTTATATTTTATGTCTGACATATATTCCCTTAACGGCAAGAGTTTACATTTAAGAAAAAAAATTAATTGATATATTATAAAGTTTGTTAAAATTTGGAAGAGCTGTATGTTTTCAATAAGTTTAAATGAAGACGAAATTCATTATTTTTTTTCATTCAGAAACTTAGTCATATTTTCATGTCGTTCGCGTTATTGATTTCTGTTCGGTTTAATTTGTGGGAATTTTTTGTGTGTATTCTTGTGCTGTTATTGTTCGTGTTTGCCGGTTTTGTAGTTGCCCTTTTTGACTTTTGACGCTGAAATACCCCATTGGTGCCTTTTTGCTTTTATATCTTTTTTTTCAAATAGATTTCATTTAAAAATGTATTTTAAAAAATCTTACTCTAAAAATGTTTCTTTAAAGCATTTGGTAATCTTACTGTGTTTCTAAGCTTTAAAAAATGACGTTGAAACAATGATTCTGAACGAGGTTTGAACCACCATGCTAAGTCATTCTAAACTTTCATCTTCCCACTAGACCACAATGGCTGAGCAATGAGATTTGTGGTTTAAATGTATATAAACACAAATTTTACGGCAATCAATTCATACAATAAATAAATTATTACAAATTTTAATATATATTTTTTCGACGTCGTACAAGTCAGATACAAAACATTTGTAACAGAAAAACAAACCGGTAAACCCATTACCGAACAGTTTTTCCGCCTCGGAATCAGGCAAAATCCTCGGCGCAAGCGCCTCGGACTTTGACCTGATTCCTCGAGCGGAAAAACTGTACGGTAACGGGTGTTACCGGCTTGTTTTTCTGTTACATATGTATTGTATCTAATACATATTTAGTATACAGCTTTATCATATAGTGCCATATGGTGTATACCGATTTTATGCTCCTAGGTAGTCTACTTCCTGAACACTTAGGTTTTCACACATAATACACATAAATGCAAAATTTCCGTCATAGTTTCCCAAGCAACTATATGAGATAGAGATCTGAAATTTTGTATACAGCTTTATCATATAGTACTATATGGTGTATACCGATTTTATGCTCCTTGGTAGTCTACTTCCTGTTTATCTAATACTTAGGTTTTTACACATATTAGATATAAATGCAAAATTTTTCACCATGAATTGCAAAAATAAATAGCTGCAAAATCTTTTTCTTACAACGCAATGCAAAATAAAGTATTTGCGAAAATAAGTTCGTTAACAGTAATAGTAATTATCAGTGATATAATGTAATGCACACAGCATCATTTCAATATTTAGACATGCTTTTATTCTATAGGAAGATTTGGGGTGCCATAAAATCTAGTTTAACCCACCATTTCATTTGAATTGCCTGTACCAAGTCAGGACCATTGCGATCTATAACTATGTGTATCTTCCATGTTTTGTCTTTTCTCTAAGATATTGAGATTGATCCTCCGAGTTCTGTATTTTTGTTATTACCTTTATTTATGTTTCAGCCACGTTTGAGATGTCTGATTAACTTGTTTGAACAGTTTGAGAGTGATCAACCAGACTTCACATTTGCTGTCATTACTGAGGTATAACTTAATATATGATCTGTTTGGAGAATGTCAGTTTTATTTCATTAAAAATTTGTGGTTGTGTAAAAAATCAACTTTTTATATTAGGAGAACAAGAACAATGGTAAAACATCTGCATTTTTCAAAAAGTTTCTTTGCTTATCTGTTTTGTAAGAAGAATGAAAGAATTCTCAGTAAAACTAACCCTGGAGCCATTTGTAAGAATTCTTGCCAATAAAAAGAAAGTACATGTATAAGATTTTTAAATGTATGATCATCATTTGGGTTTTTTAGTAAAAATTACAAGTTTAAGATAATGAATATAACTATGCCTCACACATGTTTTTTTTTGTCTATTCAATACTCATCAGAGGCAGTCTACTACAAAGATTGAAAATGTCAAACAGTTTACAAATTTGAAGAGTATGGAACAATAGAACAATAAAACCAAAATATGCCAAACTGGAACCCAATTTACGGCCCCAATGAAACTGAATTACCACCATGTCTTTATACATGTGTTTAAATGTCTGAACTTATTTGTTTACAGGCTATACTTTGTACCAGGGAGGTAGCTGAAAAGGCAAGAACAGCTGCCTATACCTTACTTGTTCAGATGTGTAGGAAAAAGATAGAACTGTCAGAAGATTCTCCTAAAGGTTAGTCTAAAAGAGATGACAATTTTATTATGGGTAATATTTGGTTGGCATTAACCACTCACAGAATCCATTCTTAAATGAAAAAATTCTACCACTGTACCTCCAGTGCCTTATCCCTTTATTAATAAAATCTTTCTGACTTAGTGTAATCATTATGATGGAATTGTTAAATTCGATTCTTATAGATAGATGAAAGCAGATTTTTCAAATCAGGAAAAAGTGTTTTACATGAAATAGTCATTGCAGTTTTTAGCTCACATGGACCTTTGAGGAGATATATTGTCATCACTTGGCGTCCATTGTCTGTCCGTTCAACTTTTCAAAAATCTTTTTCTCTTAAACCGCCAGATCAAATGGAATGAAACTTGGTATGATTGTTATTTAGGGTTTCCTCTACAAAACTGCTGTTGGGATTTATGATTCGGTGAAAAACATGGCAGCCATTGCTAAAAATAGAACATAGGGGTAAATTGCAGTTTTTCACAAATTACTCTAAAACGGTCACAGATATCCAAAAAAAAAAAAATGGTTTAAAGTGATCAGCACTTCGAGATCTACCTGCCCTGAAATTTTCAAGAAGATCTGAAAACAGATTTAGGAGGTATTGCCCTTTTTCTGATTTTTTTCCAAATTTTGCACTTATTTAACCCTCTATCTTGAAAACTATACAAGATATCTGAAAAATTTAAAATGCATATGATTAGGCACATCAAGATCTACAAATGATATAAAGTGGGGTCAAAGTCCTAGGACCATTCCTTATAGGTGTTTTTCCCCTTAGACTGTCAAAATTGACCATTTTCAGTGTTTTTCATCCTATCTTCAAATGTTACTTTCTCTAACACCATAAGTCTCACAATTACTAAACTTGGTATGGTAGTTCTTTGAGGTATGGTTTACAAAACTGTCGTTTAACTTTTGAAAAGTCTCTATAGGGTCGAAGTTGTCAGATGTTCCCTTATAGGGGTTACGGCCCCTAAAATAAGGTTTTTTCATGTTTTTGGCCTACAGAATGAAAACTATAGCAGATGGAGAAAAGCTGTTGCTGGCTTAAATGTTCAGTTCATTTAGCTCTACAAAAGTCTTCATAGGAACGAAGTTGTCAGATGACCCCTTATAGGGGTTACAGCCCCTGAAAGGTAAAAATAGCGTTTTTTCATGTTTTTGCCCTATGGTATGAAAACTATTGTAGATAGAGAAAAGCTGTTGCTTGCTTAAATGTTCAGCTCATTTAGCTCTACAAAAGTCTCCACATGGTCAAAGTTGTCAGATGACCCTTTAAAGGGTTACAGCCCCTAAAATAAAGTTTTTTCATGTTTTTGCCCTATAAAATAAAAACTATAGCAGATAGACAGAAGGTGTTGCTTGCTTAAATGTTCAGCTCACTCAGCTCTACAAAAGTCTCCATAGGGTCAAATTTGTCAGATACCCCTTATAGGAGTTATGGCCCCTAAAATAATTTTTTTTCATGTTTTTGGCCTATAAAATGAACACTATAGCAGATAGAGAGAAGCTGTTGCTTGCTGAAATGTTCAGCTTATTTACCTCTACAAAAGTCTCAATAGGGTGGAAATTGTCAGATGTCTCCTTATATGGGTTACGGCCCCTAAAATAACGTTTTTTCATGTTTTTTGGCCTATTGAATGAAAACTATAGCAGCTAGAGAAAAGCTGTTGATGGCATAAATGTTCAGTTCATTTAGCTCTACAAAAGTCTTCTTAGGACCGAAGTTGTCAGATGACCCCTTATAGGGGTTAAAGCCCCAAAAAGGTGAAAAATAGTGTTTTTGCTTATAGGATGAAAACTATTGCAGATAGAGAAAAGCTGTTGCTTGCTTAAACATTCAGCTCATTTAGCTCTACAAAAGTTTTCATAGGGTGGAAGTTGTCAGAACCCCTTATAGGGGTCATGGCCCCTAAAATAAAATTTTTTCATAATTTGGGCCTATACGGCTTCAGAATGAAAATATAGTTGATAGAAAAAGCTGTTACTTGCTTCAATGTTCAGCTCATTTAGCTCTGCAAAAGTCTTTATAGGGTCCACATCAAGACCAGGTGAGCGATTCAGGCTCCTGGGAGCTTTTTGTTAAATTGTATATTATATTTCAGATGTGATAAAAGACTATTTCCAGATGATTTTAGCAGGTTTAGGTGGATCTCCTCAAATGGTTAGCTGTACTCTACTGGCTCTAACTAGGATTATGTATGAGTTTAAAGGTAACCATAGTACATGTATATTTGTAATATTCTATTTTGAGAATGATGCTTTTGTTTTGAATACTTTGGATTTGCATTTTTGTTTCTGTGTTTGGTATATTATATTTATAAACTTGATTCAACACAAGAAAAAGAAAAACTAAAATGTTAGTTTTAATTTTTATTGATAATTTATCAAAAGCACTACATTATGTATACATAAAAGCACTACAACGTTTTAATACAGCTTTAACAATAAATTATATGAAAAGGTTTTCTTATTAACAATCTCTAGAGTACATGCAGAAATCTTCTGTTAGGTGTCGTACAGTAGTGTCCTGGTCAGGTTGTCTCCCCCTGGGTGAAAGTAGGTCGGAGTCAGAAGTAGTAGTGGTAGGTGCTGAGTCAGTTGTTTTCAGGATCAGGGTAGATAACTCTTTAATCTGGTTCTGTTTCTGTTCTCGGTACTGGTTGTAGACTTTGCGAAGGCCCAGTAAGATAGATTTCTTGGTGTGTAGGTACTGACTGTTGCCTTGGTAACCATTGATGTTGGCTGTGAATAGATGCTGGTCTAACTGCTGAAGTCTACATTCTAAAATAGAAAAAAGATTCATATTATATTTTTTGCATAGCTAAGCTTGTGTAAATAAAAGATTTAAAAATTGTATTAGGTACTTTTCATTGGCATTTTATTTATTATAAAAGTATGAATATTATTAAATTGTGTTGTCCAAATAAAAAATTTATATAGAGAAAGCTATTATGTACCTAGTAAGTTAGCTTGTGTGACTGCTTGGTCATGAGAAATGAGTAAAGTCTTGAGTTGATGTGCAAAAGCTACTATTGTGGAGCAATCCATGGTAAACTTAGCAGAACTGTGGTAGTAAATCTGAAGTGATGGTTTGAAGTGAGTTGTCCTAAACTGGGATGTGTCCTGTATTTAAGGTACTTCTTTTTACTCAAAATTATGATGGCTTGGTCTCAATTAATAAAAGATCAAAGGAAAAATAAGTGTTTTATGTTAATTATTAAACTTCAAAAGAAAGTAATCAATTAATGGTTAGACTTTAAAAGAATATAATCAAATGATTATTGGACTTCAAAAGATAATAATCAATTAATTATTACACTTGAAAAGAAAGCAATCAATTAATTATTAGACTTTACAGGAATGAAATCAATTAATTATTACACTTGAATAGAAAGCAATCAATTAATTATTAGACTTTAAAGGAATGAAATCAATTAGTTATTACACTTGAATAGAAAGCAATCAATTAATTATTAGACTTTAAAGGAATGAATTCAATTAATTGTTAGTCTTCAAAAGAAAGTAATCAATAAATTATTAAACTTCAAAAATCCAAGTAATTCATTATTAGACTCTAGAATCAGTCTTTTATTAATATATTAATCTAAAATTAAGCACAACCATTCATATTTTTTTTATAAAATATCAATTAGGAATTTAAAAACTCTAAAAGATTGAACTAATCAATTTTAATTAAACAAATTTATTACCAAATTAGAATAGCCAATCAATTATGGTCAGACTTCTGAAGAAAAAAATACAATAAAAAAAGAAACAAGATGTTTCTTCATGGGGGACAAAGACACTCTCATCAGGCTTTTTTATATACAAAATGTATTCTTCTTTATTTGTTTGAAGTGTGGAAATTTAAAAAAAAAAAGGATTGTGAAGTATTTTGAATTCTAATATCATTATTACCAGATGACCTTAAAATAAAAAAGTTTCAAATTTAGATAAAGACTTCTTATCTTTTAGACCTTCAGATATTTGTTTTCAATCATAAAAAGCTATAAGATCTAGCTTTTATGATAAAGAGCACAGGCAGTAAGCAGTTATCAGTATATAGCGACTTTTCCCTTTGATCTCATCTTCCTGATATTTTTTAGTATCATGGAGTCTGTGATATTATACAATTATAGCGTTAGTATGAGGTCGATACAAGAATATATTGACCAAACAGATCCATATCGACCGAGAACGCAGTTCGAGGTCGATATGCATAGATCTGTTGGTTGATATTATACAATTATAGCGTTAGTATGAGGTCGATACAAGAATATATTGACCAAACAGATCCATATCGACCGAGAACGCAGTTCGAGGTCGATATGCATAGATCTGTTGGTTGATATATTCTTGTATTGACCTAACCAAAAGCTATAATTGTTATATTATTAATCATAAATTGTTGTTAATTTGAAATTTCAAATGTTTTATGCATACCATATTACAGCTTTTGATGTTATGATGTATAGATATTTCATTCACTGGATTTTTGTATGACAATAAAACTATTTTCTTTATAATATTTTGACTTCAAATATTTCTCAATCACTCCAATTATTATTTGTTTTTGTTGAAGAGAAAGAATTATTTTTAATGGATACGTTTGTCATGTGATTCAATTTCTGGAATTTTTAAAATCTATTTTTAGTAACGTGCTGTATAGATATGCAGTATTAAAAAATATCACTTGACAATTCTATTTTTAGGAATATCATATGTACCCAAAGAAATACAAAATGACCATGTGGTATTGTTCAACCAATCAAAATAAAGAAAGTATATGTGATTAATAATATTAGAAAATATTAGGTGGGAGCACTTGATTACTGTGACATCATTTATACTTTCCATTTTGATACTACATACATCTAGTTAGGAATCAAACTTGGCCTACCCTGCTTGTTTGATACTCACTAAGATATAGATAGTATCAAAATGGAAAGTACATACTGAACCCTCATCCAAGCATCCGTAGGATGTGATGGATGTGGGTTATTATCTGAATAAGCCGTAAGGCTTAGAGGGTTTAATATGAATAATTGTCAACAAACAAGCCACGTGTCTTTTCTATTTAAAGAACTAGAAGTAAATAGTTTTTCATGCACGGATGACCATACCCCTATGCACCCGTATATAAACCCATGATATGAACAACCCGCGCTTATTTTAAAGAAAACAAATGATTGAATTGTGAGTAAAAATTTTTGGGTTGGGAAAGGGAGGGAAATTAAACCCTCTAAGCCTTACGGCTTATTCAGATAATAACCCACATCCATCACATCCTACGGATGCTTGGATGAGGGTTCATTATCTATCATTAAGCCTTCAGGCTTTATCGTGTTTAATATGAATCTTTAAAGAAACGAACAATTCAATAAGGCTAGAATAAAAAATAGTATAACCAATAAACATTTAATTCCCACAAATTACAAAGCATTGATGATCCACAATTCTATAAGCACAGGTGTCCAAAAAAAGTCTATAAAGTTCATTTATACATCACACATCAATACTGTCCACCATATCTGAGAGTCCACCATACTCCTACATGTAGATCTCACTGAAAAAGTTCATTAAATGTCATTAACATAATCCAGTACATAAAAGTCATTCATTCTAATACTTTACGAGAGTACGAATCGTTAATAACTGATCTATTGTAAAAACGGAAAAAAGTTTTTGCACAAGACCAATTAGCTGCCTTCATTACGTCTGCTAGATTAAATCCCTGAGAGTAAACTTTAGAAGTTGATGCTCCTCTAAAAGAATGAGCTGAAAACACTGTAGTATCTATATCCGATAAACTTAAAACTTCCTTTAACCAACGTGAAATTGTTGAACTTGAAACTGCTGTGAATAACTTATATGATATTAAAAGGAAATCTGTTTTTCTAAATTTCTTGGTTCTATCAACATAAAACTTAAGTGTGTATACAACACACAATTTTTTATCTGTAAATTTGTCTAGTCTTAATGATAACTGATTATGTCCAGGCCTAGAAGTTTTTGTTAACATATCGATTGTGAATACTACGTAGTCACCAAAATCTGATAATAAAGATAATTTCATAAAATTAAGAGTCTGACATCTCTGAGCTGTACACAAGGCTAAAAGAGCGGTCAATTTTAATGTTAACATTTTCAATGATAAACTGTCTAAAGGCCATAAACCTGATAAATATTTCAAAACTTGATTGACATCCCAAGTAAATGTATACTTTGGTTTAGGAGGACATTTTTTAAACAGACCTCTCATAAAACGAACTATAACTGGATTGTCTTTAAAAACATCATTACCACAAACAGATAAAGTCTCAGAAACAGCTGACTTATAACTATTTATTGTATTGTAAGAAAGTCCTTGCTCTATTAAATGACTTAAAAAGCTTAAAAATTTCCCCTCAGATGGGTACAATGGATTGAAACCCCTTGTACCACACCAAGAAAACCATTTGTTCCAGTACAAGTCATATTGTTTTGATGTTGATTTACTCCATGATTCACAGATGAAATTTTGAGCTTTTTCAAAAATTCCTCTCTCTTTGAGGGAATACTTGATACAAGACAGGCAACAAGAAAATTTTTCCTGTTCCTGAGTGGATGGAGAGAGTTGTTGTGAACAAGACGTAATAGATTTGGAACATTCGGCAATAATTTTGGTACAGCAATTAACATATTCAGCAATTTTGGATACCAACACTGAGTTGTCCATAAAGGAACAATAACTAAAGCCTTCCTCACCTGATCTTCCTTTATCTTTTCCAGCACTCGACTCAGCAAACTGAAAGGAGGAAATAGATAAGGATTAAAAACAGACCAACTAATACTAAAAGCATCAGTTGCTACTGTACCTGGCTCTGGAAACCAAGAAACATATTTTTCTAACTGTGTGTTTATTCTTGTAGCAAATAAATCTATATCAGGTTTAAAAAAACTATCACACAAAGCATTAAATACATTTTCATTCAATTTCCATTCAGTTGAATCACTGAAATTTCTTGACATGAAGTCCGCTGTAGTATTTAAGGAACCTAAAATATGCACTGCAGACAAAAATATATTTTTCGATTCGCAGTAGTTCCAAATTGACCTTGATTCAAGAAAAAGAGGAATATTTGAACCACCCTGATTATTTATATATGCTACTGCTGTACTATTGTCAGACCTCACACAAATGTGCACATTTTGAACATGAGAGCAGAAACTTTTAATTGCAAAATGTATTGCCTTAATCTCTAAAATGTTAATATGCAAAAGTGTCTCCTCACTGGACCATCTACCACCAGTTGTTAAATCCTCAAATTTAGCTCCCCAGCCTGCTTTAGAAGCATCAGTCTCAATATAATGAGAAATTTTTGATGGTCTAATGTCTCTACCATTTTTCAACTTAATATTTTCTATCCACCAGTTTACTTCTGTGATTGCTTCAGTGGACAAAACTAATTGTTCATCAAAATTATCATTAGCGTAGCTTAAAGCTTCAACTTTATCTCTATTTAAATATCTAAAGTATAAAGGTGCTAATCTTATGGCATATTTTGAAGAATTGAACAACCCAATTAACTGTGCAACTTTTCTTATTGTCAATTTTCTAGATTTCAATACCTCCAGACAGAAATTTATAATTTTATCTATTTTACCCTCTGGTAAGTATACTTTAAATTCTACTGAGTCTAACAAATGACCTAAATACTCTACTCTTGTAGATGGAACTAGTGAAGACTTTTCATAATTAATATAAAATCCAACAGTAGTCAATGTGGACATCAAAAATTCAGCCTGATTTATACATAAACTTGTAGACTGTGCCTCGCACAAAGAATCGTCAATATAAAAATATGCAGAAATTCCCCTTTTTCTCACATGAGAAAATACAACCTTCATTAGCTTTGTAAAAACTCTGGGAGCTGAAGAAATACCAAAACATAAGCAATTAAATTGATACAATTTTCCCTTCCATTCAAACTTCAAAAATTTTCTACAAGACTCATCGATTGGAACTGAAAAATATGCGTTTTGTAGATCTAAGGAAATAAAATAAGAATTTCTCTGAATAGATTCTAAAACAGTTTCTATTGTCTCCAATTTAAAGTGATGATACTCAATAAAGTGATTTAAATTTCTCAAATTAATGACAGGTCTCCAAAGCCCAGACTTTTTCTTAACAAGAAAAATATTTGAAATGAACTCATTTTCTTCATGACCACATTCAGAAATAGCCCCCTTTAATAACATATCTGAAATTTCTTGATTAACTGCATCATTTTTAGATTGACCAAAATCAGTGACCTTTGGTGCACATGACTGATATGGATTTTTCGAAAATTCAATACTATAACCTTTAACTGTATTTAATATCCATTTATCAGATGTCAATTTTTACCATTCATTCAACTTTGATCTTAATGTTCCTGCTCTAAATAGAACATTCCTACTTACATTATAAGCATCATTTAATATCTGCCTCTGCTGAACGACCCTCTCGCTCGTCTTGGGTAACCTGAGCCTCTGCCTCTTGCTTGGTACCACTGATTTTGGCCCCTCAAGTTGGGCCTTCCTCTTGAGTTTTTTGACATGGGTCTATTAAACTGTCTTATAAGGGAAGCATCATTAATTTCCTTCATTCTTTTACCCACATCATTGGGAAAAAGTTGTTCCCCTATTGGACAAGTAGATGAACAAAGCTGTTGGAAATGCTTGCTTACATATGGCCTTATAAAATATCTTCTTTTTGTGTTTAATTCGAAAAAGGCATTGCAAGTTAAAGCCAAAGCCTGACTTAAAAACTGTTTAGCATTAGATATCTCAATTTTTCCGGATCTAAACATCTCAGCCAATTTAATAAGAGGGACTATGCCAATTCCAAGTATTTTTTGGACATCTTGCAGACTCTTGTCTCGTTGCTGAATGTTAGCAAATAAACAACCCTAAATTTCTGGGTTAATTTGTGGGGGCACAAGAGATTTACAATTTAAAGGCACCTGAATTTCTTTAACAAAGCTAGAAACATCAGCTTTCTGCGTACATGCTGAATTGACGAATTTAGCAGTGGTCTCGGATATTTCTTCCGAAAATTTTGTCTGATCTTCGAAAATCTTGGGCATTTCGAAACCCTCAGCTTCATTATCAATCAAATATTGCCCAGAACCACTTGGGACATTGCCAAAAATATCATTAACCTTGACATTAGAGCTACCTTTATCATTTGGCTCATTAAACTCATATTCTTCGTACTCAACTTCACTTTCGTTTTCATTTTGAGCTTCCGGATTGCCTAATGACTGGACATTCTGTCCCTGAGCCGTCTTCAAAAAATACTCAGAAATTAGATGGCCAATTACGCCAGGATCAATGGAAGAATTTGAATGTTTTTTCTCATTAGTTTTGACTGACCTTTTAGCAGGTTTCTTCATTGGGGCTTTTCCCTTTAGATTTTTTCCCGGTCCTTTACCTGGACCCGTAGATTTACCACGACCGCGTCGTGACTCGGCACTTTTCTCAACACTTTGAGTCGACTTCGTCGGACTTTTATCAAGTTTATCTTGCTCAAAACCAGAAAAACTTTTATCCTTATCAATATCATTTTCGGAATCAAATAATTTTACAATTTCTCCAGTATCCATTGCACGACTGGACCTTCGATTAGAATCACTTTCAGAATCGGATAAATCCGAACTAATATCAGAATACTTAGACCGAGCCATCGGCAACGGCAAATCAAATAAATAAACCAAAAATGAAGGAACTTCGCCCTTCTAACGTAACACGTGGCCTTTGTAACAAAAAAGCGCGGGTTGTTCATATCATGGGTTTATATACGGGTGCATAGGGGTATGGTCATCCGTGCATGAAAAACTATTTACTTCTAGTTCTTTAAATAGCTTGGCTTGTTTGTTGACAATTATTCATATTAAACACGATAAAGCCTGAAGGCTTAATGATAGATAATATTCTATATTTATCCCCACTGAGTAATTAATGATGTTTGTGTTTCCTTTTATTACAGAGAGTATTGAAGGTGACCTCCTTTCCATCATTGTAGAGAGTGTGTGTATACTGCTATCCTCCAAAGCTAGAGAGGTTGTTAAGTCAGCTTTAATTGGTATTTTACTTTCCATTACAGAGAGTATCGAAGGTGACCTCCTTGCCATCATTGTGGAGAGTGTTTGTATACTGCTATCCGTCAAAGCTAGAGAGGTTGTAAAGTCAGCGTTAATTGGTATATTTTACTTTCCATTACAGAGAGTATCGAAGGTGACCTCCTTGCCATCATTGTGGAGAGTGTTTGTATACTGCTATCCGTCAAAGCTAGAGAGGTTGTAAAGTCAGCTTTAATTGGTATATTTTACTTTCCATTACAGAGAGTATCGAAGGTGACCTCCTTGCCATCATTGTAGAGAGTGTGTGTATACTGCTGTCTTCCAAAGCTAGAGAGGTTGTAAAGTCAGCACTGGCCTTCATCAAAGTTTTGCTCTCAGCTTTCCCAGATGTTACTTTAGCATGTCATCTGAAGGATATTGTAAGTTACAAGCTGTAACAAATTCTCTATGTAGTTTAAACCATTAAATTGTTAAAGATGATCCAAAGATTGTCTTTGCATAATTATGTGTAATATATTTAATAAATATTTTTTGTCACCATATTGTTTTATAAACAGGAAGAAAATGTGTATATGTATTGTTCATGCTTGCCATTTACCTGATTTCATTATGTTGTTATCAGATTTTGCCTTCTGCCTTTTTATACCCCCTGCAAACAAAGTTTGGGGGGTATGTAGGAAACACCCTGTCTGTCTGTCTGTCCGTCCGTCTGTGCCTCTGTCCACACAACTCTTAAGCGTTTCTCCTCCTAACTGCTTGAAGGATTTTGCTGAAACTTAATATAAAGAAAGTACATCATATGTAGATGTGCATGAAGAATTTTCATCGCACTCGACATCATTCAGCGGAGATAATTGGACTTACACTTTTTAAATACATTATTCAATGGGACACCTCATAAGTGCAACTCCTCCTCAACTGCTCAAAGGATTTTGATGAAACTTTACATGAATGAAGTACTTCATATGAAGATGTGCATGAAGAATTTTCATTGCAATCAGACATCATTCAGGGGAGATAATTGGACTTAGACTTTTTAAATACATTATTCAATGGGAGACCCCATAAGCGCAACTCCTCCAAAACCACTTGATGGATTTTAATGAAAATTTACATGAAGGAAGTACATCATCTTTAGATGTGCATGAACAATTTGTATTGCTCTCGGTGAGGGGAGTAACTGGACTTGAGATTTTGTTTACAGTACAGAGTCCAATATGAAGAGGGGGTATCATTTTATGAGCTTGCTCACTGTATTACTTGTTTCACCAAATTACATAAATGTATCTGCAAAAAAAAAGTGATTTAAATGAAATGAATACAATTTTTAAAGAAAGCATGAATCTAAGTACCAGTGAACATGTTTGAGAGTGTACACAAGAAAATAAGTATGTTTTTAGTAAATGTATGGATACAGAATTATGTCGAGTTAGCTCTTAGGAATATTTTGACTATACAGATGTAATCTACAAAAAAAAACAAATAGGATATGAAGAAACTTCATTAAAGTTTATAAATATTTGTTTTCAAGTAAAATTCAATATACCCTTGATGTTCTCACTTTAAAGGGATATAAGAAATATACTAAATATACTGATATCTAGAAATATGTATCATTTCCTGTGTGTTTCAATCAATATAAATAATTTGAAATATATATACAAAGACAACCATTTAAATAAACATTTTTATGTTTATTTATAACTAATTTCAGATGAAAAGCCTGACAGGAATGAAGGAGGATTGTAGACATCATCTCAGATTTAAAGCTAAAGAGATCTATGCAAAACTTATCAAGAAATTTGGGTAAAATTACTTATCTGTTTGTTTTAGGTCCTGTATTACAAGAACCACTTTAAGATCTGTTGCTTGTCCACTTTCTTTTTACCCACTAAAGTCATATTTCAAGAATAGTGGTTTATGGTTAAAACATTTCATAACCCTTTTCCATCCACATGAAATTAATTAACTTAAGTATAAGGTCCTATATATTGGAAGTACATGTTCCAAATTTTGATCCGTCCTTGTATCTATTTCTTGTTTATGGACTTAGCATAAAAACTTTCTTCATTTATGTTTATTTAGATATGAAACCATATTTGGCATGGCACCAGAGAGCATACAAAAGGTTCTTATGAATGTAAGAAAGACTCAGGAAAGAAACAAGAAAAAGAAGAATGAAAACAAGGAAGAAGATGAGAGTGACAGTGAAGATGAACACATGAAAGCAAGACCTGATAGGTACCTCAATGAAAGGTTCCATTCAAATCTACATGGAATTATGGGGGCCTTGAAATATGATTTTTTCTTTTGAAAGATAAAGTCTTTCAACTCCTTTTGTTACGCTAATGGAGAAAACTAGATGTTTAACATCTGTAAATTGAGTCTTCAATATTGTTCTTTACATAATAATTTCTGTTTTAAGTTTGAAGTTTCGTAGCATTTCATAGTGTCAGGTATAAATTTTGTATTCAGATTTATCTACATTTAAAATTATAAGAATGAGTTTGCATCTTTCTATTGAAATGAACTATAAATAGATGTTAAAAAATATTTTAAACAGAGATTTGAACTAAAAGAGAAATTGAATAAGGTAGAAAAATAAGTACCCCTAATTCCTCTAATCCCCATTTGTTCAATGGCAAAAGTCGAAGGATGACTATGGGAAGCCACAAAATTTGAAAAATATAATTATAAAATAGGAACTCTGTAAGGAAAGATTCTCTATACCCACTGCTCATGAAGCAGGGGGTATGAAAAATATCACGATATCTTACTAATACATAAATCTTAAACAAACAACTTAATATATTTTCAGTGTAGATGATCTACTCAGAGATACTGATTCTGAAATGGAAGAAGAGGATACTAAAAAATCAAAAGGTCAAAGGTCTAAGAAAACCAACAAAGATTCCATCAAAGCTAAGTTGGCATGGTTACAAGAAGGAGCTGATGATATTGTTGATTTTATGGATACAAATGCATCGAAGAAAATATTGGGTGAGTTTTTGGTGAATGAAACAAGACTGTTAATGCATGTAACTTATAAAGAATTTTAGATTTTCATAGTAAATAAAACTTGTACTGAGTTAATTATTGGTTTTCATGAATGATGGGTGATTAAAAAAGGGTCATTTTGTAGTGCTATTACAAACATTTGTTTAAAGGGGAATTCATCCTAATTTTTAATTTTAAAATTCTTTGAATAAATCCTACTTATTAAGAATATTTTTTGTGACTGGCTGGCATATAGTGTTTGGGTTTGTCAAGGATTAATATATCTTGCAAGGCAGGCATCACATCTTATTGATATGTTCTTTTTATTCCAGCTACTAGACCTGACAAGGTGTCAGACAATAGTAAACCTAAGAAAACAAAGGAGGATGGCTTTAAGATGGCACCAGATGGTAGACTGATTATAACAGAGGAAAGTGATGAAGAAGGTAAATACTTTTTATGAATTAAGGCTATGATATTTTACCTCTCTGTTTTTATGCCCCCTGCAAACAAAGTTGTGGGGGGGGTATTAAATATAGGAAACACCCTGTTTGTCTGTCTGTCTGGCCACACCTCGTAGGGGATTCTCCGCCTAAACCACTCAACAAATTTTGATGAAACTTTACATGAAGGGAGTACATCATATGTCGATGTGCATGAAGAATTTTCATCGCTCTCAGATATCATTCAGGAGAGATAATTGGACTTAGACTTTTAAAAATATAGTGTTCAACTGGAGACCCTGTTAGCGCAACTCCTCCTAAACTGCTTGACAGATTTTGATGAAACTTTATATGAAGGAAGTATATCACATGTAGATGTGCATGAAAAATTTTTATCGCTCTCAGATATCATTAAGGGGAGATAATTGGACTTGGTTTTTTTTTTGGCAGTACAGAGTCCAATATGAAGGGGGTATCCTTTTGTGAGCTCACTCACTTTTTACTTGTTTTTTTTGTGTGTGTTTTTTTGTTTGTTTTTTTCACTCTTCAAACTAATTTGATTTGTTTTTTTAAATTTCTTTGGTCCTTATACATGTACATATAATATAGTCCAAAATAAGCCTGTGTTAACAGTTTTAGTTCACCAAGAGAGTCAGAAAGAGAAGAGGGGACATTTGCCCCCATAAACCTTGAAAAAAAAATTGTAGAAATTTGACTCTTTTGGCAAAAGGACCTTTAAAGTTATTGCAATTCTGGCATATTTTATGCAATCTAAACTCACCCTAGAACCAGCCTTGAAGTTGTTTATACATCTTGGTGAACATGTAGTTCCTAAATTCTAATATGAGGTAGGCATTGCCTAAATGCAAGCACAGCAAAAATATAAGTTGTCAATGATCAGCTTAATTGTATTTTTACATACCTTTTGAGTTGTTTAATGATCTGCTTAATTTTATTTTTACCATGAAACATCATAGATGGATCGATCCTCTTTTTAGCCTTCATATGAAGGAGTTTCATGCTTCAATTGAGGAATAAAATCGTTTAGAGTTCAGAATATAAGATCTAAAGGAACCCATTCCCGAAAAGACATGGACACTTTTGATGCAAAAGATAACTGTTTTGACCGTAGTTATTTTTATTTTATTAAGTTCATTTTCTAGAATGTTTAGTTTGGGACTAGATACTTGCGGCGAATGAGCGTAAAAAAGATAAATGTTAAAAAAAAAAAAAATTGTTTACTTAACCCTAGCCATGCGGTTCCCGTATATATACGGGATGAGTAACGTCACGCTCACTGCGGATCCCGTATATATACGGGTTTGACGTCGTTTGACATTCTGTATGTTTTTTTATCAATAAAATTGTCTAAATTCGTCTGAAAACGTTATTACTTGATAATTTATTAATTAAACATCATCTCAGTCGATTTTGAAGCCGAATTATATTGAAACGTACAATTAAAGCTTTGGAAAACACCTAAAGTTCTAAAAATAATTATTGGCACATCTGCCATGTGACAGTCGCAGTGGGAATTTCAAATAAAGTCATTTTCAAATAAAAAATCGTCATTAATCTCAATAAAAATTATAATTAAAGAAGATTATGGATACAGGCTTACCTGTAATATGGTTATTACACTATTTTAATTAATTGTGAAACTATATTTAAAGTCCGAGTACGTATTTCCCCACAAAAGTTGAATGGAGTAGCTCCCCTTTATGTAATTTATCTGGAAATTTCAATAAGAAAGGAGTGGATATCATTTGGAAATGTTAAAATTCGGTTTTAATGCTATTTCATCTTCTTCTCCAAGCTTTATTTTCAATTCCCTCGCCTCTTACTTTAAATTTCGTTTTGTAAATTTTTTCGATTTTATTATTGATTTTTTTAGGAGTTCCGAAAAATCAAAACAGAAAATGACACACAGACAGAGTGAAATGAATGAAATAAAATAATGATTTTACTATGTTTTAGGAACTGACAGGTCGGTTTATGGAATGTTTAATAATCTTATGAATATAAATGTCATATAAAACGGATTGATTGCAATTGTCAAGTCGTAATTGTTGGTTTTTTTCACAATTAGAAAATTACTTTGACAGCGGAAGTAAAACGTGACTCCAAGTTTTTATACCCCCCACTTCAAAAGTGGGGGGTATATAGTGATAGGGGTGTCCGTCCGTCCTTCCGTCCGTCCTTCCGTTATACTTCAGGGTACCCATCTCTTATCCGCAACTCCTCCTAAACCCCTAGGTGGATTTTCATGAAACTTACACACAATCTTTGTGACATAATGTAGATGTGCACCTACTATTTTAAAATTTGATCAGAATGATTTTTGGGGTTTCCCATAGCAAAACATGGACTTAGCCATTCGACTACATGGGGGTACCCATCTCTTATCCGCAACTCCTCCTAAACCCCTTGGTGGATTTTCATGAAACTTACACACAATCTTTGTGACATAATGTAGATGTGCACCTACTATTTTAAAATTTGATCAGAATGATTTTTGGGGTTTCCCATAGCAAAACATGGACTTAGTCATTCTACTACATGGGGGTACCCATCTCTTATCCGCAACTCCTCCTAAACCCCTTGGTGGATTTTCATGAAACTTGCACACAATCTTTGTGACATAATGTAGATGTGCACCTATTATTTTAAAATTTGATCAGAATGATTTTTGGGGTTTCCCATAGCAAAATATGGACTTAGCCATTCGACTACATGGGGGTACCCATCTCTTATCCGCAACTCCTCCTAAACCCCTTGGTGGATTTTAATGAAACTTACACACAATCTTAGTGACATAATGTAGATGTGCACCTACTATTTTAAAATTTGATCAGAATGATTTTTGGGGTTTCCCATAGCAAAACATGGACTTAGCCATTCGACTACATGGGGGTACCCATCTCTTATCCGCAACTCCTCCTAAACCCCTTGGTGGATTTTCATGAAACTTACACACAATCTTTGTGACATAATGTAGATGTGCACCTATTATTTTAAAATTTGATCAGAATGATTTTTGGGGTTTCCCATAGCAAAACATGGACTAAGCCATTCGACTACATGGGGGTACCCATCTCTTATCCGCAACTCCTCCTAAACCCCTTGATGGATTTTCATGAAACTTACACACAATCTTTGTGACATAATGCAGATGTGCACCTACTATTTTAAAATTTGATCAGAATGATTTTTGGGCTGTCCCATAGCAAAACATGGACTTAGCCATTCGACTACATGGGGGGTACCCATCTCTTATCTGCAACTCCTCCTAAACCCCTTGGTGGATTTTCATGAAACTTACACAATTGTTCTGACAAAATGTAGATGTGCATCTACTATTTTAAAATTTGATCAGAATGATTATTGGGGTTTCCCATAGCAAAACATGGACTTAGCCATTCGACTACATGGGGGTACCCATCTCTTATCCGCAACTCCTCCTAAACCCCTTGGTGGATTTTCATGAAACTTACACAATTGTTCTGACAAAATGTAGATGTGCATCTACTATTTTAAAATTTGATCAGAATGATTATTGGGGTTTCCCATAGCAAAACATGGACTTAGCCATTCGACTACATAGGGGTACCCATCTCTCATCCACAACTCATCCTAAACCCCTTGATGGATTGTCATGAAACTTTTACACAATCTTTGTTACATAATATAGATGTGCACCTACTATTTGAAAATTTGACCAGAATGATTTTTGGGGGTTTCCCAAAGCAATACATGGACTCAGCCATTCGACTACATGGGGGTGCCCATCTCTTATCTGCAACTCCTCCTAAACTCCTTGATGGATTTTCATGAAACCTACACACAATTTTTGTGACATAATGTAGATGTGCATCTCTTATGCTAAATTTTATCTGATTAATTTTTTTGGGGGGTGGGGGGTATTTATTTGTGAGCTGTGGCTCACAGTTTTTCTAGTTTCTCTACAATTCGGTCGTCTGCTTATTTAGTTGGATTGTCACTTTTCCTTGGTTTTGTGAATAAATTTGCATTATATTTTCCATACTTTTCTTATTCTTTCTCATTTTTTTCCAAACTTTCCACTCATTTTCCTTCCTTCACCGTAAACATAAAAGGGGCGTTTCCACTGTTTACATCTTTCACAAATCCTTACAATATGGCTGAAGATGAAAACAATATCAATGAAATATTTGCCGACACTGACAGTGAACAAGAGTTTGAAGGCTTTGACAATGATGAGGGAGATGATGAAGCTGTTCCAGATGTTCCCGAGGGAGAACGCAATGATCTTTTTGACGGGGATCAGTGGTCAGATGGACGGAGAGATCCATTAATTTCAGGCATCCCCTTCCAACAGAATTGTGGCTTAAAAAGAGAGGTCAGAAATGAAAGTTCTATATCTTCATACTTCAGTCTTTTTATGGATGATGATGATTTTGAGGAGATGGCAACAGAAACCAACAGATATGCACAACAACATCTTGATAAAAATCCCAATTTAGGACCATTTTCTAGATTCCGAAAATGGGTAAACACAACAGCCATTGAAGTGAAGCGCTATATAGCTATTATTATTATGATGGGTCTCATTTCAAAAGCACATGTGAATGAGTATTGGAGCACAGATCCAGTAATGTCCACACCTTTTTTTCCTGCTACTATGCCTAGAGATAGATTCCTTCTCCTGACTTCATACTTCCATCTGGCTGACAATGACAACAACACTCCTCGTGGTCAACCTGGACACAACCCTCTTTTTAAACTTGGCAGCATATATATCCGCATGGTAAACCGTTTCTTTTCTACTTATACTCCCAACCAATTTATATCTCTTGATGAAGGAATGATTCCGTGGCGTGGCAATCTTGCTTTTCGTGTTTATAGTCCTGATAAGCCAGTGAAGTATGGAATTAAAGCTTACATGGTTTCCGACTCAACAAATGGGTACGTTTGTAAATTTAAACCTTACACTGGTAAATCTGTTAATGGTCCGAGTGTTTATGGTGCTACCTATGATTTGGTGATGGATCTGATGAGAGGATTTTTTGACAAAGGCTACAACTTGTACTGTGACAACTACTATTCTTCTCCGCAACTTTTCTGGGATTTATATGAACTTGGGATTAACGCAACAGGTACAGTTCGATGTAACCGTAGAGGTATTCCAGATGAACTGAAATCAAAAGCTCTTGCCAACAGAGGTGATTTAGCAGTTATGAACAATGGACCTTTGGAGTGTATTAAGTTTAAGGATGGAAAACCTGTCTTTTTGCTTTCCACAGTTCACAGTTCAGAGCTTGTAGCAACACGCCGAAGGGATGCAACAACTGGTCAGGATGTTTTGAAACCATCAATGGTTGTCCAGTATAATAAGTACATGGGAGGCGTTGACCGTTCTGATCAGATGATTGCTTATACTAACTCGGTTGTCAAATCTTTTAAATGGTGGAAAAAAGTTTTCTTTCATCTTCTGTCCATAGCTATCTTAAACTCATACATTCTTTTTAAATCCAAGAACCCTAACTCAAACATCACGCATAGATTGTTCCGAAGGAAACTGGTCACTGAAATCGTCACTGACAATCAGATGGATGTAAATATGATTGTGAGGCCTGGCAGACCATGTAAGGTGCCACAAGAACTTGAAAGGCTGACTGGAAGACATTTCATTTCCAGAATCAAAACCGATGGCAGAAAGAGAAACCTTGCTCGCTTATGTTGAGTATGTAACGAGGCAGAGAGAACCAATGCAGACCTAATAGGCCAAAAAAGAAAGCGACCAGGTCGCGAAACTGTTTATGAATGTGAGGTCTGCAATGTGTCTCTCTGCCTTGATCCTTGCTTCAAACTGTTTCACTCCAACAAAAAGTATGTCTTGGCTTACAAGAGGTGGAAGGCAGCTAACCAGCCAACTGATGAGGAATAAATACATTATCAACATTGTCCAATTTAATTTGTAAAAAATGTCACTTTCTAATGATAACAAAACTAATTCCAATTTGTTTTTATTTTGTAAGGCTTCATCTGCAAGAGTCTTCTAAAACAACAGATTCATTTTCTGCATTCTGAAAAATAATGATGTGGAGTAAAATGTTCATTTATAGATGATAATGAAGTGTGAAATAAGTATACATAACACAGCCTATGATATAGACCTTAATTTAAACAATCTGCAATGGTGTGAATGGTAAACAGCTAGCTAACAGCAACCTTATATCCTATTCTAGTTAATATATTTTTGCATCAACCAAATTTACCTAAACAATTTAAAAAATGATTTATGAAAAAGCAAGGAATGGTGAATAAAAGTGAACGCAATATGAAATAAATCATATAAAAAATATGTACACTTTGACCGTTGATTATGAGGATATATGTAATTGTTTCTTCTGGTATATATATACAGCACTATTAATAACACAATATGAATCTCAGTGAATGTGTTCCGAATGAGTACGAAGTAAGTTCCTGTTCCCATGAGCAATTTTATGCATTGTAAGAAAATGTAAATCAAAATCTCAGAAAAAATGTACTTTTGTGGTTTGGATATGATGCTTGAAACACTGGTTTGGTATGGTTGTTCCTTTTATTTAAAACTGCATGTTTATGGAAGATATGTGCTGCAATTACCCTAAATATAAACAAGAAGAAGTAGTTTTAACATATATATATTATGCACTTACCATACAAGACAAAAACACAAAGTACAAATTTTGAACAGAAAAATGCAATAACAAATTCATTCCCTAAACACAAGTTTGACCTTGGCAAATGACCTTCAACCTTAGCATGGTATTATTTGTTTCTTAATTTACAAACAACCCACCGTTATATCATCTAAACAACCAGCTGTGAATTTTATCTGCTTAGAAATAGGTAAGTTATGTCAATGAAAAATATAGATTTCATTGTTTTTGTTCATTGGTTTAAATGAAAAAATAACCCTAAAAAGCAGTATTCGTCAACATTGCCTGAAAATAGGACTCAATTTTGTTTTTTATATTAAAGACTCACGCTATCTATCTGCTAAGAACACTTTAAAGGAATTATAGTATTGCTGATAGAGATAAAAACAACCATATAAAGAATTTTCCAATTTTTTTCTGATAAAATGGTTGCCATGGTAACCAGACATTATAAGTAAATGTATTTTAGGAATGCATTGATATAGCACTATTAATTCTATCTAACATACCAAAATTTTAGCTTTATGTAAGCATCAATAACAAAGATATGAACCTTTAAAAAAGCATGCCTATATTTAACAAAACTTCAAAAACAATTCAGCAATGAGAGGTTTTATTTGCATCATAAATGTTTGATAAGTAAAAATTATGCATTGACTATTATTAATTCATAGAAAAATACTTTATAAAAGTTGTAAAATTCACATACAACAAATTTTCTTGCTTGTCTATTCATTTATGTTTAGCATTTCGAAGAATTCTTAGTTTTTCTTAAAAATTCTTATTTAAACGGTTGCCATGGTAACCAGATTTTACCCCAAAAAATTTCTTTTTATGTTAAGTCATAGAAATATTATTTTAACATAACATACCAAATTTTTAGCTTTTAATAAGCACTTACAAGCAAGATATGACCATTTAAAGAAACCTACTAATATTTTGTATGATTTCTTAAAACAATTCAGCATTGACTGATTTTTTTTGGAAAAACAAGTCAGCATAGTAAGGGTTAAAAAATGAAGTAACTCATCGTCATCAGAATATTTTTCTCCTTGTTCTATATTTACATAGAAAATTTTCGGAAGGCGAGTAGCAAAATTGGTAACTATTTTCTAATTCACACTGGACCTGTATAAACTGTGAGAAGCATATCTGGACGAAAAAAATCTATATCCGCATTGGGCAAAATTTTTTTTAGAGCTCTCTGCAACGAGCTGTGCTCGCTATTATATTATACATTAAGTTTCATAAAACAACATCTTGACATGAATTAAGACCCAACATTATTTTTCTATAATTTGTCATCATAATATGAAAAAGACAGGAATTGAGATATTTATATATGATATCTATGAAGGTTCCATAAAATAACTTAAATATTTGCAGACAGATTTTTTAAGACATTCTTCACACTTTTTTAATAATTAAAAAATGAACAAGTTTGATTTCTGGAAAATCTAACATTATTGTATGCCAATTTATACAAATGTGATGGGATATTACATGCTGTTTTATGATATTAAACTTGAGACAATTCTTAATTACTGTCTTTGATATGAATATTTTAGGTCCTAAGAAAGGACGGGGTAAGATGTCGGATGATGAAGATCTAGAGGATTTGTTCCAAGCAATAGAGGGAGTAGGCAATAAGGTAATAAATGATTTATAATTTATGCTCTGTTTTTTAGGGCTGTTCCATAATTTTACGTTGGGGGGGGGGGTGTCGGGAGTAACTTCTATTACATATGTGGTGGGTGTTTGAGAAAGATTTTGTCAAGAAACAATAATAAAAAATTAATTATTATTAGATGGGTGGTGGGGTAAAAAAAAAGTATCTACCGACCCCCCTCCCCACACATTTAATTCTGGAACAGCCCTAAATTCCCCGAAAAACAATAATCTGTTGACTTCCATCATCCATGTGTTTCTTTTGTTTATAAATAAGCATTAAGGTTTGTGGTTTGTTCCTCATCAGGGATGAAAATATTATGAATCAATTTTCTGTCTCTCTCATTCACAGTGTGTAAAGAAAAAAACTTTTCACTACTTAACTCTTTCTGTTTTAGAGGGCAAAGAAAAGAAAAATAGAAGATTTAGGATCAGATGATGAGTCATCAACAAGACCAAAATACAAAGGTATGTATTATTTAGTTGTTGAACAATTATTGCCATTAAACATTTTATTTCCAAATTCCCATTAATGATGCCCATGAAACATTGTACACTTACACAACATGGTGTTAATCAAAGAACTTTATAAAAATAGAAGATTTCTGTCAATTATATTACAAATACAAATGACAACAAAGTTCCAGACAATAAATTTTGCTACGCCTGACGCGCGTTTCGTCTATTCAAGACTCATCAGAGGCGCTCTACCAAAAATATTGAAAATGCCAAACACTGTATGAATATGAAGAGCATAGAACAGTATAACCAAAAATACCAAACTGGGGAACCAAATTATTATTAAGATATTCAACCTATACAAGCACAAGATTAGTTTTATGATAAATGTAAAAGAAAATACAGGTTTGATTTTATCTAACTGTGTATAAAAAGAGGTTAATGTATCTGTTTTAGAATGATTTGTTTCACATTACTTGTGCAGCTCTCCTATAAAAAGCCATGTTATTTTTTAGCTGGTGGTAAAGGTATTCACAGACCTTTAGGAGCTAATGCTGAAGTACAGGAATATGGAAAGGAGTACAAAGCCAAGGTTTGTTTTTTGTAATGGACTCATGTTTATAGATTATGTTTATTTCAAATGTGGCATATTATTTTGTTGGGTTAAGTATACCTTCTTTATAAATCTAAGTTGAATTAAAAATAAAAATCAATAAAGAAAAGGTTGAATTAAAATAGTTATGGAATTAAGCAAAAATATCCATGTTTAAAATAATAGATCTTCTAGAACCTAATAAATGTTCATGACTTCATTTTTATACCTCATCTCAAAAAGCAAATTTATTTTACATGTTAGGCCAGTTTACACATGTTTGGCTTCATTTTATTTCATTGTACAATACAGATATACAGATATTGTTCAATGATATCCATGCAGGATATCACTTTTGTGTTGACAGGATATCACTTCCACTTGTCCCACTTCCCAGTATGAGCATTGCCAATGTATAACGTCGGGAACCAGTCATGTCACAGCATGCGCTTCGGCACAAACTTGGATGGCTTCACTTGTTTTTGCCCAAAAAAAATTGCTATTTTCAGCTTTTAAGTTGGCAATTTTGGTTTGCAGGATAAACACAATATACGTACATTGCCAATCATATAAATAAATAAATAAATAAATAAATATCTTTATTTCCTAATCATAGGGCCCATCATTGGGCATATAAATCAGTCTACAAACATATAAGTCATACAAGTACAGAACAATGATTAAGAATGATTGGAACACAAATAGGCACAATTATTAATAGAGAGAGAGAGCCAGGTGGGGTAAGGGGAGTAACTCTATCTAATATTACATCTACATATTAATTATGTTACTTGTACAATCTATATCAATTATTTATAGTATTTTGTCTTATATAATAAAGATCTTCTATCAGATTACATAAATCATTAATGAATTCAAGATCTTCATTGATCATAAACCAAGAAAATAATTGTGAGTTGTTTAATTTTTTTAAATTTACATGCTGTTTTAGTAGTTTTTTGTCTCGCCTGCGAAGCAGAGCGGGACATAGGTGTTACTTTACCGGCGGCGACGGCGACGGCGGCGGCGGCGGCGGCGACGGCGGCGTTAACTTTTTGAAAAAGTTTTATGAGCACCTCCATATCTCAAGAACTATAGGTCCTGGGTTGATGAAACTTGGTATGCATATGCCCCAGTAGTAGCTTAGCACAGTTGCATCCCCATCTTTTGACCTTGACCTTGATTTTCCGGTTGAGTGACTTTGACAATTTTCAATACATATAATAGCAATGAAAAAGTTTTGCGAGCACCTCCATATCTCAAGAACTATAGGTCCTGGGTTGATGAAACTTGGTATGCATATGCCCCAGTAGTAGCTTAGCACAGTTGCATCCCCATCTTTTGACCTTTACCTTGATTTTCCGGTTGAGTGACTTTGACAATTTTCAATACATATAATAGCAATGAAAAAGTTTTGCGAGCACCTCCATATCTCAAGAACTATAGGTCCTAGGTTGATGAAACTTGGTATGCATATGCCTCAGTAGTAGCTTAGCACATTTGCATCCCCATCTTTTGACCTTGACCTTGATTTTTCGGTTGAGTGACTTTGACAATTTTCAATACATCTAATAGCAATTGAAAAGTTTTGCGAGCACCTCCATATCTCAAATACTATAGGTCCTAGGTTGATGAAACTTGGTATGCATATTCCCCAGTAGTAGCTTAGCACAGTTGCATCCCCATCTTTTGACCTTGGCCTTGATTTTCCGGTTGAGTGACTTTGATTATTTTTATTGCATATATTTGCAATGTTTAAGTTCTATAAACATTTTTTGATCTCAGAAACTGAAAATCCATGTAAATTCAAAATATAGTGGAAGTAAGAAAGAATAATTGTTTCTGATGGTGCCGGCAGGCGAGACATACTTTAGTGTTAACTCTTGTCTATAAAAGGTTTTCTTTTATGCTCATATGCATTGCATTCAAGCAAAAAATGTACTTCGCTTTCAATTGAGATATTATTGCAATATTTGCAGATTCTCTCATCCCTTGGCAGAACCTTAAATTTACCATTTTCTAGTACTCTTTCATGTCTTCCTGTTTCTATTCTAAGTATATGATTACTAGTCCTGAATTTTGCTAAAGTTTTTCTTTTTTCCATCTTAATAACAAGGTATGGTTCAGGAGTGAAATTGTTTTTAAATGTAAAGTAGGTATCCAGTTTTCCTTCCTTATTAGTTTAATAACCTCTTTTAATCTCTTGCCAAGAATCAAGAAAGTTTCTTTTTAAACATTTAAGTAATTGAGATTTGAAACTTCCATGACTTAGCTTCTTACAATATGATAGATCAAGATTTAAAAGTCTAGCAAAAAGCAATATATTGCTGTACCAGGAAGAGCATTGGGGATCATTTTTATATTCTTGTAAAGCACATGTAAGTAGTTCTGAAGGTAAGCTTTCAAGTCTATGCCAATACATAAATATGTTACATAGAATATTTAAATATAAAGGGTATCTACCAAGTTCTGAGAGAACCGCAATATTGGTACACGTTTTAGATACCCCAAGAATATATTTACAAAATTTAATGTTTAGCTTTTCAGGTTCCCAGTCCTTAAAAATATTGTAAAGGGACATTTCTTTTCTTTTAGGGGTAATATTTATGGTTCCCCATATTTCACTTCCATATAAGGCTATTGGTTTTATACAGTGATCAAATATATGAAGAAATGTTTTAATACTAGGATCTGCTGATTTCATATCTTTGTATAGTTTAAAACAAGCTTTCAGACTTTTTTGATATAGATGCTTCCTTGCTTCAATAAATTTACCTGTGTTATCTAACATAATTCCAAGATATTTGTATTGTTTAACAGATTCTATAATTTCATTTCCAATATTAAATTTTTCTTCAATGAGTCTCCCATTATTGTTAAAAATGATAATTTTAGTTTTCTTACAGTTAACTTCTAAACACCAGTCATTACAATAATTTGATAATACATCAAGTTTGTGTTGGAGAGCACTTTTTGAATCAGACATAAGTACAAGATCATCAGCATATAAAAGACATGGTATGGGTGTATCATTAAGGTTCACTGAATCTGTCTTTTCTAGCAATAGCTTAGGTAAATCATTGACAAAAAATTTAAACAGGTTAGGGCTTAGTACATCGCCCTGTCTGACTCCTACTTCTGACTTAAAAAATTTGTAATTTTGTTTTCGGTTCGTACACATAGTTCATCATTCCAATACATGGATTTCAATATCTTATAAAAATTCCCATTTATGTTAGCCTTTTGAAGTTTATACATAATTCCAGTATGAATAACCTTATCAAACGCTTTGCGAAAGTCTGCAAAGCAAGTATACAATTTTTTACATCCTTTCTTCAGATATTTTTGTATGATGCATCTTAACACAAATATGTGATCAGAGGTGCGACATTTCTTTGAAAAGCCAATTTGTGTTTTGTGTATAATATTATTATCTTCTAAATAGGTATCAAATCTCATGTTCATAATCATATTGAACAGTTTCCCTAAGCTGTTATTGATGGCAATGCCCCTATAATTTTCTGGTTTGTTGGGATCATCAGATTTATAAATAGGTGTGATAAAGCTTTTTGACCAATGTAATGGGTAATTTCCAGATAATAAAACTGCATTAAAAAGTTTAGCAATGCTTGAGCTAATATAACTTTGTGAGGCTTTCAGCATTTCATTACTTATATTGTCCAAACCAGGACTCTTTCCATTTTTTAGCCTCGAGATGGCTTTGTGTACCTCACTTAATGAAATTTTGAAATCTAGAGAGGAAAAACTTTTAGGTCCTGCCTCTAAAGTTTGAAGTTTTGTTTTTAGGTCTTCAATTTTTTTCCTAAAATTATTAGATATAGAAGATAAATTAGTAAAGTAGTTAAACCAGGTTTCTCCATCTATTGTACATTTTTGTTCATCTCCTTTGGTATTTCTTAAATCATTTACCAGCGCCCAGTACTCTTTTGGATTTTCAGATTCAAGTTGGTCTAAGCGATTTAAAATATTTTGCTTAAACTCCCTCTTTTTCCTTTTCCTTAACTTAGCATAAGTTTTATTCATCTTAAAAAAAAAACAATATAACAATTATTTGTGCTTGATCTGAAACATGATAATAATAAGGCTTGCTGAAAGCTTGCCATTATCATGTTTCTAAGGCTCGCACAAATAAATGTTATATTTTCCGGCAATGTACATATTTTGTATAATAATTGTTTTTCACATAGAAATTTTTCAAAACAGAAAATTTATCTCATATAAGATCAGAAAAGTGTTTGAAGGTCTGCCTTCAATGAGATCTAGCCTGTAGAGCTCTGAAAGACTCCTTTCAATTTATCTTGTTCATTTCATCTCTTTACAGAAAGCAGGTGGTGATATCAAAAGGAAGGGCAAACCAGATCCATTTGCTTATGTACCTCTACAGTTCCAGAACCTTAACAAAAGGTATAAACATGTATCCATAAAAAAAAAATTTGAATAGCTTATCTTGCCAACAGAAATGTTAGAATTGTTAAAGTCTATTTATTTTGATTAGAAAAATAATTTTTTTTTTTTTTATTATAAGAGATTTGTTGAGGCCTAATTGTATAAAGGTTCATGGTTACACTTCGAATAAAATGGTAGATATTTTACCTATTTTTCTAGTCTATGTATGGCTTAAAGGACACATAGAAACACGAAATAAAGCGTAGCAGCGTCTAGATATAAAAATCGCCGATCATTTTCCCTTCCAGTTTACTAGATTACTTTTGTTGTTTTCTCTATTCATTTTCTTTCTGTTCATATTATACCATAAATAAAGCATGAATTACCCCTAAATAACCTCCCATAAAACCGATTGTGAGTAGATTTAATAGCACCAATAATGAAATTTCCTAGCATGTGGAGGCCAAATGACAGGGCATTGTTGATATTTGGCTATATTTGGGTGTACTGAAAAACGCAAAGAAATTTCCCCGGTAAAACGAATCAAGTGTACACGTACAAAATAGTAAAAGTTTATGCAAAAAGGTATTTATCTAGACGCTGCTACGCCTTATTAAGCAATTTAATGTGTATTTTAGGCTCCACATAAACTGAAAAAAGACGTTAAATATCCGTCATTTTTTCCAAAGTGTAAAGATGAACCTTAATACATCTTTAGATGATATATGTGAACAAGTTGAAAATGTTGTGTCTTTATTTTGAAAATGAACACACATCTTCCTTACCCTCATGAGGACAGAATGCAGATACTATTTGAAGAAACAACACAGCTCTTAGTTATGATTCAGGGGAAACAATTGGATTAGAATTTTTCACCTGAATAGGGGTATATAGTACACCTAGAGCTTTATAGGAGGTCTATTTTTTTACTTATTAATTTCACGATGGTTGTACATGTAGTTATGCTTGATACATGTATTTCATTCTTTTTCAGGAAAAAGGCCAAATTGCAAGGACAGTTTAAGAACTTGGTTAGAGGTGCTAAGAAAGGAGCAGTTAAGGGAACAAAGAAGAAACATAAGAAATGATTTGACAGACTTTTAACTTATTGTTACTGTATCTAAGTAGTGTTTTATCCCCTCTATTGTTATGCTTTGTTATGGAAATAAATAATTTACACAAGAATTCTTTTAAAGATTACCGGTATGTATTTTTGCATTTTTACAACATTGTCTGTCTGCATATCGTATACGATTGGCAGATCTTATTTGATGAAACTTCACATCAAGTACATCATGTGGAAATGTGCATGAATTTTTTTTCATTGCTTAAGATTATCAGGGGAGATTATTCGAAGTATATTTTTGACAAAACTGCAGTAGAATGGTTGTTTTTTGTCAGATTTTGAAAATTCTTTTTTTCACAGTATTCATTAAATTCTGTCAACAAAATGTTCTAACAGTTTTGAAGCATCTGCAATTTAACAAGAACCGAAATCCTGAGTCCCCCGCAAAGCATAAATTTTTTTAAGTTTGCTCGTTAAACAGGAATTGGTAAGCGACAGACCTGAAAAGGCATCCCACCATATGAGACCCCTACCTGAAGCTGCATACCAAATATCAAAAGCCTAGGATTAATACATGTAGTAGCTTTGAAATCTGTTACAAAAAAAGTGTGACGGACGGACGGATGCACGCACGCAAGCACACACACACACATTTCTATGTCCCTGCTACGCGTTGCAGCGGGGGACTAAAAGATAGAAACTTAAAATGTTCCATTACTAAATGAAAACTCAGGGTGATTTACTGTTTATAAGATAGAATGTTCCATTAGTGAGTGAAAACTCAGTGGTGATTAACTGTTTATAAGATAGAATATTTCATTATTGAGTGAAAATTCAAGGTGAATTACTGTTTATAGGATAGAATGTTCCATTGAGTGAAAACTCAAGGTGACTTACTGTTTACAAGATAGAACATTCCATTATTGAGTGAAAACTCAGGGATGATTAGCTGTTAAAAATATTGAATGTCCCACTATGAATGAAAACTCAGGGGTGATTAACTGTTTATAAGATAGAATGTTCCATTATTGAATGAAAACTCAGGGGTGATTAACTATTAATGAGATAGAATGTTCCATTATTGAGTGAAAACTCAGGAGTGATTAAATGTTTATAACATAGAATGTTCCATTATGAGCAAAAACTTAGGGAAGATTAACTGTTTATAAGATAGAATACTCCATTATTGAATGAAAACTCAGGGATGATTAGCTGTTAAAAATATAGAATGTCCCACTATGAATAAAAACTCAGGGGTGATTAACTGTTTATAAGATAGAATGTTCCATTATTGAGTGAAAACTCAGGGGTGATTAACTGTTTATAAGATAGAATGTTCCATTATTGAGTGAAAACTCAGGGGTGATTAGCTGTTTATAAGATAGAATGTTCCACTATGAGCAAAAACTTAGGGGTGATTTACCGTTTATAAGATAGACATTCCATTATTGAGTGAAAACTCAGAGGTGATTAACTGTTTATAAGATAGAATGTTCCACTATGAGCAATAACTTAGGTGTTATTTACTGTTTATAAGATAGAACGTTCCATTATTGAGTGAAAACTCAGGTGATTAGCTGTTTATAAGATGAAGTGTTCCATTATTGAGTGAAAGAGCAGGTGATAAGCTGTTTATAGGATAAAATGTTCCACCATGGGTGAAAACTCGGGGGTGATTAACTGTTTATAATGTAAAACTCCGGATAAGTTAAGTATTTTGAAGATTTAAGGGGCATAACCCCTTATAGAAGTCATCTTACAACTTCAACCTAATGATTTCTGCAGGGCTGCTTGAGCAAGCAAGTGCTTTGCTATCTTCAATAGTTTTCATTCTATAAGCCACAAACATGTTTTCTAACCTTTGAAGGACAATTAAATATATCATGTTAATAGGGCCACTTGATGACTTCAAACCCAAAAGAAGACTTTTTGAGCATAACAAAAAGGCAAGCAATAGCTTTTCTCTTCTGTGGTTTCTTTTATTTTCATACGATACCAATTTTCAAATTTTTTATTGTTTTTCATAGGTGGCAGACTAAACGCCATAATAAAATCCCAAAAATCTGTCAAAGTCAAAAATGGCCAGATTTCGTAGGTAAGCCACAGACCTGAAATCAAATCCCATATTATGGGACCCAACCATGATACTGTATATCATATATCAAGTTGCTGTAATTAGTAGTTGCTGAGAAACCTGATACTAAATTTCGTCTACACCTGTCCGCCAGCCCAACATTCACCATTTAATAACCTGGATTTTTCACTTTATGAAATCCAGCTAAAGAAATGTAAATTTTATATTGGCTCCTATGAACATGTGCAAACCAACAATATAAAATACCTAATTTTGGGGAAACAACATAACTGACCCAGGGAAAAAGAATGAATCCACAGTGTCTTTAATAATTTTCATTTTCAAGCAGAAATCATGAATTTTTGGGCACAACACCTAAAGGACCATCTGGCAACCTTGACACAAGGTGACTTTTGCAGAGCATTTTAAGCAACACCTTTTTTCCTTCTGAATAGTCTTGATTCTACAAGACATCAATTAACATTTTTTTTAACATTACACCTATATAACTTCAATTCTAAAATGGTTTCAGAGAAGATTTGAAAAGTCGGACAGAGGACAAACAGATGTCAAGTGACAACATCTTACCTGGCTTACAGGTGAGCAAAATACTGAATGAGAATATACCAAGATACAAATATTTGAAAAAGAATTTTTCACGACTTTTATTAAAACAGATTTTTAGCATGTTCTAAAGATTGTATGTTCCAAGTGTCACCTTCAAGTTTTATTAGGCTTTGATCTGTACATGTCAAAGCTGACATTACTTGAATAAAAAGCTACGACGATGCAGCATGATACAACCGCAACAAGTTGAACCCTGTGTAACGTTGGAGGCCCAATATGGATAGTCCATTTCTTTGGTCACATGAAGCCCATGGTGGACTTACAAAGCTTTTTGACACATGCATCCCGTGGTGGACTTCAAAATGCATTTTTGACACATATATATTTTCATCAACATCTAACACAAAAAGCCTTATTTATATACATGTTTTAATTAACATTTTTGGCCCTTTGACCCCTGATTTCTCAAAAACAATAAAATATTTTGTAAATCCGATTACAAAATAAGGCAGGGATTTTCACAAGGAATCCAAAGAAAATAGGACCAGAAATAAAAAAGTTGGTTTTATGGGCCTGGCCTGTCTTTAGCCCACCGTAGCAATGTAATGGTGAAATACATATAAAAATCATTGACACATATGGTAGACAGAATTTTATGAGCACTTCAACAAAAAAAGAATTTTCAAAATTGAATGAATAATAAACATTCTACAACAGTTTTGTAAATACATCCGTTTTTGCCCCTTTTGGCCCTTTTTTCTAAAACAGTAGAGGCCACAAACCCCAAATACAAGACCAACATTCCTTTAGTGAATATAATCATCATATCAAAACTTCATAACTATTGACTGGCCCACTACAACTAATTTTTGGTATAAAATTATTTGCCTTGACAAACGTTTAAAAATGGCGTTTTTGGCCCCTTTGACCCCTAATTTCTCAAAAACGGTAAGAGATATTGCAAATCTGATTGAAAACGCTGGCAGGAATTTTTACAAGGATTCCAATGAAAAAAGATTTTGAAAATCGGACCACAAATAAAAGTCATTTTTTGGGGTGTGGCTCCTTTTTAGCTCACCTGGATGGAAGGTCCATGTGAGCTATTGCCATCACTTGGCGTCCGTCGTTGTCAGTCGTCCGTTGTCGTTAACATTTTTCAAACGTTAACTCCTCTTACACCATAAGTCCAATGGCTTTTAAATTTGGCACAGTTGTTAATTAGCATAGGTAGTATAAAACTAGCTTGGGGATTTTTGATTCGTTGAAAAACATGGCCGCCATGGCTAAAAATAGAACATAGGGGTAAAATGCAGTTTTTTGCAAATAACTCAAAAACGGCTACAGATATCAAAATTCTGGTATGGGAAAAAGTGATCAGCACCTCAAGATCTACCTACCCTGAAATTTTGAAGAAAATCCAACGACCCATGTAGGAGCTATTGCCCTTTTTGTGGATTTTTTGCAAATTTGCACCTGTTTAGCTCAATATCTTGAAAATTATACTAGATATTTGAGAATTTTAAATTGCATATTGTTAAGCCCATCAAGATCTACAAAATATGCAATAGGGTCAACGTTGTAGGACCTTTCCTTTTAGGAGTTATTGCCCTTAGAACGTCAAAATTGAGCATTTTAACAGCATTTCCTCATTACATTGAAAACATTAAATCCTCTGACAATCTAAGTCCAAATGGAACCAAACTTGGTATAGTTGTTTATTAGCTTTAGGTGTATAGAACTGGTGTGGGGATTTTTGATTGGTCGTAAAACATGGCTGCTGTG
Source organism: Arcuatula senhousia (assembly GCA_963971305.1). NCBI lineage: Eukaryota > Metazoa > Mollusca > Bivalvia > Mytilida > Mytilidae > Arcuatula > Arcuatula senhousia. Next base: position 46,810,767 of record OZ020305.1, on the reverse strand, counting down.
GCTAAAAATAGAACATAGGGGTAAATGGCAGTTTTTTTGCAAATAACTCTAAAACGGTGACAGATTTCAAAATTTTGATTGGAAACAAAAGTGATCAGCACCTCAAGATCTACCAGCTCTGAAATTTTGAAGAAAATCCAACAACCCATGTAGGAGTTATTGCCCTTTTTGTGGATTTTTTGCAAATTTTGCACCTGTTTAGCTCAATATCTTGAAAACTATACAAGATATTTGAGAAATTTAAATTGCATATTGTTAAGTGCATCTAGATCTACAAAATACACTAAGGGTCAACGTTGTAGGCTTTCCTTTGAGGAGTTATTGCCCATAGAACGTCAAAATTGAGCATATAACAAGAGGCTCCCAGGAGCCTGAATCGCTCACCTGGTCTTGATGTCAACCCTATGAAGAACTTTGTAAAGCTAAATAAACTGAACATTTAAGCAAGCAACAGCTTTTTCTCTTTCAGCAATAGTTTTCATTCTGTAGGCCAAAAATGTGAAACATGTTATTTTATGGGCCGTCTGACAACTCTGACTCTATAGAGACCTTTGTTGAGAGCTTAATAAACTGAACATTAAAGCAAGCAACCAATTTTCTTTTTCTGCTATAGTTATCATTATATAAGCCAAAAACATGAAAACATGTTAATTTAGGGGCTGCAATCCCTATAAGGGGTCATCTGAAAACTTCAACCCTATAAATGCTTTTGTTGAGCTAAATGAGCTGAACATTGAAGCAAGCAACAGGTTTTCTCTATCCGCAATAGTTTTCATTCTAAAGGCCAAAAACACTATTTTTCGCCTTTAAGGGGTCATCTGACAACTTTGACCCAATGAAGACTTTTGTAGAGCTTAATGAGTTGAACATTTAAGCAAGCAACAGCTTTTCTCTATCTGCAATAGTTTTCATTCTACAGACCAAAAACACTATTTTTTGCCTTTAAGGGGCTGTAACCCCTATAAGGGTCACCTGACAACTTTGACCCAATGAAAACTTTTGTAGAGCTAAATGAGTTGAACATTTAAGCAAGCAACAGCTTTTCTCTGTCAGCAATAGTTTTCATTCTACAGACCAAAAACACTAAATTTCCCCTTTAAGGGGCTGTAACCCCTATAAGGGGTCATCTGATAACTTCGACTCTAAGGACACTTTTGTAGAGCCAATTGAGCTGAACATTAAAACAAGCAACAGCTTTTCTCTATCTGCTATAGTTTTCATTCTATAGGCCAAAAACACTATTTTTCTCATTTCAGGGTCTGTAACCCCTATAAGGGGTCATCTGACAACTTCGACTCTATGGACACATTTGTAGAGCTAAATGAGTTGAATATTTTGACCTTTAAGGGGTCATCTGACAACTTCGACTCTATGGACGCTTTTGTAGAGCTAATTGAGCTGAACATTTAAGCAAGCAATAGCTTTTTTCTATCTGCAAAAGTTTTCATTCTACAGGCCAAAAACACTATTTTTTGCCTTTAAGGGGCTGTAACCCCTATAAGGGGTCATCTGACAACTTCGACTCTATGGACACTTTTATAGAGCTAATTGAGCTGAACATTTAAGCAAGCAACAGCTTTTCTCTTTCTGTAATAGTTTTCATTTAAGAAGCCAAAAACATGGAAAAATGCTATTTTTCACCTTTAAGGGGCCGTAACTCCTATAAGGGGTCCTCTGAGAACTTCGACTCAATGGAGTCTTTAGAAGATGCTGAAGCAGTAGCGTGGCATCAGATTTCATCTATCTCTTATACTTTTTGATTTACAATTCAAAAACAGTAGTCTGACCCCCCTGGTATATTGAAAACGTTAACTCCTCTGACACTTTAAGTCCAATTGGAAACAACTTTGGTATTATTGTTTGTTAGCAATAGGTGTATAGAACTGGTGTGGGGATTTTTGATTGGTTGTTAAACATGGCCGCTGTGGCTAAAAATAGAACATTAGGTTAAACTGCATTTTTTCGCAAATTACTCAAAAAGGGTGACTGATTTTAAGATTTTGATTGAGAACAAAAGTGATCAGCACCTTAAGATCCACCATATTGTCAGATGACCCCCTTATTAATCTTATGACCCTTTAAACGTCAAATAGAATTCGGCTAATAACCTTTACTTCAGGCACATTTGTCAGGTGAACGATTCAGGCTCCTGGGAGCCTCTTGTTTACCTCCAGTAGCAATGTATCAGTGCAACATATATCAAAACCATTGAAACATTTTGTTGATAGAATTTAATGATGAATTCAATAAAAAAAGAATTTTCAAAATCGATTGAACAACAGTTTTGTCAATACACCCGTTTTAGCCCTTTTTTCTAAAACAGTAGGGGCCACAACCCCAAAATACTATACCAACCTTCCTTAAGCTGTAACAAACATCATATCTAAATTTCATAACATTCAGTCCACATTTACTCAAGTTATCGCACAGAAACCAAAGTGTCCACAGACGACGATGACGACATCGCCATAACATTATATGATCGCAAAAATTTTGCGGTCGTATAATCACAAAAAGACAAAAACTATGATAAAAACATTTATTACAATAAATACATATACTGTATAAAAAGAAAAAAATAGTATCAAAAAGCAACAAATAACATTTAAGAACAATCTAGAATAGTACATATTATACATTTACTGATACTGATCAAGGTGAATGCCAGGTTTTATCAACATGAAGAAAATCATGTTCACTTAACCAACAGGGAGATTGGGATAATTTTTTAGAGGATATTTAAAAAATATTCACTAATAATACAAGTTGGTGATTGTTTTATTATATGACTACTAAAATAAAGAGAAAAGAAATGCATCACTTAAGACTTGGTAAGATTTTGCTTCAATGTCACCAAAATCAATTTTTTTTATATATAACAATTCGATTGAAATCAGACTTTATCAATTCATGCAATCTGACACAATCATAAGTTATTAAACTTATAGCTACTTATTTTTAATACTACAAATTTAATTCACACTGAAAAATATTTTTCAACATCCTTGAAGCAAATTATGACAAATTCAAGTTTATGGTTTATAAGATTATGAACAACATAATTTTAACATGATAATGTAAAGATATTTTTTTACAGCTATTTTGTTTTGTTCATATGGCTCTAACATTTTCATTCTTAAGTGAACTTCAGGCTCCCAGGATCCTGAATCGCTCACCTGATCTCTTATGCTAAAGCCTCTTACCAAGTGTGCAACATGGTCTACATGTACTTGGTAAGTAACATTAAATAAACTAGTTAGGATAGAAAACACTTGTAAGATCAAGAATACAAAGTTACAAGGCTTTCCATTTGAAAAAAAAACAAGTTAAAATTGATTGAAAACAGTTAAAGGGGGATAATTCTTAACAGGATGATCTGACAATTTTGGCCCTGAAATCATTTTTGTAGCTCTCGATAAGCTGAACAATTTTGCAATGCTAACTTTTCCTCTACAGTTTTCAAGATAAAGTCCAAAAACTGTGAAAATGGTCAATTTTGACCATTAAGGGGAAAAAACGGTGAGCTTTTGATACTAAAGAAGGAATGTTGCTTCGGATTTTCTCTATCTCTTATACTTTTTAGCTATAAGCTTAAAACTATGGTCTGAAACAATGACAATAGCTCACATACCCTTCGAGTCAGGTGAGCTAAAAACTAACAAAAAACTATCTATAAGGAGACAATTGCACATTAATTGAAATACTAAAAATTTGATTACAACATGAACTCATGTATCTTCAAAAATAAAACACAACAAATAGGACTTACAAGAAATCCATGTAAAATAAATCAAATTCAGTTCTTTCTAGGTTTTACATGAAATGTACTTCTTTTTTCAACTAGGATTAAAAAAATATGGATGGCATTATGTGGTTGACTGTCAAAATTTCAAATCTAGAAAATGAGGTCCATGAAAAAAACAATTTAGGAATAAATGTACACAAAATTTTGTGGCCACAAAAATAAGGAATTCAAATGTTATGGGACAAAAACAAAATGAAATATAATCTTTTGAAAGTAAAATCAAATAATGAAATATTGTTGCCAAAATTATCTTTATTTTCAACATTTACGTCTTTGAAATGCTGTCTTACATTCAGAAGTAGGAGGTTTCACAGAGTTATTGAATACTCATATAGTTTTATTTCTATTGAATAACATTCAAACAAAAAATTTCTACCAAAGTAATATATCAAAAGTTAATTCCAGGGACAGGTCCAGAATTTTCAACAGGAGGGGGTGGTGGTGGTACACATTCAGTCCATTCTGGACAAAATGGGAGTTACTGACTAATTTTGCCCCAAATCTACATGAAAATATCAAAATTTTCAGAGGAATGGGGGTAACAACCCCGGGAACACCCCTTTGATTTACCACTGCATTCATTACTGTCACTAAAAATATTAAATCCTCACTAAGCACTTCAAACAAATCTAGTTTTGGAGATCAAATTTTTGTTTCATTCTTGTTTGGCTTTTTCTGTACGTCTTTGTTTGATCCACTTCAAAGATTTATATATAGATGCAATCACAGGCAGGCTTATTGGTAGAAATAGTGGAATGTATATAGCAAATCTGAAAAATACATAAATATTCATGAACAGCAAATCTGAAGTAACTTAAGTTACAATTTTTTTTTTAAGATGTCATGATGATTTAGGGCCCTATTTTAACTGAAACAGATTTTTAGTTTGGTTATATAAATGTTGTTGGCAAGAGGAAACTCTCAAGTACAATTTAAGGATTTGCATAATAACATTTTGTTAATATTAAAGTTTTGAAAAATATATATATATATATTTCAATATCTTGAAAAAACTTACTTTTGATCTTCTGGGAAATATAATAACTCTAACAATGAGGGATCAAAGAAGGCCTTTTCTGTAAAAGATAATAAAGTATATAGGAGCAAAATTTACACAGGTAAGAGAAACTCTTATCTGTAACTGGCCAATGTTAAAAATAACTGCACCACATATCATATAATGAAATAACATGCAAAATATAGATTGACGGTAGCAACTGAATTCTTTGTGTGGTGCAGGATGTAAGGCAATGTACAGTACAAAATTGACATCTGTGAATGGCTTCTGCAACAAGTTGCAGTTGAAATATTAAACACAACATGCATCTAGCAAATGTCTTAGCATCTTTAAAAAAATCTAAAACATACATGTATCTAAATAAAGAAGAGAAAAATTGTCAAGAATGAATTTGCCTTGTAAGACACATTTAATGTCATAAATTAATCTGCAAATTTGATACCAATTTTTCCACTTGAGTTAGCTATTTGTCATATTTCAAACCAATCAAAAATAAGTTTCAAAGTTTTGCAGACAAAAATATGAAATAAGGTTACATAAAGGAAAAAAATTTTTTTTCAATTCATGCTACATGTATTACCAATTATTTTGTATTCATGAGGAATGCAGTTTCTACTGTTCTTGTAAATTCGAAGTTATGACAAAAACAAGAATATGCCCAATACACATGATGCCCTGTCTGGCAAGATGAAACAGTTACTCCAACCTGATGGTAAACCTAGGTTGGGATGTACAGACAGACCTAAATCTACTTTGGTACACAGGGCATAAACAAAACATTTAATCATACCATTAAGCACTGACAGTGTCAACATACCTGATGCTATTAATGCTTTTTGTGACTGTAGAAAGGCTTTCTCTAATTTTCCCTGAGCTAAATAGTTATGACTAGATTTTATACTGCTAACAGCTTCTTTAACCTGAAAAAAATAATGGTACACCACATGAAGTTAAACAATGTATTTTTTAATTATTTGTTTTTTAAATATGTATTATTGTGTGTTACACAAAGTTTGAGTCAGCAAAATAGTTTGAAAAAATCTGTCAATGTCAAAAATGGCAGCAGGAAGTAAGTGTGCCACAGACCTGAAATCAAATCCCAGGTTTTGGAACCCAACCCTGATGCTGTATACCAAATCTTAATAGTGTTTACTAGTTGCTGTGAAAACTGTTATGAAAATTTCTTCCCCACAAGCTGGCCTTACTGCTGCCTGCCCGCTGTTCACCATTTTATAACCTGGATTTTTTACTTCAAATCTAGCCAAAAATTCTCAAAAATATCAGCTTACCTGATGTAAACATCCAGAATCACATGTACTTTAAAGGTAAAAACTCATTACATAATGTATTCCAATGTTTTCAAAGTAAAATCACCTTTAATGCATACTGTAGAAGCAGAAATATTCGTGGGGGATTAATTTTCGTTTATTTCGTTGGTAAGAAAAATCCATGAAATTAAATCCCCTCGAACTTAAAATATTTGCTTAAAGAGTTTATATTAAAATTGAAAATCCACGAAAATTTGTCCCCACCAATTCAGTTTTGTGCTCTAAACCACGAAAATTTATCCCCACGAAAATAAATGATTATACAGTATTTATAAAATATGTCTACAGACCTTGATGACTTTTACACTCTGAATAGCACAGAAAATTTACAAACCACACTTATTTTTATCATTTAACACAATTATCATTAAGATTACAGTCAACCCTTGCTACAACAACATTCGATTTAACGGAAAATTCAACATCCAACAAAACTTTAATGGGAACAAACGTGCCCACATGTAATTTATACTCGAAATAACGGAATATTCGGTTTCCGACTCCGACAGTGAATGTCGGTAACAAACGGTCATAATCAAGCACAAATCGATCCGTTATAACGACAAATTATCAAGATTTACCTGTAATTAATATGCCCTTGTGTAGAGTATTAATTTTATAACCTGTTGCTATTGTGAAATTAACCTTGCATGACATTTCCGTTATACAATGTACAACAAGTTGACAGGAATATGGCTTCAATTAAAGGTCTGAAAGGCATTTTGAATTTAAATCTTTGATGTTTGATATTTATCAAAACATGTGGACATTTACATGGTGTTTGACTACGCATGTGCGGGAACATATTTATTTTGTAAATACTCTTTCATTGTGCAAATTGTTGTTATTAGTTTGATACTAATAAAAACAATAATTGTTACCAATTGCACTTTAGAATAACATTTACATTTAATATGTTTATTTGTGTTCCCCATTTATCAATCCACATACAGGCATTGTACTTTCACTTTCACTTTTTCACAAAACGTGTTTTGTTTACAAGGAAAACAAAAGAATTTTTTATCTATGAAGAGACTCTTCCTGAAATAAAAGCTTGTTCTGGATGGCCGGAATCAATTTGCGCCAATTGGGTATTTTCAAAGATAGAAACTGCGCCACAAATAAATTCGGCCAATACTCTAACTGCGCCAGTAAACAGAATCTAATAGCGCCACCCTTACCTGTATGCATATTTGTAAAAATCAGGCTGAATTTCACAGCTCTCTGGATAATATGAAGTGAAGACAAACAAAGGCGACGACTTTGTTCTATGCAATGATGCTGAAAGTGGAATCATTTTATTTGGTTGTGAAGCAAATCTACGTTTTCTTTGTTTAGTATCAGATGATATTTTTGCCGACTGTACTTTTAAGTGTTGTCCAAAGTACTTTAAACAACTTTACACAATACATGGATTTAAAAATGGACATTACATTCCTTTGATTTTCTGTTTACTTCCATCCAAATCTGAGATATGTTACAAAAGAATGTTTTCAATGATAATAGAAAGTTGTGAGAGATTTAATTTAACTCTAAATATTAGCATTATTCATTTAGATTTTGAGGATCGTATGCATATTACTGTGAGGGACCTGTTTCCTGGAGTTATTATCAAAGCTTGTAGGTTTCATCTCGGTCTATCCTGGTGGAGAAATATTCAAAGCAGTGGACTTTCTAAAGAATACAACAAAAAAGGCAGTGACATCAGCAAGTGGCTGCAGTACTTTTTGGGGTTGGCTTTTCTTGCGCCAGAGGAAATTTCCGACTGCTTTGCTGAAGATTTAATGCCCGACATGCCTTCTGACGCTAGAGTTGAAAAGTTTGCTGACAACGTGCTGTCTTATTACATTTGTACATTGGTTACAATGCAATGTATCCACCGTCTGTTTGGGCTGAGACTCCATCAATTGCTAGACGCACAAACAATGGACCTGAGGCTTTTCATTGCCATTACAATAAACAATTTTATTCCTCCTATCCGTCAATGTTTGTATTTTTAGATACAATAAAAAACAGTTACAGGCCACAACATACATCAAAATCAGAAGCATCGACACTGAAGCTCTAAGAAGTCGTCATGATTCCGGTCGAGATTCTTTGTCTTCTTACCTGTGCTACCAGTTGTTAGCAATATTTTCATTGGATCAGTTTCTACCTAGGGTAGTCCAAAGAAAGTGGCGCAATTAGAGTACTGGCGCAATTGGATTGTGGCGCAGTTAGATTCTTTTTGGCGCAAATCGAGTTTGCCCTTCTGGATATCAAGTTTGATGTCAGAAAACGTTATTCACAAACAAGCACTGCCTTTGTAGATTAAAAGATGGATTTTAAAGGAGGGTAAAGGAAAAAGGGGGGTCATTGTTATGTTTAGTACGTATTCAGCACAATCTGACTAAAATGACCCAAATCAGCTATAAAACTTTCCAAACCCTTGATTGAGACTGACACTAGACGAAGCCAGAATTGTTGAGCTAGTCACCGAGACCATAACAACACAACAAATAATCTTTCACAAGGTCGAAAATATTCCATGTACATTTGTACAAATAAATAAAAAACAATCAAAGACATACTAATGTAAAAAAATCTTTATTACAAAACATAACAAAATCATGTTTGTTAAAAATAATTCACTCCTTTCTTCTTGCTGTCAATTTGTCCTAAAAAAAAGACTAGAAAGGGAGATAATAATAATAATACAAAAATAGAAATTCATTATAACAGCAAATTCAGTTTAACGTCATTTCTGACTGGAAACTAACACGGTCGTTGTAAAGAGGGTTGACTGTATAACACAAAGACAGATATTTTGCTGAATGGGACCTGTGATTGACATAAGAGAAGGTCAAGTCTGGTTCCTTTTAAATGATTTATGATATATCCACCATTTTAGGGGCACCTCTCAAATCATATGCTTGCTTGTTATAACTGAACAAAAAGCTACAGTTAAGTCAGATTTCTTTACCTGTTCGCCTATATCATCCTGAATCACCATATTTCTGATCTTCCCTACAAGCTGTGCTAATGACTTCAGTGTTGATGCTGATGTTCCTAAGTTTTCAATACATCTATATCTTAACCAGTTATCTATTTCCTAAGAAAAAATAATAGACGCAAAATTTAATTTGAAATGCCTAAACCAAGAGGGGTCTATTGTAGTTTTCATTTCTCCGGTATGTAACCAAGCATTTAAGTTTTGTTTTCTTTGACATTTTGAAATTTATTTTGTTTCTAAAAGGTTTTGTTATACATTCTCTATTGTATGCAACTTCATTTTTATCTTTTTGTATGATTTTTGTGGCACAACAATGTTGGTGGATCTGATATATAGATATACCCATGTCCTTCCGTCCATCTGTAACACTTTGGTAAAGTTCTTGGTTAAAGTCCATAACTCGGATACTAAATGTTGGAGGTCAATGATATTCCTCCACTAGATTTGGGTAGTGCTACATCATCCACTCCAAAGTAGGTCATTGCAACCTTTTTTTATATGCATGAATGAGTTTGGTAAATTCTTGGTTAAGGTCCATAACTCCGATACTAAATGTTGGGGGTCTTTACATTTCATCACTAGATGTGTCTTGGGTAGCACTACACCACCCACTAGAAAGTAGGTCACTCTGACCTATATTTTACACATGAACAACTTTTTTTCAGTTCTTGGTTATGGTTCATAACTTTGATGCTAGATGTTGGGGATCAATGATATTTCACCACTAGAATTGTCTTGGGTAGAATAACATCATCAACTAGAAAGTAGGTCACTGGGACCTATATTTTATGCATGAACGACTTTGCTTAAGTTCTTGGTCAAGGTCCATCAATGTTGGGGGTCACTAATATTTTAAAAACGGGAGGGCCATCTGTACATTTAAATACAAAAGTACATGTATAAGGACAAATCATATGAATTATAATTATGAATTGAAATTATCAATAGATAATACTCTTTTTTTTCAATTAAAGCCTCTTTCTTTATATTATTAACTTTTGTGTGTTTTTGTATTATCTTGTACAGATATTCAGTAGCATATCAAGAATTGCTATTTCAAGTAATACTTTGTGGAAATTGATACACTGGATTTGGCAAACATCATTGATTTTTACAACTGAACTTTCAGAACCTTTAAACTCCAATACAATTTATACTACAGTGTACAAGTCTTAAATTTTGTTGGCATGTCGACAGGGCCCTTCCTGTCTTTGTCATTATTTTAATTTGATGAACCACTGTTTTTAAAGTTTAGTCATTTCTTATTAGGACATACCCATTCTGAAACTATCTTATTTTTTGGATCAGCAATATCTACACCATCAAGTGTCTGAAATAAAAAGAATATAATTCTAACTCAAACTTTAAGATGCTTTCCTCATTATACCCATTGTATCTCAAAACTGTGTTGTTTTTTGTGTTACTACTGTACCATGAAAAAGGAAAAGTTTGGCACCTTAAAACTTTTTTTTATGCCACCATTTCTTTTGAAATGCCTGTACATTGCACCAAGTCAGGGCCATTGCAATCTTCAATTTCTTCAGTGTGTCTTTGTCTTGTTTTATCAAACATAGAGATTGATCATCCCAATTAGGAAGTATGGCCCTTAATGAAACACCCTTGAATATATTCTTATTTGTCTCTAGAAAAAAGGCAGATTTTAACATGCACAAATTATCAAAGTTAACTTACCAGGGATTGTAAATTAAGAAGTAGTTTAAGCTGAGCAATGAAGACCTCCATGACAGATTTCATATCAAGATTCACCGTGACTGGTAGACTGACTTTCTTTCCAGGGTTGGGTACGTTGTAAATGTATATGCCTCCCCATCTAGGGCTGAGAAAGGAATTGCTCTCTACCTTTGTACCTAGAAATAAGTATCTTTTAATAATCTGTATCAGGTTTATTGTTTGAAAAGTATATATAGAATAATATGTACTTTCCGTTTTGATACTATCTATTTCTAGGTGAGTATCAGACGAGTCCATTAGTACGAGTCTGATACGAGACTAGATGTAGATAGTATCAAAAAGGAAAGTATATAATATTCTTTTTATCGGTAATTATAAAACACACACATTTAACAAGTTTTCAGTACAATGACATAACATGGTGTCACAAATAACATCACATTTAATCGCATGACGTCACAGTTATCAAGTGCTCCCAGCTGATATTTTCTTGTATCACGGACTGTCCATGATACTAAAAAATATCAGGCAGATGAGATCAAAGGAAAAAGCCACTAATTACCGATAAATATTTTTAATAAAGGGTCTGAAAGTACCACTGCATACATGTACTACAATCCCAATTGTTAGTCATACAACCAATGACCCTCATAATGCAAAATAGAACCCATAACCAATTCTTTATAAAATAATATCGAAATGTTGTACTTAGTTGTTTAGAAAAGTTACCATGAACTATACATGGATATACATTTGTATACATTTATTTTACCTTAAAATCAAATTTATGATTAAATGTTTTCAATCATGTTCCTTTAAGGTGATAGGTACGTAAATGATTTAGTCCAACAATTTTTTTTAAATTTGGTATGTAGATTTATTTTGTCAATTCCTACCAAAATACCGAAAAAAATATATAGGTCACCGATATATCTTAGAAGATATGGGGCATTGAAAATTGGATGTTCAATATTTTATTTATATTGAAATAACGTTAAAAAAGGACCTAAAAAGCGTACGGTTTTCACTTTAATTATTCATCAGAAAAAACGTATCCAACAATTTTTTTGGAAAAATTATATATAAATCCGATTTTAATTTCCTTTCTATTGATGTAAAAATATTTGGGGGTCACCGACTTGGTTTTTTCACTATAAACTCTCGAAGTCTTCAGTTCCAGTCCGAAAAGCGAAAAACAAGCGACGTTATACTCGACGTCGACGTCAAAACTTTCTAAATGCCGGAGTATAAGGTATTTTAAGGATTTGGTAAGTATAAGGATTTGCTCCAATAATTAGGGAGCAACCATTTGATTTCTATTGGGGGAGGGGGGGGGGGGCTATGTGTATTCTCTTCGTCCTACCTTAATATTTACGGGAAAAAATCGAGCCTGGATTTTTTTAGCCCTAAGGTGCAGTTTTTTTTTTATATTTTTAAAGCTACATTTTTTTTTCGTCCAAAAATACCATCCTGTCTTTTTTTTTTAATTCAAAGCACTGTCTTGCCTTTTTATTTATAATCACAAACGTTTTAGTTACAAACTGCAATCTATTTAGCCTTGCAAATACATGCCAATGTTGGCCAAGACAAATTGATGATTGCGTTACATGCCGATACGATTTTTTTCTTCATTTCTATACACATGCATGTACACCACCTGAAAAGAAGGCACACATTATCAATGCGTTTGTATTCCGGGCATAATATTTTTGAGTTACTGATGCACACGGGTATGACCGACTGTCTTTAACGCTGGAAATCTGAAGGCAGTAAAAAAAAATGGATGGATACTTTTGACAAAGAAAAAAAGCAAATGTGTACTGAAGTTGCTATGGAATATCGCAAATTAAAAAAGGCGGACAAACTTGGTAAACAACATAAAGATCAATTAAAAAACAAAACACAACAAAAACACGTAATAAATTACAAACAAACCGCAACCAGCAACGTGAACTTTAGTGCTTTCGGAGAGTAAGCAGTTCATGCTTGCTTTATAGCACACCCGTCGCGTTATCATTTTCGTGGTTGAATATCATGCATTGTAAAACCATGGACTGTCTCTAGATTTTCATGCGTTAACGTTGACAGTCGTATTTTACCCAGTGGATTCAGGTACCGGACAGATAGATTAGGACCGTCAGATTTAATAATTCGTCTTTTCTGATTCTGGTGAAGCCTTCGACGCGGACGAACATTGCCCTCTTCTTTCGAAGGTGGAGCATAAAAATGGCGTAATCACGCGCAATTAGCACGTAGAGGTAATGTAAATTACTAAATTATCGTTTTTTAATAGGAAAATGAAGAATTAGACTTTTAGATTTTTGCATATTTTGTACGTCGTACTTTTTTGAATTGAAATTCTTTTAGATTGGTCTCTCTTATCTCTTATTGGAGGAATGTTCGTTACCGTTTGGCCACATGGACTTGCTGTCCTATAATCAATATTTCCCTGTGGTTTGGCTCGGTCACATTCCTGGATCTAAGTAAGCTAAGGTTAAACAAAATCTCATCATTGTGTATATAAAAACTTAAAAAAGCCATTAATTCCTCGCCATTTATTTTTACAGTCTAGAGCAACCTGTATGCAGTACAGACTTTTAAAATAAAAACGATGTTCAACGTTCAACGCCCGGGGGGGGGGGGGGGGGCTACTGCCTATGATTTATGGTAAACCTGTGCCGTTGCCCTGCTCTGAACCAGACCCTGTTAGCATCAAGAAATTTGCGAAAAACATACCCTGTTATTACAACGGACATTTTATATCATACCCTGTTATGGCCACGTCAAAATGCTTTGGTATTCATTTTTTTAATGTATATGTTTATAGGAAGTTAAAATGGGAAGAACTTTTTGAGCTGAAATAGATCAGGAACTTTCATTTTAGAAGCATTCTAAATTTAAAATTTCAAGTCTATTTTATTTAACTGATGAAACTTGTTGGTTTTTACATATTCGTAACCCTGTTGGTAACAGCAGGGCTGAATTTTTAACCCTGTTCTACAATTTGATGCCTGAAAAATAGACCCTTTATTGCGGCACACTCCTGCCATTCATTATATAGCCAGCAGCCCCCCTCCCCCCTACCCCCCGCGGTTCAACGGCCCTTCACACTTTTTTTAATAAATGGTCAAGATATGGTATATTTTTAGCAGGTGCTTTTTCCATTCCCTATTTTTAGAACTAACGCGGACGTGATAGAAAACACCCATAAAACGATATATCATGTACATAATGCTAGTCAATATCTTGTATACATATGCGATACAATAAAACCTTTATCTATAGTTTATACGGTCTTTTTCAGCAAATAAGAAGACGAAATAAAAAAAAAAAAACGAACTCTCATGACAGTTTGCTAATTTTTACTAGGGCATACAGGGCCTAGCAATTTCAAGTCCAGTTTCAATTTGAAAATTTTCTCGGAATTTCTGTTTTAAGCGAAAAAAATTATACGTTTCATTATCTTTCCTTAGTTCAATTCAGTGATCAATCCATATCAATATCAAAATTCAGTTTTTTGGTATTCCGTCTAGATTTTCGATGTCTTTTTTCCCTGCGGGAAACGCGTGAGCCGGCTTTGTGTATATTTTATGTGTGAACATTTTCACGGAATATAGGCTATTAAACGGCCTATACCATATCAACACATGTCCTTACAATGATACAGCAATAGGGAAGCTGGACAGGTTTTGTGTCAAAAGACCCCTTTTCCATGCACGAACAGCGAATTCTTGCGAATGGTTTTAGTAGAAAATCACACGGGTCCAAGCTCTCATTTTATATAAACATGTTAGAAACTTTTCAGAACTATCGTATGATCATCATTTTGTGACAATATAAGTTTCAACTGTATAAGATATTTAATAGTAGATTTGTAACTTCTGTAATCCGTTTTTTGGGGGTATAAAGAAAAAAACTTCCTTCGTTGATCACGTTTGTTCATCGACGAATATCTTTTCATTTGTGATACGAGGGATAACTCTTACTAAAACGACGTCATTTTCCCGTTTTCCGATAGGGGCGCTGATTTACGTACCTATCACCTTAAGTACTTGTAGTATTCATTCACATTAGATGTATTATAATGTAGGTAAAAATTTGTGCATAATGTCAATTTTAGGACTATATTCTAACTACATGTAGTTACCTTTATTTTGTATATACAGTGGATGTTGATTTCTGCTAGGAACATAGGCCAAAAAGTTCAAGGCTGGATTATTTGAGGCATGGGAACCTGTAAACAAAATGCAGTTTAATGAAGGAAAATAGTAAGGTTCAACTAGTTGGAAAAAAACTTCAATGTATCAGTATAAAATTTGTAAATGTGATAAGAATTGGAATATCATTACCGGTATTTATGCAGCAATTTGTTGCCCTTTTATTTAAATACAAAATTTTTATGAAGAATAAAGTTAAAACCAGCTAAAACAAATAAGATATACCTTACTCTAAACCTGAGATGGGACAGACAGATGAATGGATAAACAGACCAAGAAAGTATACAACACAACTTTTGTTGGAAGGCTATTGAGAAAAGTTTGTATGACCTGTATTTTTTACTACCTATTATAAAAAAACATTCTAGGATACTGAGATTAAGTCGTTTGTTTCCGTCCTTTCTATATTTACAAAAGCTCTTTGCAATGTACATACTTTCACTTTTCACTCGGTGGCAATATTAGGATTCTCAATCTTCGGATTTCCATCAAGACAATATTGCCGCGACCAGTAGATTGTGTTCCGCTTCGGATTATATTTTAGTCAGTGTAGCATATCTTGCGTAGCTTTAGCGTAATGGATATTTGATTTTGGAGTGCGAAAATTTACTTAATTGAATAAAGTTTTAAAGGACAAAAATACTATTCGGACATCAAAAATAAGTTAAATCTTGCAAAAAAGTTGTACACAGCATCTTTGTTTTTTATGCTTTTATGTGGCGGTGTTTTAAAGCAACAATGCGATTAAACTAGATCATGTAGCGTACATTGCGTAGTCACTTTATCAGGTTGTGCACATGTTTAAGCGTACTTTCTTATAAATTTTTGACTGCAAAATGTTAATTCATTGAATAAAGTTTATTATCACAGACTGAAATAATGCTTATGCAAAATAGGTCAATCAGACACACACAATTCAAGCATTTTATTGATTTTTAGAAAATGACAAAATAGCCACATTGGGTCATTCGTCTGTCTTGATCTAGGTCATTTTAATAAGGATAAATAATTTTATCTATTTCTCACAAACCTATTGCGGGATCCAGAAAAATAAACTTATTTGTCACAAGTTATTGGTTGTTTGAAAATGTTATCATTGCTTGATAATTTTGTCGATTCACCACACAGAGACCAAAGTCGCCACAACTACAAACATGTCAGAAAATAATTTTAACTATGCGGAACCACAGGGGCTTGGATTATAGAGTAGGGGGTCGATTTTTTTTTTATGTCAATATAAATGACCAGAATCCAAGCCCCTGTGTGCGGAACATGGATTGCAACGTTCCTGTATAAGTTTGCTTTAGTCTCTATCATAAAGGGAGGGACAATCTTTGAATAGGTGACAATCAAAAATATTTGAGCAGTGGCGGATCCGGGGGGGGGGGGGGGGGAGTTCTGAGGTTGAATTTTTCCTCTTTTCTGCCAAAAATTTTGCAAGTTACGTGTAGGTTTTCTGCAAAATTTGTCTGGAACCACCCCCTTTTCGTCCTTTCAAAAATTTCTGGACCTGGCCCTGTTTGAGTTATAATATAATTTATTGCTATTAGACGTAAAAATTTTAAAGGCATACATGTACATTGCAAATTTTCATAAAGAGATCTACATTGGGTTTAAACTTATTTCATACAATATTATATACTTCAAAATCATAGGCTGATCTGACAAATGATAACCATTAAAGTAGACAATAAATAGATGTGGAATAATTGTACGCGACACAACCAACATAAAAAATTGGGATTTTAAAAAATCACAATGGAAAACAGCCAGCAGTCTTCAGCATGACCATAAGTCGCTGCTCGCCGTCTTGCATTGGCCCAAGACTAAAAATACAAAAAAGGATGAGTCCAGTTTCCTTTTTGGTCACACTTAGAAAAAGTCAAAATAACAATGTACGATTTTTTTTTACATCTTCGCATACTTGGAATGCAACTAAATGTTGAAAATAATAATATTATAAAACGAAAATTGTAAAAATTTCTAGGCAAAAAATATATGTTTGATTTTCGTCTTCGGTATTCCCAGAATCCCATTGGTAGCTTTTGTTCTCAAAATAATTTGAAGATTGAAACCTTTTTAAACTTTAACATTAAGCTGATTTATAAGTATAAATAAACAACAGACTGTGACATCTTCGATTGTGGTTTTTCTAAATTGCCGTTTAATTGTGGGCTGTGTCGCGTACACTTATTCCACATCTCATTATTTTCTATCTTCGATCCAATGGAGACTTTTGTAGAGCTCGATGAGCTGAAGGTTTAAACAAGCAACAGCTTTTCTCTATCTGCAATAGTTTCCTATTTCCTCCACTAACATAACCAAACTTTGATGCAGTTATTTTAAACTAAATAGGAGATAATAAACCTACATGTACAATGCTTATACTGGATCTAAAAACAAATAATGTTTAGGATAAACACTTACATGACTTAGATTCATCAACATATGTTTATCTTAAAATGGCTTTATTTTAGATCGATTTTATAGTATGTGTACAGCAAAGGCTACATATAGAATTCAACAATAAACCTTAGCAGGACCTAGAAATAATAAAGTCTTTTTTTATGTTACTAAAGCAGACCTTTGCTTTTTGTGTCCATAGCGGCTTGCTAGGCAATATGCACTAGAGTCCACACTTGTTTTTTAAGTAAAAATTTAAGAAAATCTGACACACAATACCAAACATAGACCAATCTTCAAATAAACCATATAATTCTTCCATTTCATATACAGTATTTGTCCAGCCAAAACTCATAGAAGTAGATATAACTTAACTGAACTTCTATATATTTGTAATAAAAAGTTTTTAAAAATATAACAGGAATACATATATTTCTAAAAGACATAAATTAGTGTCCCACATCAAGACGGAAAATCAACTTAAACCTGAAGGTAAACCTAATTTGTGATGGTCAGATGGACCAAACCATGGTATGCCTCTCTAAATTCATGACTTTCATAGGATTAGATATCAAAATCAAAATAATCAACTTAACCAAATGCATTTGCTTCAATAGTATGTAAGAACCTTTATCATTATTATGAATGGAGAAAATTATAACCTTTTACCTCATTCACAATGCATTGTAATTTTTCTAAGTTGGTTTCATTTGATTCTTTTATTTAATAAATCTAGTAACCTACCAAGTTTAACCTCTAAAGGATTAATAGTATGTGGTAAATCCTCCATATCATAATAGTTCTCTCCTGTTTGTTTATCTGTTTTTGGTTTTCTTAGCAATCCAGTGAAGTATAAAACCTTCAAAAGTAAAAATGATTTTTATCATACATGTTATTCTCCTGCCATTTTTTATGGAACATATTCCTTAAAGGACAAGGTTAATATTTTCTTTAATAGTGCTTAGCTTATTTCTTACCTGGGATTTTATATTTAAAGTAGTGAATTGTCCAATCTTCTCAATTAGTGGGTCTAAATAAGCTAAAATATAACAAAGTATTAAATTATATATAAAATTTATCATTTATTTTCAATCAATTCTAAAAGATGAGTTTTTCTCAAAGTGGGTAAAACATAAGTGCATGTAATATAATAGACATATTTGAATTGTACTATTACTGTTCTTACATTCAAATACTAATAATTTACCAATAAATCATATTTTAATAAAATACCCTGAAAAAAAATATCCATAATAAGTTTCAAAAGTGCAATTATAAACATTATCAAACTTTAGAGTACCAGGCATATTTTTTACTTGACTTTATTCCTTATCAAGTTATATGAAGAACATGAAATTCCTGTCTGTGATAATGCACATGATACATACCAACACCAGACTCAATATCCCACTGTACATCTAAAATATCTGGCTGTGGAGAAACCAAGGTAAAGGTCACATCATATTCTTTATTAGACTTTACTGCTCTCATACTAGCTTTATCAGGCTGAAACATATAAATGGGAGATAGCTTAATAGTTTATACAGCATGCTAAATCTGTTAAGCTAATATATATAAACTTATGTATATCATATTAAGAAATAATGCAATTTATATCCTTACAAAGATTTGCCATTTTTTTTTTTTTTGCTTTAAAAGGTAATTAAGTTTACACATCACAATCTCTATAAATAAGCAGCAATTGAAACATTCATATTGGAAAACAATCAACAACCTGCAACATAAGCATTTATTGTTCATAGCCTTGCCCTTGGCCCCAGATAAAACAAAATATACCAGTAATGTGTATAATCTTGTCTAAAACCCCCTTCACATATACGATATTCTCTTACGAGTTGTTACGATTTTCAAAATTTATAGTTTTACGAGTTCACGCGAGATTTTCTTTCAACCTTTTACGATCTATTTCCGAGTTGTCACGATTTCGTCAGTTGTGCGGAAATTTTTCGCACTCCCGTCCAGACACGATAAAAATTTTATTTTCGGACTGTTTACGAGCATGTTACGGTGCCTTTACGACGTCTTTACGAGTGAATTGCGATATTGGAAATCAAATCGTAACTAACTCGCAAACCACTCGTAAAAGAATTCCATTGCGAGGTCTTCCCGAGTTAGTTACGAGTAAAGGCGAGTCATTTACGATCTCTACGAGTTATTTGCGATGAGTTTACGAGTAAAATTATGACATTGTTGTTTTTTTCAACTCGTAAAAGTCTTACGAGGATTTTTGACGTGTCAAAAATCCTCGTAAAACTTTCACGAGTTCTTACGATTTCACACGAGCTAGAAAGACCTGTTTACGAGTAACAAAGAGTGATTTACGAGTCTTTGCGATCGAATACGAGTTAAACTCGTAAGAACTCGTAAGGAAATCTCGTAAATGTGAAGGGGGTATTAGTTGAAACATATTTTATTGTCAAATAAAACAAAGGGATAAGACACAAGTTTTGCAACTAAGGATTTCCAATCAACTAATGTGAATCTGGCTATGGTATATTTTTTTAAGTTCAACCACACACAAGCAAACCCTTGGTTTTAGGCGTCAACATTGTTGTTATTACTAACCTGCTGGTTGGTTTCTTGACCCTTAGTTGTTTGGTATGTTTTTCTCAATACAGATTCTTTGACAAAACAGTCCTTTATGAGTCTAGCCATACCTTCAGCCAATGTGGATAATGCTGAAACACAACCTTTTTAGTTACTTCTTAAAATTTGACATAAAGTAAAAATCATTAAGTTTTTAAGTTACAGCAACATTTGTAAAATCTACCTCAAAGTCCATTCAAAAATGGATTTTTGAAGATGTGTTCCTGGGCTATTTAGGCTATTTCAAGCTGTGACTGTGTAAACAGTAGATTTCCTTGCACAAATTTAGTTTACCTGATGATGCAAAGCAGAGTGAGGTAAACAGCCAACCGCGACAATAAAATCTAGTCTAAAGCAGTCAGGGTTTGAAATACAATAATGCAATCAAAAAAAGACATTTCTTAAAGATGTAGAGACAGGTCTTGAAAAATGCTTCAAAATATTAGTCCATGATAGATCTTCATTTTTTTTATTTATTATGGAAAGTAATATAATGTCAAATGTAAGTTTCATCTTTTTTTTTTACTTTTCCAAAAAGTGTACCCTTAAAATTGTAATTAAATAAGGTAAAAATTAACATATTTCATTGTGTTTTTCTTTCAAGTAAATTCTGTGTTATTACTAAATTTTTAATATGGCGACCCTCCTTAATTACAGGTATGATTTCAGTAAATACCCTTACGCACATAAGGCTGCCCCTTTTTGGGAAAATAATCTGGTACCAATTGACACTCTGGAGCTCTGGTATTGATTGAAATGTTTAAAAAAGAAATAATTTCAGCAAATTTTATATATAGTTATTCTTGAAATAATAACAAGAAAATTCTAAATAGGATTTTTGAATTTTTACTAATTTCTTAAAGAGGTCAGGGGTAATTACTGAATTTAGTGTGAAATTATAATGTTTGTAAACAAGGCCACATGAATTATGAAAGTGCCATATGCTGCATGACATGATGGTTTGTTTAGGGGAAAAGAAGCAGCTGTTTTTCTAATTTACTGTAAAAGGTATGAAAGATAGATTTTTAAATTTTAATATCCAAAGATGGTCAAGTATTAATGTCTATGGGCAAATAATTACTGAAATCATTCTTACAGCAGGTAAATCGTAGGTTTTACACAGGTCATTCTCATTTGAAAAATGGTGTTGCAAAAATATTGCATCAGAATTTGTATTGTTTTCCCTTCTACTAATAATTTGTACATGGTTTTTTATCTAAACATATGAATTATCTCCCCCTTTTAACAATGAAATGTCAAATTTCTTGTCAAGAGTCGAATTACTGATTCTTTAGTTCATTAAGATTTTTGGACAATGAAATGCACATCAAATTTTTAAAATTATGAATATTTTAAGCAAGCTTTCAAAAGGATATTGAATCCATATATTGAAAAATTAATTTAAGTGCAATTATTTCCCCTTAATGTAAGGTTTCACCAAATCAAGTTAGGAAGATGTGCACATACAAAATATGTGGTCATGTAGAAAAACCAACAAAGACAATGATTTCTATATAACCCCCATCTTTGTTTGTGGAGGGTATTACAGATTTTGTATCACCTGTGTCCATTGTAGACATATACAAGTCATGGTGTGTTCCAATGTATGACTTCTTCAGTTGTCTTGGTAACAATATAATTCTGTATCTATTATATTGGTCATCTTCTGTGTTTAATTTTTCATCAAAATCTGAAAAAAGAAAAATAAACATGTATACCATATATACCAAGCAAACTAAAAAGAAAACTAGAATGGCAGTCTTCCATGTAAGACGTATGTCGCCTGGGTCTTAAAATATTCAGTAAACAGGAAGTAGAAGAGTTACGAGCATGAAATCAATTACACCATATAGTTCCATAGGAGGAAGCTACATACCAAAAATCAAGAGGTTGTGACATGTGGTTGCCTGGAAACTGTGATGGAAATTTTAGTGACGCCCCAGGACAATGCAGGACGACGAATGGTGTGAAATAACCCTTATTTGTTGCTTTTTCAACATGTTGCAGGCGACATAATAAGGATATTATTACACAGCAACATTTTATATTGTAGGTGTAAATGCACAAATATATTAAAAAGTTTTTAGCTTTAACCTTAATGTTCTTTTACCTTTATTCTAATGTTAATATTTTACTTAAACCTAAATAATTCAGTACTACTGAATTTCTGGACATGTGTTACACAGCAAAAAATTACTTCAAAATGAAATCAAAATCTACATATGCACATTTCAATATGTAAAATCTCAGAAACACCAAGTATTTTTAAGATTTAGATCAGACTATAAAGCCAAATAAATGAATAATATTTGAAAGAAACACAATTTCTTCATGCACATTTTCAAATGATGTACTTCTTAAATGTAAAGGCTTTTCAAAATTGACCACATAAGGAGGGGTTATCATAGTAGGTTTCATAGGTGGACATACAGATGTACAGATGGACAGGGTGATTCCTATAAATCACAAACTTTGTTTCTATGAAAAATAATAACTTATAGACTATACTTGAAAGTTGAAGGTTTTCTGCAGATCTTTCTTCATCTGTACATTGTCTCACATTTACTCTGTATTTGGAGAGCAGGTCTGTTTCTTTAGATACTGAAATGAATTAGTAATTAATTAAATACCAAATGACTTTGAACAAACAAAAAGGCACTGAAAGGGTGCTTCAAATTCATACATTAGGATAGTTGCAAATTTACTTACAGTAACTAGATTTTTTAAAAATGATAAAAAATCATTTATTAGATCTTTTATACAATAATGGGTGTATTAAAATGTACATAACACATGAAGGGTAAAGCCCAATATCAAATAATGTTAGAAAAGATTTCCAAATTCTCATGATATTTTCAAAATTCTAAAATTTATGATAATTATAAATTTACTTTAAAATATACTCTTAAGATGTCAAATTTAAAAAAAAAATAACAATGAACACAAAATATCTATTCCTGCATTTTATCTTACCTAGCTGTGATGATAGCCCTCCAGACAAGGTTGTTAGATCAACATCTGTTATTTGCTTGTCAAAGTTTATAACTTCAATGTCCACAGTATACTTTAACTAAGAAAAAATAGTTTAAAATAATCTACATACTGTATACTGGGAAATTTTCGTGTCGTCTTTTATTCACAGTAAAACAACTGAATTATACTTCGTGCAGGTTTGTAATTCTCACTGTAATATTATTGTGCATAGATTTAAATGGAAGACAAATAAATTCATGAAGCTTAATTTTCGCGTAAACAAAGTTGATGGGAAATTAACTAAACATGTAACATTGCTACTAAAACATATCGTCTAATATAAATAAACAGCATAAGAATACAATAAAAGTGCCACCTGAGTGCTGTAATAAGTCAAAACATTTACTAATAAGACAAATCATATAATTTTTTTGGTAAAATTATATTAAGCATGTCACTATACCGAGTCATCTGGTTAAATTGCTTGCATATTTCTCCTACAAAATGATTATACAATTGAGAGGAATCCACTGTGTACATTTTTTCAACCCCTTTAATTATTGCTGCTATGTTTAATTTCTCTTTATTGGAACATTTCATTTTATCAAGGTTGTCATGCTCATTTGCTGCCTTGTTAAAATTCATGTGTTTCAATAATGTGTGCTCTCCTACATACTGGAAAATTTCTCTGTGGAAAGATTCTCCCACACCTCATTGTTTCAATGTATTGTTGTTCTGAAGGTGTAATTCTTTAAATTTCAGATTTTTTTTAGAACACTTAATCTTACCTTTGTTAGAAACAACTCATCAATATCTGAGTATGGTAAGCTAACCCTATAGACTTCAGTTGTTTGCCACCATAAAGGAATACCAATGAATAAGCAAACAAACCCAAAACCTAAAGATGCATAGGTCTGGATCCATGTCTCTGAAATTTTTAAAGAAAAATATATGTATAAAATTTTCACACCACTGTACAACAAAACCTCTGGTGGTGGAGAGCATAAAATGTGTAACCTGCACCTGTACCATTTTTGGCTCATTGACCTGTACCCGTTATTAATTTTGACTGCAAACAGCAAAATGTAATGAAACTTTCTGACACTGCCAACACAGATTTCTGATCAGATTTATCATGAACTGGTGTCATGTTATTATAAATTTAAGTGCTATTCTCTGTCAGAATCAGGCAATGCGTTAATCATGATTTAAAAAACACAAAAGTTTGACTTCAAAATACTGTTCAAAATGCTTAAATGGTAACAAAAAATGCATTGGCACTACTCAAAAGAGTCAGAAATTTGAGAAATATTTTGGTTAAAATGCATATAAAATTTGGATCTAAGGGAGATAACTCGTGTCAAGTCCTACTAAATCCTTATCATTGCAACAGAAATTTTTCTCCATCCTCTGACACTGGAGATGATTGTTTCTTCATTAGAAGGCTATTTTGAATGACACTTCATTGTCAAAACCGTGTGTTTTTAAAATCATGATTCAAAAATTTTTGATTTTGCCTGATTCTTACAGAAAACTGCACTTAAATCTTTTTTTCTTAGTTTTAACAAATAATGTTATTACATGTATATGACTAAAATTTATCTTCATTTTGATTGGCCCATGATATCATGAAAATATGCAGAGAGTATGTTAACCTCGAAGTAGTTAAAAAATAGACTGATAAAAGTTTTGACTGTTGAGTCGCTAAAGATAGAAATTCTATCTTCTAAGAATGTTTATCACTTTTGAGTCGTCAAAAATAGAATCATGATTGTGACATCATTGGATCATGATGAACTTATGATCTCAATTAATGATTTTTTCAAGAAGAGTGCTTCAAAACCTGAAAATTTCAGAATCAAGTTTAAATGCTGTTTGATTCTGAGAAGACTAAAACATGACTTTTTTATATGATTTCACTCTGAGAATTTCATCATGTTCATGTATAAATACAGTTTTTAGAAAAATTAAGTTTTAGAAGTTTTTCAGTACTAACATATAAAGGGTTTTTGTTTTCTTTCTTTCACCTTTTCACTTATTTTTGGTAGTTGTATATAAATAAAACATTGTAATTTAAATGTTATATGTATACTCATGCTGCCCCTTGTTGGGCCCTTGATTGGAAAATAAAATATGTTCTATGTTCTATGTTCTATGTTCATTCAAAGACTTTGATATCAGCATAGATCTGTATATTAAATATATTTAATATACAGGTCTATGATATCAGTGAATACCAGTATTATCAACTCTCAAAATAATATCCACCTCGCTATTGGCCTGTGAATATAATTTTATTGGAGTTGATAAAACCAGGTACTGTAAACGTGGAATTTTCGTGTGGGGATAATTTTGCTTAATTCGCAATCAGGAAATATCCGTGAAAATATCCCCAACGTGAATAGATTATTCTTTAAGTAAAGGGTGTATTTAAAAACGTGAATATATATCCCACGCGAAAGGTTCACATTACAAAAACGCATATAACACCCTGCGAAAATTTCCACATTTACAGTATTCACCTCTATCAAAGTCAATAAATGTTTAATGTTAGAAAATTTTGGTTCTTAAAATGTGTAACCAGAAGTTAACACATAGATATATGTAAATGTGCAAAAGGAATAACTTTAAGCGTCCTTTTAAATTATAATTTCCTTGTAAATTGGTTTCTTTTAATTGTGTAATGTTTTATTTGATGTCTTAAACAATTATTTTTTTATTGATTTTGGAAAATTAGAATAACGATTTGAAAAAACAAATGATACCAGTTCATAGAATAACTTCTCATATATCTTCATGTCCAATTTCAGAAAGTTTCAAAGCGTTTTCGCTGTTAAAGAGTCAAAATTGAAAACAGGTGCGGGTACGGGTAAATGAGCCGAAAATGGTACGGGTTACACATTTTAGGCACCACCCCATTTACAGAACCAATTTATATTATCAATCAAAAAAGCTACGGGGATTTGAAATTTGGGGAACCCTAACAATCGATGTTTGTTTATTGCACTGTTTATTGCCATCCAATTTGACACTTTGTAATTGTAAATGAGACGCAAATTAGTGAATATGACATCTCTAATGAGATTGACCAACATTCCTATATAGCAGTATTGTATAGAATACTTGTATACGAGTATTGTATAGAATACTCGTATACGAGTATTGTTGTCGCCATGTTCATGTATAAGTTAAAAAGTGACAAATTTCTTTAACTGTCTAAATATTGATTTCGGTAACAAAGCGACAAATCACTTTTTCCTGATAGTTTGCACCGCATGATTATCAATACACTGGTCTTCGTAAATTTGAACTTCGTTGTTCATTTGTCGTCGTAAATGGCATGTCAGAACACTTACGAGTTGGCCGCTTTTCCTCAGTGTAGTGATTATTTTTCATCTTATTTAAAATATTATGGGAAACTTTAAATCGGGAACCGAAACGAATAGGAAATCAAATTGGGTTGGTCTAAAAACCAGCTGGGAAAACCCCGGTCGGAGATTTCATTACAAAGTTTAAAATAATATACAAGTGCAAAAATTATATATATTACCAAAAGGCGGATTAAGGACCAGTGTGTTGTGCGTGCAACCTTCAGTTTGACAGGAAAATTTTGTTAGCAACTATATGAAACAAGAGGCCCCAGAAGATTTTTTTTTTAAATTGGGCGCCCCTTGTTTGAAAATTTCTGAATCTGTCACAGATAACTATAGGTTTATACGAAAGTTTTCCAGATTGGTTGCTGTTAACAAAATATCTTGATATAACGGACCTTCTATTACGGGACAAGTCAAATTGAATTTAACCCAATCTCATGACAGATATGTTCTAGGCTGGTACCCCGCTGTTATCTGAAGATAAAGGCGGGTATGACCCGATTTTGCAAGTAAAATCTTTTACTTGTGAGATTATACGAGACTTTAACAAATATGGTGTTATCATGTGATTGAAATTATCCCTCGTTCCATATCCACACTGTTCGTTAATTAACTGTTAATTGGCTATCCAAACATTTCTTGTAGTAAAGTTAAAGAATAAAGAAATTCCTTACCCTTTGACGTTTAGGTGTGAATTGATTCATATTATTTTTAATCGTATATCTTTAGATAAGTAAACATCGTTAATTAATGCTAATTAATCAGGACTGATTGACAATCGGATGATACCCAATCATATCAATTTTATCATTGGGCCATACCGGCTCCTTATCTGAACAGTAGGGAGCCGGTTGCCAGCTTAGATATGTTCCATATAATTAGTATTCGGTCACTCTCTATTTTCCCATTCCCTCTATGTTAATTTACGATTTTTCAAATATTATTCTCAAGTCATTTTTTGAGCTATTTTTTACCGTTATTTAGGTAAATATTTGAAGTAAAAAAAAAATAAACGATGAATTAAATGATGTAGAATAGATAAGACTTTTGTGTTTATGACATAATATTTACTAATGTTTATATGGAAACATTTATGATTAAAACTTTATTCAGATTTGAATAAAAGCCATTTTTCAATTGCAACCACAGAACAAAAGGCAAATATGAACTAATGAAATATTTTTTTTATATTCTAGTGCAAAAAAAATTTCAAAGTCGGATCCGAAAAGACTGCCTTAGAATATTTTTTTTTCAAGTTTATTTTATCTTATTATTATATAGATATAGGTGAAATATCGTGATTTCCGAGAATAAATTTCTAGATTTTCACAGAGTTAATTACAGGATTTATCTAACTCGCGTGCGAATTTATCTAACCCTCGTGAAGTTTCCCGCGAAAAATACGTAACATAGATTAGTGCGCAATACACAATTCACCAATCAATAACTTCTTTCGTTTTCATTATTTTGATGATCTATTAGTCACGTTTTTAAAATTATCTATATAATAAATAGTATAACTAATTTGGGGTGACGAATATCAATTTTAATGTCACTCGTGTCGAATAACGCTAGGGGATTCAACTCGTGCGCGGAATAAGTTCCGCGCACTTGTTCACTTGTTGAATCCTGGCGTTATTCGAGACTCGTGACATTAAAATTGATATTCGCCACCCCTCATTAGTTATACTATAATTATACATCCAAATCTATAGCTAAATTTGCAGGAGAGACGTAACCAGTGGACGTAACCAACATTTTCTTGATGGGCTATAGTAATTGATGTGCAAAAAAAAAAAGAAATATTGGGAACATAAAATAAAGGTGTTAAATTTAATGTTCACTTCCCATTTCTTTTTTTTAATAATTTACAAGGAGGCATCTACCAATCAATTTTACTAATCATTTATTTTACTTACCAACCATCCCAATGTTGACATTTCATCATAACACTAATTATACATCGCTTGCCATAATGTTGAAAATTTCTATCCCACAGCAGTTTTTTTTTTTTTGCGATAATCCTTCTTAAGAATTTTTTTTCTTAACTTCTGCTACAAAAGTATTTTTCTCTTCAAAATCAGATTCAAAAATTGTTTTAATGGAAAAACAAGCCCCTTTTCAAGTTGAAAGGGTTGGTCCCATAATCAATCAATATATATGGATATTAACAATACACATTTTCTTATTTATTTCGCAATGCAACAGATGTTCAGTTAAACATCAGGGCTACATCGGTGTGACCCATGCATGCATGAGTGACAACACTGTTGTCGATTCATGAATGGGTTACACCACTGTAGCCCATGCATGCATGGGTCACACTCCTGTAGCCCATGCATGCATAAGTTACACCACTGTAGCCCATGCATGCATGGGTCACAACCCTGTAGCCCATGCATGCATAAGTTACACCACTGTAGCCCATGCATGCATGAGTCACACCACTGTTGTTCATTCATGAATGGGTTACACCACTGTAGCCCATGCATGCATGGGTCACACCACTGTTGTTCATTCATAAATGGGTTACACCACTGTAGCCCATGCATGCATGGGTCTCATCGACTGTTCTGTTGCACATCTGTCAGTATTAATGGAACTTATGTTCAGTTCATTTTCTAGAATATTAGATAAACTCTTAATTTTTATAATTTTCTGCTTCGGATGCACGTGTCCATCTTTTGCCAAAAAATGACTCACTATTAGATTTTGCTCAACATTCGTTGATCAGTTCGTTTAGATTGAAAGTTAACAACTAGTATACCCATGCATATATATACCTACAACAAAAAAGAAGTATTTCAATGATGGCAAATTCGAAAAATCACTGCGATGACATTACATTCGTAATGCTTACAAAGACTGGCTGATATGTTCACATTTTTAACTAAAACATAAAATTAAGCAAAGGCGGATTTAGAACAGGCCAAAAAAATGGTTCGGAACTATATGAAACAAGATATCCTAGAACATTTTTTTAAGTGCACACTTTCCCGTTTGAAAATTTCTGGGTCTGTCCCAGGCTACAAAACAGTTTAAAAACATATTAACCCCATCCTCCAATTACCATCAACCAGATACAATTTTTAAATTGTTAATGATTTGTTATTATGTGTTTCTCTGAATAATTTTTCGTTTAAAAGGGTGGGCATAACACCGTTCTTTTCTCTCACTTTCCGTTTTAAACAAAGGTTTGGATGCCATAAATTTAAGAAAGTTTCTACATCATAAATCTGTTACGGCACATATTCCTCCTTATTTCAAAGACAAAAGTATTCCAATCATCTCTGATACCTATACTTCCACCTTTGCATCCATGTTTTCAACTACAAACAAGTGTAAAATTTATAGGATGTCTCCTAAAGTTTATAAGATGTCTTTTAAAATATATAAGATATCTTATAGATTCTTTTTTATAAGATGTCTCATAAAGTTTGTGGGATATCTTTTGGGATATATGGGATGTCTTATGGATTCTTTTTTGTAAGATATATCTCATGGAGTTTATAAGATGTCTTATACAGTTTGTAATATGTCTTATGGGCTTTGTGAGATATCTTGTAAAGTATATGAGATGTCTTATAAAGTTTATGAGATATCTATAAAGAGGTATAAATGTAAAAACGGCTTGCCATAGATTCTAGCCTTTTGACCTTCAACTGATCAAAATGGCCTGTGTTGCTAGACTATGACAGACGGTGTTAGTCTAAGGTACATTGTTTGCAGCATGGAACTGTTTTTAAATACTAGTAGGTCTATGCTTTATATAGTAAAATAAGATTAAATATGAAGCAATCTACCGCAAAAAACTTCTTTACTGAGTCCAGGTTGTATGATTACTGCTTCAATGAGTAAATGATGCTCTTCCTTAGTCGTCAACATTCTCTGAGTGTGTACTCTTAGACCGTAAGTGCTAGAGGAAAAAGTTAGCATTGCAAACTGTGAAGCCATTTCATGTACCTAATATATAAAATTTTGGCTATTTTAAAGCTTCTTTCGTCTATTTATACAAAATTTAAGGAGTCAAAGTTGTCTGATGAAGGCTTATAGGGATGATTGTCTAGTAAGTATCGTTTTATCATGTTTTTTACCTAGCTAACAATGCTATAGAATGATATAAAGAAATTGTTTTTGCTTGAAAAAAAAACAAAAAACAAAAAAAAACAAACAAGTGCTGCGGGATTTCCAAATCAATGACCTCAAAGCAAAACCTCCAGTCTGCTATTGTGAAAAGTCCCCATCCAATTATGGCAACGTTATCACTGGTGACCTGAACATCGTGGAAAATGACTTACTTCGTAATATCGTGAGGCTAGACGTATCAACTGGAACCATAATTCTAAAACAATTATGGATTCAGTTGAACAGGTCCTGTTGAAGACTATGCCAGAAAATGGGCCAAGAAAGAACAGGAGAAAGAAAATGACGTTTTGTCATAGTGGGTTAAAGCGGTGAGGTCATTGATTTTGAAAAGAATCAATTCTTTGAAGGGCTAATTGAGCACTAAAGCAACATCCATTTTTAACAATACTGATGTTGCAGAAACACGTCTACCTAACATGACAAATATATGTTGTTGTGCCTGCAGACAAAGCACCAAATAACATCACATTTGTTGGCAAGAAACACTATATTGACAGCTTGACAGCTGAATTATTGGTTGGTTGTACCAGCAATAGCACCACATACATATCTACAACACTATCTAAGGAGGAAATTATTGACAATCATAAATCTGTTATTTCCTCCTTTGGGCTCTCTGTTGGTGCTGACAATGATGACATTCCATACCTCTTTCAGTTCTGTTGCCTTCAATACTGACGGCAATACAATCCGACCTCAAGAAGTAAATACGATTCTAGATATGGTGTTGATCAAATGTAGATCCTGAAGAATTCGAAAGAACTGATGGAGATTCTGAACTCTAAATCAGCTTAATCTTGCAACAGCATCAAAACTTTCGATTTCTCCACTCTTTTCACTTCTAATCCGCATGAACAACTCAACTCGCGATTGGCACAGCGGATTAAATGCAGCCAGTTTTCCAAAAAGAATGTACAAATATCTGGAAGTCGATTATTTTAAGACTTACTTTGTCATCAATGAGTCTAGGAAAAAGATCAAATTTACAGAATGTCGGCAAATTATTGACATGCTCAATTTTCTTATCGACAACACATTTGTTCAGTTTGGTGGACGTGGGTTTTTTTTTCAGCAAAGAACAGGTATTCCAATTGACACTAATTGTGCACCTTTGCTTGCTGATTTAATTGTTTCTTCGTTCATATGAAGCAGACTTCTTACAATCTCTTCTAGGCAAAAGATGTCGCAGACAAGCTCTCTCCTTCAACCTCACGTTCGGTGTCCTTTCACTGAACAATTTTCGATTTGGTGACTTTCTCGACTTTCTCCATCTCATATATCATCAGGGACTTGAGATAAAGGACACAACGGATTCTAGAAAGTCTGCTTCATATCTAGATCTACACATCTAAATAGACTCTCATGGAAACTTTCAACAAAGCTCTATGACAAACATGATGGCTTCAACGGTTGCTGTCTTCACTCAAGAAATTTTACGGTAGACACCGTGCACTCGTAGACAAATGTGGGATTTCGATCTCTCAAATGAGTGCAGATGTTGGTTTGTCGTTGAGTATTGTTTTGTCTTCCTTTACCGGATTTGACACTAGCAGAGCGACGGGTGCGCTATAGCAAGCAGGAACCGATTACTCTTCCAGAGCACCTGAGTTCACTCTTGTTACGACTTGATCGAAATCGCGTTGCTGATTTCTCTTCGGTTGAATTTGTGCTTTGTGTTTTCTCGTGCTGTTTTTGTAAGTGTTTACTGATTTTGTCGTTACCCTTTCGGACCTTTGACACTCGAATGGCCCCATTGGAGCTTCTTTATAACTGTTACAGAAAGAATTTGTAAAAGTTTCATGAAAATCTATTCAGGGCATGAGTGGTTTAAAAGAGGAGGATAAGAAAGAAGAATATAGTGAGTAACCTTTCCTAGTGTGATCAACAAACTTACTAATACTACTCGCATGCTATATTTCTATTACACTGCCAAATTATAATAGAATGCACAGAAACAAATACAAAATATAAATGAGTACACAGTTCAGAACCAACCTTCTTGTTCTCAAACTTCTAACTGACCACTTAACGTCATAAGAAGATAGCGTCACGTCGTCAAGTTACAAGTCCGACATTTTCGAAAGCAGAGCGACAGATCAACAAAGGCGCTCCGGTTGCGTCGCGCCGTATGCTGGGACATGCGAGATAGTCAAATAGTAGTCCTGGTAGAACCAGGTTCCCCAAGCAGGTAACGAAAATTATTGATATTACTTTGAATCGGCTTATTTTGAAGCTTGAAAATCATGTCCACGATATCAATCAAGTCGCGTTTCATCGAACTTATGCAATAAATAAGCTAAACCACTAGATTCAAAATCAGAGCTCATTCTTTAGAAACGGCCATTGGACTTTATTACAAAACACCTACAAATGTTTTTGTACATTCGGTATATCTGCATGAAATAGAAAATAAACCTTTTATTATATATAGATACTTTACATGGCAGTCATTATACCATGACAGTTTTTTCAACATAGCGGGATCATGTGGGGATAACATTACAATAAATACAACGAAAAATGTTCTTCTATTTTTTAGGGGTATCCCACATTACAAACATATCCAGCCGTTTAGAAATAAAAAGCAAGAAAATCTGTCAGAATACAAAGCGGTAAGTTTTGTTTACAGTTTCTAACTTTTGAAAAAGATGTAGAAGAGAAAAGAAAGTAAATTTATCAAATGATTTACACATTGGTTATCACTGTTATACAAAGCAGTAATTGAAATACTTTGTAGTTTACCGTTTACCCGTATGCGCCATCATTTCAACATTAATGTAAAACTCTTACTTTTTTCATCAACAGGTGTACAAACAGTGGTCATATCAAAAGCCCAGAACATGTCAGCGCCCACAAATATCGAAACACCAAATTGCGAAGGTCCCGTTGTCATCTCAAACAGTTTATAACACAGATTATGCAGCACAAAAGGTTAAGTTTTAAAAAGTTTTTTTTTTAATCATACAACTGCTGAGAAATAGGGGACCAAAAAGGCAACAACAACAAATAATGTAGTCCGTTTTCATTTTTTATTTATTATGGGCTTTTTTGGGGCTTAAAGGGGGAAACATTTTTGGTATCTGTATTTTTTTGGGTCTCCTTTTGAAAAAAATCTATTGGATTCCTTGTCAAAATGTGGGTGGTAAGTCACCAAAGAATGTATGTGTCAAAAAAACTTTGTCAGTCCACCCTGAGAAAATCATTATTTAATTATTGTCTCAGGTCCACCATAGGCTGGTTCTAGGCTGCATGTTTCCAGAGCAATTAAATATCCAAATAGAGCATCAAACTTTCAGGGTTCAACACGTTGCGATCGTATCATTCTACGCTCAGCGATGTTTTTTATTCGTGTTATTCCAAACGACTGAGATGAATTTGAATATAATCTTATATAAATTAACAATATAGATACAACAAAATAATAGATTCTCCTCGGCGAGTGGATCTCCCTTTCGCAACGGGGATGAACAATTTACCTTTCAATGAAAAACTTGTCCATGAAAATGCATGGTAACTGAATTATATGTTGTTTTTCTTGCTATTTACCATATAGCTATCGTCCAGAAAAGATAAGAAGACAACAAAAGGTCACCGTCTACAATATCAACACCTTCGGGATGAGGTATTAAAGAATCAATGGAAAGAAGGAAAAACTACGTATTCGGCAGATTTTGTTCCTAAAGTGGTAATGTATCTTTCGTTATTTCGAGCAAAAAAGTACCATGACAATCAGCTATATTTGCTTGTAGGTTTTGAAATAGGCATGCTTGATAATTTACATATGTCGATTTCCAGTTTGAGCTAGGTGAATGAAGCACAGTTTCTCGTAATATTCGCTTATCATGTGTTATACATGTCATTCACATGGAACTTTCGGAATTTATTTCTATATTGCATGTGTAATAGTTCTTCTCTGTAAAAAAAACATCCTGTGAATAGCAGAGTGCTTGAGTAAAAATTTAACTATACAAATGTGGTTAAATCCTGTCACATTATTTTGCGTTTCTTAAGCCAAGAATTTTTGTCAAAGCTTGTTTTTTTCCTGGATTTATTTATGCCCATTGTATCTTTTAAAAAAGTTTTGGGATCGCCTTACACAATAAACTTAAGTCAATTGTAAGATGGCCATCAGCAACCACTTACACGGTTGTTTTTTTAAGATTATTGACTATCTTCCGTGATACATTTCGTTGATGAATTTGTTTTATAGATGTTTATACATGTTATGATATGCATTTATCTATCATTCTTTCTATCATATCTCCAACCCTAAAAAGACTTGTTTAGTAGACTTGAGTCTGAAGAAGTCTGTCTGTGTACTTGTATCGAAAAAGCACAACTCCGCTAAAGCATTTAAAATAGGCGAGCGGCAAATATCGAAAAAGTCGTCAAATTAAAAAGTTTTAAATTACCCAAAAACCTCATGAGATTTTTTGAATTCAAATCAAAGGTTGATTATTCTATTTTATGGATATATATGTTTGACAAGTCGAATATGGTCAGAAGATATCAAAAAAATTTGTTTTGTACATGTACCCTATGCAAATCTCTAACGGCTTGATTTTTAAAATTATTTTTTTTACCTAAAAAACACACACGAAAAAATATTGTGAATTAGATCATGAAATATTTTGTCCAATGTTTTGTTTGCAATTGAAATTTTCAAAAACAATAATAGTTTTCTACAATTTTTATCGAATTTAAAATCACAAATAAAAGTAGCAAAAATACACGTTAATTTTAACTTGTGCAACATTAATTGTCATTAAAATCAAACAAATTGTATACTTAGATCAAGAAAAAGGTGTAAGGCTACTTTAAAGTTAAAAGTGCATACTTCTGACGAATGATAATAAAGTTATACTTAATTGAATATGTAGAATTTTGAGAAAATTGTCTGCATATGACTCGGAAAACTGTCGGAGTGTCCCGTATTAACATTTTAACTATAATCTGATTGATTAGTAATTGTAAGATTTTTTCATTATTTGGTGTAATTATGAAGCATGTGTGCTAGTATTGGTTTTGTGTGAACACAAGAAATTTATTATTTGGTCTTTGCTTTTATTTTTAAACTGCGATGTTTGATAAAAGCAAAGTTTTAAAAATTTGTGAAAGGTGTATTTGACTTTTGAGGTGCGTTTGTTATGTTGAACTGAACAACAGTTCGATTGCAGAAAAATGATAAATTAATGCCGTTTATTTTGGCGAAAATATTTGAAATTATGTTACTAGACTATCTATTTGAAACTAAAAGTATAAACTGTGAACATAAGCATCCAGGAGCAAATCTAGAAATTTTCGAAAAAGGGGGAGGGCTCCACATAAAGCCATGTTGTACAGTTATGCTTGAAATCTATAAAAAAAAAATACATTTTGTCACTTAGCGACATTAAGGGGCTCCCGGAACACGCCACCTGCTGGAGCCGTCATTGTACAATGATTTGGTCGTCTTTTGAACTTATGACTGACGCTTAAAAAGTTCTAATCTTTGAGCTCAAATTTCACAATCGGTTCTGACCATTTTAGAGGCGTCAAACTAATATGTTCTGAAAGCCAAAACTTTCATCTCTCTATTTAGTCCAAAATATCGCCCAATGTTTGTTAATGAGTTATAAGACTTAAAAGTTTTTAAAACCTCTATTTACCACTTAACTCTTATGTGTTTTCTAGTTAATTTTTCGATGATTTTCTTTCTTTTTTCTGTGCAAAGTTATTGTTCTCAACTTAACTAGTTGGATTAAAGATATTTTTGTTGGTTTTTGATTCCTATTCCGTTTTAGACATGTTAATGGTAACTCAGTACATTTTTTATTAAAAACCTAATATTCTGGTATAATCCACAAATGTGGTGTCTTTGAGTCATTGAACACATTTGAACCATTTATTTTTGTTACAAACGAAAGATAAGATAATGTTTTACAAATAGAGGAAAAAAGTGAGTGAAAAAATGAATTCTTTTTTTCGCAATTCAAACTTTTATTTTAAAAAATCATAATAATTTTACTCTTTTCTAAAAATAGAAAAAATGACATAATAAATTTCTTCAAAGAGACCAAAAGTGAATGATTTATATTCACTTATATATGTAAGTAATATTAAGTCTTTATTTTCTAACTTTTAACCACGTTTTGTAACATTTAAGTTGCCTTAAGGTTCATCTGTACCTTTCTTTAAAACATGGCGTTATTTTTAATCTATTTTCAGTATATGCACAGCCGAAACTGCACATTAAATTGAAATATAAAGTGTAGCTGGACCTAGATATTAAAAATTCTTACCTTTTCTCTATGAAATCTTCCCGAAAAAATCCTTTATTTTAGAGATCTCTTTTTTCTCCGCTTTTAAAAACACCCGGTTTAAGGCTAATATCACTTTCACCCTTTCTTGTGGCCTCAAATTGCATGCAACTTACAATAAGGGATTTAACTATGAGTGTTCACTTCGTTTCATGTTAGAGGCACAATAGGGATAGTTTGTCCTTTTTCAATTTAAAATCTGAAGAGGAAAAAAAAGAGATCTTTATTTTTAAGGAACTTAAAATGAAAAATTGATAGAAATTGAATCAGAAATTACCATATCTAGGTCCAGCTATGCTTTATTTTATTATTTTATTTGTAGTTTTTGTT
Source organism: Arcuatula senhousia (assembly GCA_963971305.1). Classification (NCBI taxonomy): domain Eukaryota; kingdom Metazoa; phylum Mollusca; class Bivalvia; order Mytilida; family Mytilidae; genus Arcuatula; species Arcuatula senhousia. The sequence goes on along the minus strand of OZ020305.1, from coordinate 46,773,583 downwards.
CTGCATATACTAAAAAATAGGTAGAATATTTCGCTATTTTTAACGAAAGGTACAGATGAACCTTAATGTTGGCAGACTCAAACTTTCAGATTTTGGGTAGTGACCTTTGACCTTTAATTTTTTCATGTTCTGACCAGATTTCAAATGGGAAACATCGATATTATTAAAGCTGAAATATTAAACTATTAATAAAGTTCAAAATATCCCATGAGGTTTTGGGTAATTTAAATTTTTTTCAAGACCCTTTCCGCCACTCGCCTAAAAGGACTTGACAATAGAAATACATTGATGTTTGATAACATTCATGTGGAGAGTAAAACCATAGACCTGTATATTAAATATTTAATATACAGATCTATGGTAAAACTAAAAATAAAAAGTTAAAAAATATTCAATTTACGAGACAAATGCACAATGATACAAGTAAGATTCCGAAATATGATTTATTGACAAAATGCCATCAATTCGCGCAATTGAAAGCAATCTTCAGAGCTTCCAAACCGACTAGACTTTATCATTATTGAGTGGGGATTAAATAAAAGATTATGACTTTAGCTTCTATGTGCACAATCTTTTAGGAGAAAACCAAAATTTCAAAACCACTGTATTTTCGTTTGGTTTTTGAAAACACTGAAACAACTTTATTTTGTTTTCTTTTTTCCGTATTCACAGATACAGGTGCGTAAACCATATACATCAGCGACAGAACAAACATACAAATCTCCAGAGGGGACATTTAATGGCATTTCAGTGTACTCGAGCTCTTATTTGAAATACAGCCCAGAACTAATGAAATCGTGCAAAGGTACCCCAGTTAAACCGTATCCAGCAAGCACTGTACTTCATTCTAACGTGGGAGAGCTGTCCACTGAACTGCCGGACCCTGTAAGTTTCTTTACATCCGAGGAGCAACTTAATATAAAAGCTGTATATGTTTTGAAGGGCGAGCTTTCGCAAAAAAAAATATGCTTTTTTATACACAGGTTTAAAGTCAGTCTTTTTCAAAAGTTAAGATGCTCATTTCTGTATTCATATCAGCCCAGTGGGGCTATTGATAAGGTATTATTTGTTTGATCAAAATGATGCAGAATTTTTCAGAATGTAATTATTGTTGTACGAAATCGGTAAGAAACACACAAAGATAAGTTTTTGGGTTTGTTTCGCTTTTTTTCTTTTTTCTATATGCATTTATTATTGATAATAAAAAAATGCTTGGAATTTTCAGAGCGAAATACCAACCATAGAAGAAGCTATAAAATATCCAGGGACACCTGAAACAGCCATTAGTTACAAACATCCAGAAATAACAAAGGCACAACAGGCTATCAATGAAAATGCAAAACCTGTCGAAATGGTGAAAACCGAAAATCAGGATGCTTGTATGTAACTATTTTTTCTTTTTATGTGTGATTAAAACAAGGCTAAGAACACAATTAGACAGAATAGAAATATCAAAGCTGTTCTTTAATACTGAAACATATGAACATGTAGTTATGTAACAAGAGATATGAACAAGTAACATTTAACTGTGTATGTCCAAAATAGTATCAACTTTTAAAAATTATCTGCAAACCCAAAAACAATACCCAGTACACTGAGTTTAATATGTAATCTTTTGAAAGAGGAGAAGAACAAGAAACAAGAAAAAAATCTGAATAGAATCTTTGTTATGATTCTGCCCTTGTAAGCTGAAAATTAATAATGTCTTAGGTCTCATTAGTTGATGATGAAACCAAGTGGAGCTGAAGGTTTGAATTGAAGCACCCCTTTTCAAAAGTGCTACTGAAATGTTTCTCTTAAATAAAGAAGAAATGTCTTTTCTAGCTGCGAAAAAGAACGAGCCAGAGCCAGTCCAGATTCCACCCTCCTCTCCTTTTATAGAGAGTGAAACAATGATAACCACCACAATGAAAGACTACAGACCCAACTGGGTAGTCCATAAACGAACTCCCTGTAAACCTGAAGAGACCAACTATAGAGATGCAGGGGCCAAGTTTAATGGGACCACAACCACCAAAGCAGAATACAAACCTTGGCCAGTTTCCAAACCAGAAGTCCCGTTGTGGGCCAAGAAAGCAGAATACAAGGGGCACACTGAGGGAATGAATTTGACTACAACATATTGTGTAGGTTCTAGTATTTACAAAGGTCAATAGCAAATCAGTTTTTCACTTGAAAGAGTATAGGTCTACTTAAGGGACTGTCAACAGTTGGCCCAAGTTTGATATTAATTACGTTTATCCAGATTTAAGTAAAGAGAGAGACCATGACTCTGTTGTTGCCTGTTGGATGTCACTATAACATGTTGAATATATATTGTTTCATAGATTTGCCATAGATTGTAATTCATTTATTATGACATTGGTCTTTTGACTTAAGCAATAGCTGATTCAATTTTTCGATATTAAAATCTAAATATGTCATCTGGTATAAACACCTATTTATTGTACTTATTTGCACAGCATCTGTGAAATATTTAAGTCTTTGGAAAGAATCAATTTCATGTAATCAAATTTGTTTAGCCAAATTTATTCATGCTTAATAGAAGACTTTTTATATTAAATAAAATCGTTGGAAATTTCAGGTACATTGTGCCCTGTCCTAGGGCATCCAATTCAAATATCAGAGCTTTAGGTAGATCTGTTAATACTGATTTAATGTCTTTTCTTTGTAAAATGACTTTTTCATGCTCTGTAAAGTTCTATAAATGACATCCAGACACTAAAACAGGCGTAAAAGCAGTAAAAGCTTGATAAAACCCCAACGATTAAAACTCTGTAAATATTTTTTCTTGCTATTTAGAATGATTACACCAATCCAAAAGTAGTAACAATGGTTGCTGCAATGATAAAACCTAAAATCAACGAAGCAGTAGTGATCCCTGTCAAAGGGGAACCAGTGTACAATCATGTCACAACATATAACGCTGAATATAAAGAATGGAAGACACCAGAGCAACCTAAAAGTTACAAAGTACAGAGTGTCTACAACCCACCGGTAGATAAAATGGAGTGTGAAACTATGTACAAAACCTGTTACCAAGGTATAAAATGTCTATAAACTCCCTGCTGAATGAGCTATTGGTTGTTTTAAGGACTTTATTTTTTTCTTTCAAAGCAATATAAGAATGGTTGTGTTGTATCTTGTATTAAGAATTATCTTATTTAGGCCAATATAAAAAATATCCTAAATTTCATCCCCTCCTGTCCCGATTTTTCCAGTCCTCTGAAAAAAAAATCATTTTGACATTTTGGCAAAATGAAATGATGGTCATTTCTGGCCAGTTTCCTTTAAAATGACAGAACATTTTATCAGCATCTTTTAGATTTTTGTATCACTTTGCACTAGCAGGTAAAATGAAAATTTTCATTTCAAATTATTTCAAAAACACTTTTTCAATGAAGGATTTTAAAAGGATTTTGTAATAATTTTTGTATCACATAACAGATATTTTCAAATGTAATTTCTAATATTGAATTGACAGGTTTATACTCCAAAAAGGCAGAACTTGTTCGTCACTCATCTGAACATAGACAGCTGAACAGAGATAGAACCTTATACTTCAGAACAACATACAAGTCGAATTATCAAGACTTTCGTCCAAAAAGTTGCCCTGGTGCATATCAGGGAACCCACAGTGTCAAAACAGCATGGGAAGACTTGTCAGAAAAGAAAAATTTGAACATATCAAAGGATTCTGGGATTGATATGCTTGACTCGGATGCAGATGATTCAGTAGCCGCTAAATAATATTTAGTTACAAAATAGAAAAAAAACACTTTTTAGATGAATTTATATTTTATTATTGATAATTTTAATATATTATGCATGTAATGTAACACAAACATGTCTGATTAAACAAAAATCTAAATGAATGAATAGACAAGCGGTGGGAATTATATTTATAATAACCAATTGAAATACATTTTGTAACAATTACAAAATTTGTAGGGAATAAGATACAATTTTTCTATTTTTCTTTTTAATATGAGGGATTGTTCAAAGAATTTAATGGATTTAAACAATTTTTGAAATCTTTTAATATTTTATACTTTTCTAATTGTATATTATATTTTTAGTGTATTATGGCTTTTGATGTCCAAATAAAATATCTTTTGAAAAATTGATTATTTAAATCAAACTGCTCAACATTTTAAAAACAGAACAATTTCTTTGCAATTGTTGAGTTCTATAGACACAGGTACATATCATACAAAGTTTCATGAAAATCCAACTTGAGGTTTCAAAGTAAATAAATATGAAAAACAAATCACCAGACCTGAGAACTTTTTGTCCAAATAACAAGTTTGCAGAACCTAAAATCATATGTTTACTTTTAATAGCAACCTTTATTTCTTGTTTGAGGGTTTGGAATTCTGTATTGTGACAGAAGACACATGAAAAATGAAAGAATGTGTCCATGGGATTCAAAACAGGAAGTAGAGGTCTGACATATCTGCAATTGGCTAAGAACACTCAGTTTGTTTAAAAAAAACCACCCTGTCAAATTTCAAATAATTCTAACAAACAGTTTCTCAAAAAAAGCTTCTCTCACAGACAGACAGACAGAAGTAAAACTGAATGCCCTGAGACAAGTCCTATCACGTTTAAGGTAGGGCTTACAATTTCCAAAGAACTTTATATTACACTCTTCTTCAAAACTCTCATATAATTTAATACATCTGCAAACAACAGTACAAAAATAAAAATGTAGAATAAACAAAGAATAAAATAAATATATTAACTTCTGGATTTACACAAGCGTTTTCACTCCATTCTCACAATGGTTTTCTTCTTTTAAAAATATCACAAACATTATCAAGAACTAGACTAGAATCAACAGGCGCTACACCATCCTCTTCTTTGCCCCTGGGAGTCTGGCGTCAACTGGAATGAATCTGGTTCTGAAAAATAATAACGCAGGTAAAAACTAAAAGTTGCTGCCATAGTGGGGGTCATGACTATAAGTCACAGGTAGGAGAACATTCTGTTAATTGATATGCTTTTGTCGGAAAGAAAATCACCTAATTTTATAATGCATGTAAACAATAATAATAATGTTTTATAATTAACTTGTAATTTCCAAGTAATCAAACAACCCCAAAACAGCAATTTAGCCAAATGTTGATGCTTCCTCTTTATCAAACATACAAAATAACTCAAAAATTGTTTTATGAGATTGGAATCAGACGTGGGTGATTCCATATTTGGAGTGGCAAAAAAAGAAAAGTCTTGGCCAAAAAAGAAGCTACAAATCTGACCAAAGATATGTTATTTTGGAATGGCCTAACAGTTACTTAAAATTTATCACATTTTCAGCTATTTAAATAATAATGTAACTAAAATTGTTCTTAAAGATTTGTTCAAAAGGTTACCTAAATATTTCACTGCTATCTACGTGGCGGCCAACTTTAAAATTTTGTAATCAGATTTTTAATTATTTCTGTGATGTTTCATATTATAAGCATTATAAAATAAAGACCCCAAAATCAGGAAAGTGGGCAGTCCTGTATCTATTTGTATAAATGCATCTAATTGTACCTACTTGGGGTTTCAATAGGAAAATTCTTTAAATTGTCAACAAAATCTTCAGCAATCTGTGTGAAAACTTCATCTACAACAGAACAATTCATAGATAAGAGGCATTATCATAGGTGCAAAAATGTTCGTAATTTGTCATATCTTTGTATATGGGATATTTGAACAGGGTGCTTTTTGTTATATGCTTCCCCAGCTTAAAAGGGCCATAACTACAAAAAAGGTCACCTGACAACTTGGACCTGTAGAGCTCAATTATCTGAATATTTAAGCAAGCAATTATTTTTCCTTTTTTTCAAGCTATAATAAAAAAATAAGTGGACATAATACTACCAGCTTTATTAGCTGAAAATATTAGCAAAGCCTATAATTTTTTGTCCCCCGCCGTAACGCGGAGCGGGGACAAAGAAATGCCGGGCGTCCGTCCGTCCGTCCTTCAGTCCGTCCGTCCTTCCTTCCGTCCATCCTCCGTCACACTTTTTGTAAGCGCTCTCAAGGCTACAAATTTTGTAGGATTTTCATGAAATTTATACCAATTGTTTATATCACTAATACCTTGGACAAGTTCGAAAATCAGCATTTTTTGATAATTTTGTAGGAGTTATGGGACTTTGACCATAAAAACGACTCTGTTTTTTGCAAAACAAACCTTGTAAGCACTCTCATCCCTACAGATGTTGACAGATTTTCATGAAATTTATACCAAATGTTTATATCACAAATACCTTAGACAAGTTCGAAAATCAGCATTTTTCAATAATTTTTGTAGGAGTTAGTGGACTTTGACCATAAAAACGAATCTGTTTGTTTTGCAAAACAGACCTTGTAAGCGCTCTCATCCCTACAGATGTTGACAGATTTTCATGAAATTTATACCAAATGTTTATATCACTAGTTCCTTGGTCAAGTTCGAAAATCAGCATTATTTGATAATTTTTGTAGGAGTAAGGGGAATTTGACCATAAAAACGACTCTGTTTTTTGCAAAACAGACCTTGTAAGCACTCTCATCCATACAGATGTTGACAGATTTTCATGAAATTTATACCATATGTTTATATCACTAATACCTTGGTCAAGTTGGACAATCAGCATTTTTCAATAATATTTGTAGGAGTTATGGGACTTTGACCATAAAAACGACTCTGTTTTTTTGCAAAACAGACCTTGTAAGCACTCTCATCCATACAGATGTTGACAGATTTTCATGAAATTTTTACCAAAAGTTTATATCACTAATACCTTGGTCAAGTTGGACATCAGCATTTTTAGATTATTTATGTAGGAGTTAGTGGAATTTGACCATAAAAATTACTCTATTTTTTGCAAAACAGACCTTGTAAGCGCTCTCATCCCTACAGATGTTGACAGATTTTCATGAAATTTATACCAAATGTTTATATCACTAGTTCCTTGGTCAAGTTCGTAAATCAGCATTATTTGATAATTTTTGTAGGAGTTATGGTACTTTGACCAAAGAACGACTTTGTTTTTTGCAAAACAGACCTTGTAAGCGCTCTCATCCCTACAGATGTTGACAGATTTTCATGAAATTTATACCAAATGTTTATATCACTAATACATTGGACAAGTTCGAAAATCAGCATTTTTCAATAATATTTGTAGGAGTTATGGGACTTTCACCATAAAAACGACTCTGTTTTTTTGCAAAACAGACCTTGTAAGCACTCTCATCCCTACAGATGTTGACAGATTTTCATGAAATTTTTACCAAATGTTTATATCACTAATACCTTGGTCAAGTTGGACAATCAGCATTTTTAGATTATTTATGTTGGAGTAAGGGGAATTTGACCATAAAAACGACTCTGTTTTTTTTTAGATTATTTATGTAGGAGTTAGTGGAATTTGACCATAAAAATTTTTTACCAAATGTTTATATTACTAATACCTTGGTCAAGTTAAAAAATCAGCTGTGTTCAATAATTTTTGCTTCACCGGCGGGGGACCCTGGAATTCCATTCTTGTTACTGAATATTTTTTATATTGATGATTTAAGGGGAACATTATGGAAGATTTTGATATTCTTTTCATATGCAATGAAAATTATTCAACTATTTTAAATAAAGTCTAAGATATTAAACTAAAAAGTGCAACATTAAGAAAAAACAAACAAACACAAAACAAAAAAAGGACTAAAACTCTAGATAACATTTCGAAACTTACTTATGTTTTCACCAGTAACACTGGATGTCTCAAAAATGTCCGATCTTAAATCTGAAACAAATATAACTTTAATAAACTTAAATAAACTTTACTTGATTTGCACACTTATAAACATTCTGAACATTCAGATGCTCACAAAGGATAGAAACTTAAGGCAAATCCTCAGCACTGAGAATGTATTAGTAACAACTCCAGTTTGTAACAAGAATTTCTGTGAATTATCTCCCCTTCATGATATTTCATATCAATGAAAATTCATCATGCTCATCTCCATATAATGTAATTCCTTCGTGTACAAAGTTTCATCAAAATCTTTGTATGTGGAGTTTTGTTTGATGGGAGGGGAAAAATTAAGTCTGAACTATAACTATAACTATGCTATTTCTTGTTATGTTCCCCAAACGAAGTGTGGGAACATATTGTTTTTACTCCGTTTCTTATTATTCTTATTATTCTTCTTCTTCTTCTTCCGCACTCTAAAAAACGCTTGTCCGTTTATAGCCGAAGAGATGTGAAGACTGAGCTTTATGAAACTTTCCACAGCGAAAGGGCACATATCAGAGGTGTGCACAACGTTTTCGAAATTTTCAAAATGGCCACCATTTCCGAGTAAACAGCGAAAGTTCATTATATAGGACATCGCTATATCTCGGTAACCTAGGTGGTGAGGACCTTGAAACTTGGTAGGATTATAGAGCTTGATGAGTACTACAAAAATATGCAAAAAAATTTGAAGCGATATTTACGGTTTTTCCGCAAAATGCGAAAATGTGAAATTTCAAAATCCAAGATGGCCGCCAAAATTTAAAAGTGCTTGGATTTTGATACAAATTAATATTCTGGTAGATTTTGATGTTGCGAGTAATACTCCACATACGAGGTGTCCATAAGGACTTCGAAATTTTTAAAATGGCCGCTTTTTAAAAGTAAATAACAAAAGTTCATTATATAGGACATTGTCATATCTCAGTAACCCAAGTGATGAGCACCTTGAAACTTTGTGGTATTATAGAGCTTGATAAGTACTACAAAAATATTTAAAAAGTTCTAAAGAGATATTTACAGTTTTTTCCATAAAATGCAAAAAGTAAAATTTCTAAATCCAAGATGGCCGCCAAAATTTTAGAATCCTTTTATATTTGATAAAAATTGGTATTCTGGTAGATTTCGATGTTGCGAGTAATATTCCACATTAGAGGTGTGCACAACGTTTTCGGAACTTACAAAATGGCTGCCGTTTCTGAGTAAACAGTGAAAGTTCATTATATAGGACATTGCTTTACCTGAGTAGCCTAGGTGGTGAGGACCTTGAATCTAGGTAGGATTTTAGAGCTTGATGAGTTCTATAAAACTGAAAAGGCAGTATTCTTGCTGCTTTAATGTACATCTGGTTCGTTTGGGGAACATCTGTGACGGCTGCCGTCACAATCAGTCCTCGTTACATACTGTCATTTCATTATTTTTCATGTGGTCTTGATCCACAAAAATTGATATCCCACAAAAGGAAATTAAGCATTAGTTTGTTTGCTGCAGATGTCAGAACCACGAAATAAAGATTCCACGAACTGAAACCATTTCATCAAACCTTGAAAACTGGTTCCCACAAAAATAAATGAATCCACAGTAAATGATACAAATGTAGTACAGGAAATAATTAAACTTTTTAAATGTCTGAGTTTGCAAAAACTGTTAGTTTTTTCTTAAAATAACGGATTCTAGGAAGTTTGCTTCATATTTAGATCTACATCTCGAAATTGACTCTCAGGGAAGACTTTCAACAAGGCTCTATGACAAACATGATGACTTCAACTTTCCAATTGTCAACTTTCCCTTCTTGTGTAGCAACATTCCGTCCGCTCCAGCTTATGGAGTTTACGTATCTCAATTGATTTGTTACTCCAAAGCATGCAGGACTTACATCGATTTTTTTAGCAGAGCAACATGTCTGACGCAAAAATTGCTCACACAGGGTTATGTTGCTCCTCGGTTGCTGTCTTCACTCGAGAAATTTTACGGAAACCATCATGCACTTATAGACAAATATGAGATTTCGATCTTTCAGTTGAGTGCAGATGTCAGTGTGTCATAGAATTTGGTTTTGTCTTCCTTTATCGGATTTGACACGCTGAATGGACTATTGGCAATGTGACAGATGTGCTATAGCAAGCAGGAACTGCTTACTCTCCACCGAGCACCTGAGTTCACTCTTGTTTCGACTGGAGTTCGCGTTGTTGATTGATATTCAGTCATTTTGTGTTTCCATGTTTTACATGTTGTCTGTTTTTGTCCCTTTCTTGTTGGTGTTTACTGGTTTTGTCCCGTTCTTGTTGGTGTTTACTGGTTTTGTCTCTGCCTTTTCAGATTTTTGACATTGGGATGCCCCATTGGTACCTCTGCTTCTTGGCAATATCAAATAAGGATGGTAAAATCTTACCTTGTGCAAGAGCCTGTACATTTTGTTTTGATGTAGCTCTTGATGATGGTCCTTGATCTACTAAATCCTTTTTTGTTCCACAAAGGTACAGTTTACAATTCTTCAAAATAATTTAAAAAAAAACCCATATACTATTAATTGTTTGACATACTGCATTTGTACTTTGACAATACTAGTCTAGAAGATTTTTTTCATGGTAGGTCAGACAATCTACAAAATTTGATCCCGAATGAATACAAAAATTGCATTGATTTTTACAATTTATTCGGTAAGACCTTAAATTAATGAATCGAAATTTGCATTATTACAAACAAATAATAGAACTTTCAAAGTACATGTACATGTAAGTATCTTTAAAAAAAAAACTACATTTTTATGGAAACTTGTAAACGAAGTTTACTATCTAGACCTAATTTTTTTTTTCTGATGATCTTATAAAAGTCAAAGAGACTTCTTAAATGTATAGTTTGGTTAAACAAATTCAGAAAAGTATGACAATATTGCAACATTTTTTCCAACAACTTCTGTTTTATCTGTAAAAGAATTTTAGACCTTTTATACGGGTACAAAGTGTAAAAAATTTCACAAAATTCTTGATACAACTTCGTGGTTTTTAAGACCATACATGTCACAATGTTACAGATATTTAAAATCTAAAGGAGTCTGAATTCCCGCCAAATTTTTGACGTCATATACTCTGAAACTAGCACACAGACCTATAGTTCACTTTTTGTCATATGATTATATAGACAGTTAACTATCATTTCCATCACAAATCATAAAATCTATGATATAAAAAATTTCAGGAGTGACCATCCTCAAGTACAAGTGTTGGAGGAATATCAGATCTTTTTTTTTAACATATCTATTCTTACGGGTTCATTATGCTCTAATTCTCCAGCCCAAAATCTTAACTTCTCAAAGCTCTCTGCATCCGTAAGATCAAAACATAATATGGCTGCTCTGGCACCCCTGTAGTAAATTCTGCTCATAGATTGGTACCGTTCTGACCCTGCAGTATCCTGAAAGAAGAGCCAATTCTATTTTCAGATGCAATAATTGTCTCCGATGAAACAAAAATATGTCCAAAAGACATGAAGTTCAACCTTGAAACATACTTCTTTGCCATCATGGCAACTTAAACCTAAACCTGTGTCATTCATATATACTCCATTACCTTCTTATTATGAAAATTATTCATATCAGAGTAAAAATGAGGTAAAATCATCTTTGTAAAAATTGCCTGTATAAACTAAGGGTATGGATGGTTATGTCGGGTACCGGTAAACTGAGAAACGAAAAGAAACGAAACGAATAGAAAACGAAATCGGTAAAGTAAGAAAACGAAAACAGTAAAGTAAGAAAACGAAATCTGTAAAGTAAGAAAACGAAATCTGATGAAATCCGTAAAATGAGAAAACGAAATCTAGCATAAAATTTTTGTAAAACGAAAGCCAAATGTCTGAAAATGGAACATGATCGATTTAAAATCGGCTGAAAGCATGGCAAGTACAAAAATGTTGCTAAAAAATAAAACATAATGGTGAAAAAACAGCTTTGAATTAAAAATCCTACCCATTTGTCTTTGGCATTCTTCAAATTGTATTATCGGTTTAAAACATTAAGCAAAATAAATAATTCGTTTCCTGCACTACTGCATGCTCCGTCTGTCTATACATGTAGAACCATGAAAGTACAATTTATCCTAAGCGGCTGTGAGATTTTTTTATGAAACTTTATACAAATAGAAGTACACATTAATGAAAATGTGCATGATGGGATCCGAAATATACCATGCTATAAGCCTCGTAAGCGCAACTCATCAAATAACGCATTGAATTTTATGGAAATTTACATTGAAAAACACACTATATGCATAAGTGGATTATCAAGACTATCAAGGGAGATATTTGGATTTGTGTGCATGTTGTGTTTTTTTTTACCATTGATACCCCATGCATACCTCCTCATAGGTGTAACTTCTTAAGAGCTAAATGAATTTTGAGGACATATTGCAATGTTTTCAAATATGCATTATAAATTGTAATCTAATGAAGAGCCTTCATGTTGTTTAGTTGTTCGAATGTCTTTATGATCTCATCTCATCGATATTTCAAAACCCAACGTAAAAACCAACCTAATGTAATTTTTATGCATTAGCTTTCAATATGATTTGTGAAATATGTCCACTTTTTTGTATTTGCGCACAAGTTCTGGGATTTTTACGCTTTTTACGCTTTTTGGAGTATAACTTTGCTCTTGAAGAAAAAGAAAGACACCCCTTCCCTAAAAAAAAAAATGAATAAGAATGACACTCAGTGACACCCGTTAACTGAACTTTTTACTTTACAAATATTTTTTTATACATATTTGTTATACGTATACGTCGGACGTTGATATAGTATTTAGGACTTTTCTATTTTGAGGTCGATATTGTAGCCACACTCGCAAGATGGAGTGTGATTCACATTTACACCCTCTTTCCCAATCCAGAATGTAATGAATGAATAAGTTAAAACTAAATGCATTTGTTTTTGTTTTGGTTTTTTTTGGTTAAAAGTTTATGCTGTTTTCGAATCAGTCTCAGTTATTCTGCATCTTGTTTTATTTCTCTCACGCGTATACGGTTATTTATTTGACAAAATTTTGCTACATTTCGTTTTTCTTATTTTACAGATTTCTTTAAATTTCGTTTTCTTATATTACCGATTTCATTAGATTTCGTTTTCTTACTTTACAGATTTCGTTTTTCTTACATGTACTTTACTGTTTTCGTTTTCTTACTTTACTGATTTTGTTTTCGTTTCTTTTCGTTTCTCAGTTAACCGGTACCCTGGTAATGTCCTCTATTCTTAAATATCTTCTGTATTCTTTTAGAATTTTACCCTTTACTCTCTATTCTTAAGATGTTTTTCTTATTATCCTTTATACTTTAAGAGTCATTATTCTCTATTCTTCATTTTTTGGGGGTCATTATTCTTTATCTGACATGATTGGAGTAACAAGGATCAGCATATCTGGATTTCAGTTTTGATTTAAGGAGTGACCATTTAATTTTCCCATGGGTGGGGGTGGGGGAAATGTAAAATTGGACAATACTTTGAAATCTAAAAAAAAGCAGGATGTCTAAAAATTTATGGCAAAAATAGAAAATTATGAGCTAGGGCACAAGAACAAAAATCAGGCTCAGATTTTTCCATACAAAAAAGAGGCAAGATGAAAAAAATATCCACAGCCCCCCTCCCATTAAAATCAAATTGTCACTCCCTTAAAAATGTTCTATGACTTCATTTTTTTTCATGTATATTATGTACAATGTAAAACAGTGTAAAGAAGTAATTTAGTTCAATAAGTAACTCCTATCTTTTTGTTCATATCTAGCTAATATTTCACATGTTATTAATAGCGACATACCCATATGTTAAATACCACTGTTTTTCCTTTTGCTTTACATCTGGCTGAGGCAAATGCAGCACCTATTGTCTGCAAAATACATAAAAAATGTTTTCATATGAATGCCTTTTCAAACAACAGGCTCCCAGGAACCTAAATTACTCGACTGGTCTTAAAATGATACTTGTAATCTTTTAAAGTGTCAACTACAACATTCGTCCATCTCTGGAACAACAATATTTTATCATGCAATATAAACTAACAAATAAAAAACATGGTTTTTTCATGTTTTTTTAAATTTTTTTTTAAAAGGGCATATTAACATAATTTGCAATGTCGACTTAATAAGGTTGGGTGTTATAGTTCATTTGAAGTATATAGCTCATTTGATGGTTATTAGTTTCAAATAGACAATATTTATTTTATGAAGTTAAAAAAAGAAAAAAGAAATTATTTTTTGTTTGATTGTTGCATTTATAAATGTATGTCTTGCTGAATGCTGGTAATTTTTTGTAAAAGGTCAAATGGTTTTTCTTGGGCATAGTATCAATCGTGAAAACGATAAATATTTAGACCATCTTCTTTTACAAACTAGAAAATGTGTCTATAAGCCACAGGATGGCCCTCCCGTTCTTGAAATATCATTGACCCCAATGTTCTTGTGTGTGGTGCTGTGCTACCAAGACTCAACTAGTAGTGAAATATCATTGACCACTCACATGTGTTATCCGAGATATTGACCTGAACCAAGAACTTAACCAATATTGTTTATGCATGAAAATAGGTCACAGTGACCCAATTTCTATTGATTGGTGTCATATTACCCAAGACACATCTAGTGTTGAAATACCATTGACCCCCAACATGTAGTATCCAAGATATGGACCTTAACCAAGAACTTAACAAAAGTCATTCATGTGTAAACTATAGGTCGCAGTGACCTAATTTCTAATAGGTGGTATCGCCTAACCCAAGACACATCTAGTGGTGAAATATCATCGACCCCCAACATCTAGTATCCAAGTTATGGACCTTAACCAAGAACTTAACCAAAGTCATTCATGCATAAAATGTAGGTTACAGTGACCTAATTTCTGGTGGGTGGTGTGGCCCTACCCAAGACCCATCTAGTGGTGAAATATCATTGACCCCCAACATCTAGTATCCGAGTGATGGACCTTAACCAAAGTTTTACGGACCGACCAGGGTAAAACTATAAGGCCAATCCACAAACATGGTCGGGCCATAAAAACGTTGCTCATACCATGGACTGTAAGATGGGACAATGGAACAAAAAATTCAAATCTCAAATTTTTTTTTTTACTACTTGACATGCTTGAAATATAAAGTTCACTTGATAGTAGATACTATTACACCCAACCTGTTAATATATATCATTATTATCGGACGAAGTCCGACTAAGTGTAGAATATAGGTCACATGACAAGTGTATTAATGTTGCAAACCGGATGTAGCATTTTGTAAATCAATCCCATAATCCCCCGAAGGCCAGCTTTAGCTGTGTTTTCGCATAAGAAACTTAAAAGAAATTATGTTTTGGCGAAGCCAAAATATAATTTCTAAAACAATTAAATTTTCAAACGATTTTTTTTTCAAGTTTTTTTTTGTGTTTGAAATTGAAACTTTATTCGAAACGTTGGTCAGTGACCTACAAAAACACCATAACAACGGATTCCAATATGGCGACGTGTTTACATGACGACACACTAAAAATATTACTAAATGACGTCACCTATAACAACATGTCACAATGTCAACGTAATCAATATGGGAATGTTTACGTACGAACAATAAAGCACCATAATCATAAAATAAAATAAGCTTTGCACTGATTTAGCTAATCTCAGCCTATGACAAAACAAAATTTAAAAATGGAAAGAAAGGGTCTTACCTGAGATGCTGAGATCAGAGATGTATCCTTGAAAGTTTTCTATCCTGTGTGATATCCTCAAACCTTCATGCCGTTATTTTCCGCCAGGTTTCTAAATCGATCTCCTGGTGTCAATACGACCGAGAATTAAAAATATTGACACCGAAAATCTTCAAAATCTGGCTGAATGAATGTTGACATTTTGGTTCATGTGTTTGTTGTCTTACTGAAGCGCGAAATTCTCTAACAGGGAAATGACGTCATGAAGAAGTTAGTTCGTCCCCACTTAGTGTTGTCCACAAATATTTGGATGGTATTTGAACAAATTATTTTTAAGATTGCATAATTGGTCATAAGGCACGGACCATTTGATTTTCTGGGGGGGGGGGGGGGGGCTGGGATTTTTTTTTAAAAAATTTCCCGGCCCTGATTTTTGTAAAAAAAAATAAACTTGCCAGCACCTAGGTTGAAAAAAATAATCTGGCTTCAATCTTGACAATTGAAAAAAAAAAAATCTTGCCAACAAAATTTCCCGGCTCAAGGTAAAATCCCAGCCCCCCCCCAGAAAATCAAATGGTCCATGCCTAATTACTGATCCAAGGTATATTTTAACAAGATTGTCAATGCCATGGTTGTCCAGGGTGATTAAAATCTTAGACTAAAATAAAAGAAGGGCTGGGCTTTTCATCATTGACATATAATTATTCATTTTTTTATTCTTATTATTTTTGACTTCGTCCGATTTTAGGCTAAAGCCTACGCCATATTATTATGACACAAAGATTTTGATTTATGAAAATGAATATCATATGTTTCAGTTCTGAGTCAAAGTTGCAGTTGAATTTTAGCTGTAAATCTTAATTTACACAACAACTCTGGGCATTCACCACAGGCACTTATTCTATCAATAATGGGGGGTCCACTATATATAAAGTAAAGAGCTCTTTATTCCCCTTTTCCACCCTCGTGTATGAGTAAGTGGCAAACAAAAATTATAGTTATCAATATGAATACCAAGCTAGAGTCCTCTTATTATTTGAGAATACCTTAACATGCTGAAGTTTGTTACCAGCACAATTTTTATAAGCAAAAAATCACTAAACTTACATTTTGATATGGCATATCTGTAAACATTTGATTGATGTATCTCTGGACAAAACATGTTTTTCCTGCATAGGCTTTGCCAAGTAGGACAATTTTGATTTCAACTTCCCCTTCTTTTCTCTTGTTCATGGTGATAAAGTATAAAAATCATATCATCTTATTCATTTTTATGTTACCCAAGTCGTCAAATGATGAGAAAAGCCTTAAATAGATGTAATCTTGAGTTTTGTTGATTTTTTGATCCACCTCTACTTTCACTTCAGAAAAGATCTGAATCAACAAAACGATTGAAATCTAAAAATAGAACATTGCAACACACGTGTTTTGGTGTCAAAATATTGCATTTGATAATTGGCAAAATATTGTCTTATTACAGGGATTGATCAAATGTTCCATTATCCACTAAGATTAATACTACCAGAAGTTTAGATTTTTTTCTAGTTAACTTGATGAGCTAAATTAGCAGACATTCTTCAAAGAGAGTAAGTTTATTCATCTACATCAACATGTACATGTACATATATATAGTAAATTGTCAAGTCTTTTGAAAACTGATTACATGTATAAGCCACCATTTGGAACAGATGTACTTATAAAACCTTATATCACACTAGCATGACTCTTAGCAAAACAAAGGGAGGATATCTTCAACCACCAAAATAATTTTTTGGCTCGCATGAACTTTAAATCATAAAGTCATCACAGCTGTAGCTTAAAGCATCACAAGTGACATGGTTTCAAGCATCACAAGTGACATGGTTTCAAGCATCACAAGTGACATGGTTTTCAGGCACCAACCCATTCAGATTTTCAAGATTGAAATTTCCAACTTCCTCCACCACAAGCAAGGATGTCACCCAGGATGT
Organism: Arcuatula senhousia; assembly: GCA_963971305.1. Lineage (NCBI taxonomy): Eukaryota > Metazoa > Mollusca > Bivalvia > Mytilida > Mytilidae > Arcuatula > Arcuatula senhousia. Next base: position 46,756,171 of record OZ020305.1, on the reverse strand, counting down.
CAATAGTCTTACCGTCAGTATAATAGCTTGTATTGAGCTTATGTTGTCTTTTGACTTATGTCATGTATGTAAAGAAGCAGAGGTACCAATGGGGTATCCGAATGTCAAAAGTCCGAAAGAGCAGAGACAAAACCAGTAAACACCAACAAGAACAGGACAAAAACAGAAACACAAAACAACTGAATATCAATCAACAACGCGAACTCCAGTCGAAACAAGAGTGAACTCAGGTGCTCCGGAAGAGTAAGCAGTTCCTGCTTGCTATAGCACACCCCTCGCGTTGCCAATAGTCCATTCAGCGTGTCAAATCCGGTAAAGGAAGACAAATCAACACCCTATGACAAAACAACATCTGCACTCATCTGAGAGATCGAAATCCCATATTTGTCTACAAGTGCATGATGTCTTCTGTAAAATTTCTTAAGTGAAGACAGCAATTGAGGAGCAACATAACAATGTGTGAGCAATTTTTGTGTCAGACGTGTGGCTCTGCTAAGGAAATCGATGTAAGTCCCGCACGCTCTGGAGCAACGAATCAATTGAGATACGTAAACTCCATAAGCTGGAGCGGACGGAATGTTGCTACACAAGAAGGGGAAGTTGACGATTGGAAAGTTGAAGTCATCACGTTTGTCATAGAGCCTTGTTGAAAGTCTTCCTTGAGAGTCAATTTCGAGATGTAGATCTAAATATGAAGCAGACTTCCTAGAATCCATTGTGTCCTTAATCTCAAGCTCCTGTGGATATATGAGATGGAGAAAGTCACCAAATCGAGAATTGTTTAGTGAAAGGACATCATCAATATAAGGGAACGTGAGGTTGAAAGAGAGAGCTAGTCTACGGTCTTTTTGTCTAGAAGAGATTGCAAGAAGTCTGCTTCATATGAATGAAGAAACAAATCAGCAAGCAAAGGTGCACAATTAGTGCCCATTGGAATCCCTATTGTTTGCTGAAAAACATGTCCACCAAACTGAACAAATATGTTGTCAATAAGAAAGTTGAGCATGTCGATTATCTGGTCTTCTGTAAATTTGTTCTTTTTCTTAACCTCATTGATGACTAAGTAAGTCTTGGTATAATCGACTACAAGAAATTTGTACCTGCGTTTTCCATTCTTTTTGAAAAAGCTGCGTTTAATCAGGCCAAAAAAAAAAGTAGGTGAGTTTACTGTCACCCTACCCTACCTAATTTTTACCCCCCTACCCTAAAGTTTTTTTGAGCATTTTCCATTAAGCACTATTAAAGTCACAAAGCTGCCCCCATAGACTCAAGGTAAAAAAAAATAATAAAAAAAAAATAATTTCCTACCTACCGACCCTAATTTTTTTCAGCATGTGACAGTAAACACACATACTTTTTTGTTTGGCCTCAGCTGTGCCAATCGCGATTTCAGTTGTTCATGTGGAATAGAAGTGTAAAGTGTGGAGAAATCGAATGTTTTGATGCTGTTACAAGATGAAACTGATTTAGAGTTAAGAATCTCCATCAGTTCTTTCGAATTCCTCAGGATCCACATTTGATTGACACCATATCTAGAATAACAACAATCGTAATATTTCTGGAGGCCGGATTTTACTGCGGTAAGTATTGAAGTCAACAAAACTGAAAGAGGTTTAGTTGTACATTTGGATGACCCTGCAATAAAGTGCTGTTTGTATGGATTTTTATGTAATTTGGGAATCCCATACAGGGATGGAATGTCATCATTACTGCCACCAACAAAAAGGCCGAAGGAGGAAATGACAGATTTGTGATTGTCAATGATTTCTTCCTTCGACAGTGTTGTAGCCTTGTATGTGGTGCTGTTGCTGGTACAACCAACCCCCAATTCAGCTGTCAAACAGTCAATAGAGTGTTTCTTGCATACAAAAATGATGTTATTTGGTGCTTTGTCTGCAGGTACAACAACATATTTGTCATGTAAGGTGGACAATGTTTTGGCAACATCAGCGTTGCTGAAAATGGATGTTGCCTTAGTGCTCATTGAGCCTTTCAAAGAATTGATTCTTTTCAAAACCAATGACCTCACAGCTTTTACCCATTCTGACAAAACGTCACATTCTTTCTCCTGTTCTTTTTTGGCCCATTTTCTTGCATAGTCCTCAACTGAATCCATAAAATTGTTTTGAAATTATGTGTACATATGTGTACTTTTTTACGTTAAATGAAACTTGCATTTCATTAACATTTTGCATTTATAATTTAAGTGATTATGTTTAATTAGAGCAAATAAAGTTTTTTTTTCACTTGTGAATGAACCTGTTGTTCATAAAGAAACTTCAAGAAATGTTTATTTGTTCTGTATCTGATCATGCTGATAAAGCTTACTTTCACCTTCTCCCAGTAATTCATTACTCTTCTTTCTGTCACTCCTTGTAATCCACATGAAATTAGGAATGACCTTCTATTATGATATCATTATGACAGACACAATATTTTAGGTTTTGTAAAGGGCCAACCATTAAACCTGAAAAGGGGGGGGGGGGCTTGCTTATTGAGAGGTAAAGAAAAAATATTTTGACATATATGTACAAATGTAGAGATTATTACATGGTATTTTTTATATCTAAGCCTTTATCAGCCCTAGGGCTTTATATCAGCCCAAGAGCCGAATGGCTGGATGGATGATATATGCCCGAGGGCTGATAAAAACATTGCCAAGTAATGATTTTTTATCATATACCTTAACTTTACTTACGTTAAGTATAAGGATTGGGATAAACAACATAACAGATTTATTTTATTACTGTTCCTAATAATAGCTTGACCAAAATGTTTTTTTTTTAAGAAGGGAAATTTATTGTATTCGATGTTTTATTAATGTTTGTTTGTATGCACCAGTATCTATTTCAGTAGATTAAGCAATTTTGTCTGCGTCGTCAGTATAGCAAACTTGAAATCGGGCATGGAATAAATGTACCAGAAATTGCCGAACTGTTACGGAAAGGTGTGAAATAAATTTTGTAAGTGGGCGGGATAAAGGCTTTATTTTACAACGTATCATAAGAGTTCTTAATTGAAGTGTTTCAATAATTTAATTCATTTTAATACAAAGATTAATCATTATCCCACAGTGAAAAATATCTTTATTTTAGCTAAGTTTATGATAATAATAATTATTTTATCTGATCTTATCATCATTACTATACCTTCTTTGGAGTGGAAATTATTCTTGCACTTTACATATGAGTCAACAGCAGAACATCATCAGATTATGTACAGTTTTCTAAAGAAACACATTTACAATTTAATAACATATTGTTCTCAGCATCTTACAAAACATCGATCCTGCTGGAATGTTGGTGGTAATTTGAAAACTTTAAAAAGATTGAGAAAGCTTTTGCCTACAAAAATTTTCATAGAAATAAGCTCTACAAAAGCTCACAGTTTGTTGTAGTTTTGCAATACTGTAGGAGTTATGGACCCTTACCAGTAAATTGCCAAAAAAGCTGTTTTAAATGTTATTGGCTTATTAATAAATTTCCGGAAATTATTAGTTGCTTTTATGTTGAAAGAGAATTCAGGTTATTTTCTCATATGTACATACTTTTAGAAAATTTAAAGAATTTGATTACTGGTAGATCTTACCGCCATTTGAACTACGCTTTGATAAGGAACTATTGATAGACCAGTTTAAACCAAAATTAAACACATGAGGTTTGAATACTTCGCAGCTGCACGGACTCAACATGTTTTTTGACTGACAGCTGTAAATATTTATCTGCTTTATTGATAACCAAATTTTTAATGTTTTTATGTAAAAATATGTAATTTTAACAAAATTTTTCATTGTGCACATTTTCACAGATTATTCAATGTGCACCGTGAAAAAAATTCTTACAGTGATTTTTAAAAAAGCTTTATAAGATAGCAAAAGTTTTTCCTTGACAAAATTTTCAACTTATTGTATCTTGGGTTGAAATGAGTCAGTTGATTCCAATAGGAGTTATGACCCGTCCCTTGAACATTCAATTAGCTAATTTTGATGCTTTATGCTAAATAGAATTGATATTGAATCAGATCCAAAACAAAATTGTGTTTGCTTACAGTAGATTTTTAATAGCTGCAAAAAATTGAAAATTGGCCAATAAGAATAATTCTAAAATTAGCTATAGAAGTCAGAGGCAAGCCATTGTGGCTTAATAAGGAGCTTCTTTTTAGCCAAGTTGCAACGAAGTTGAACTCGGCTATTGTGATGATGATGGCGGGCAGCTGGGCGTGCGGGCGGGCTGGGGGCCGGCGTCAACAATTGGTTTCCGGACCATAACTCAAAAAGTTGTGAACTGATTTTTAATGAAACTTTGGGATATTGTTACATACCATAAGAGGAGGAACCCTATTGGTTTTGGGGTAAATCCGTTCAAGGTCAAGGTCACAGCGACAGAAAAACATTTGAAATTTACTTAAAAAAGCAGTTTCTGGTCAATTACTCAAAAAGTTGTCAACGGATTTTAATGAAACTTTGTAATGTTGTTACCAATTATAAGAGGAGAAACCCTAATGATTTTGGGGTAATTTCGTTGAAGGATCAAGGGCAGAGCGGCGGAAAAACATGGTTTCAGGATAATTACTCGAAAAGTTCTCAATCGATTTTATTAATGCTGGCGTCACACTATCCCGATTTTGACCCCGATGGAAACACGATTATGGATATTTTCAAAATTGGGAGTGATCGTATTCAAATCGCGCTATTCGTGTTGCCATCTTATACAATCGTAGTACCATCGGCTGAAATATTCCAACTTCGGGAGCAACTTCGTAATGCCTTCCTAATTTTTTAACATGTTAAAAAACTCCCGAAGGTTCGTGCGAAGGTCCTTGTTCGTGTTGTGTTCGTTAACCCATCCTTTCTATCGTAATACCTTCGTGAAAGCTTCTTCTGATTTCGTGTTGCCTTCTAAGTTTCGTCGGCTAAATTTATCTTACGATGGCGGCACGAATAAAAGAAGAAGCTCTCCGAAGGTGGTGCGAAGGAAACACGGCGTCGCAAAGACCTCGCTTTGTATTCATATATCCGTCGTAACTAATGTAATGGCATAGAGTAATGGCATGGAGATGGAAACACGGCACTGGTCAAAGCAGTACGATTTCTGAAGTAAAAAAAAATATCAAACGTGTCAAAAGTGCCTTATAGGGACATTTATTAATCAGTTTAATCAATTTCAGTTAATAGGGACGTGTTACAATAAATCGTTTAGAAAAAGAAAAGTTAGTACATATATATAGCTCTGTTTTCCCCCTCATAATTAAAATGCAGCAGGAGGTAGACTTACAAGACAGCAGCTTATGATACAAGTATCCTCATTAATTCTTTATTCATAATTTTTTTAGTTTCGAAAAATTGATAAAGGAAATTAAAAAAAAAAATGAAACTAGAATGATCAGTCTCAAAAGCACAAGAAGAAAAGACAAAACAAAGCGAAGACAGTCTGGATCTAGAATCTTCTGACGCTTTTCTTTTCGTCCTCCTGTCATTTCCAGCCAGGCGCTTCCCTCTTTCGCGTCCTCGTCCAGGCTTTTGTGGCACCTTTTAATACTTAAATTTCAATATCAGAAATAAATGTTTAAACATTTTATACTTACTTTAGTTTTTATCAGTCCCCTACCGACAAAAGCCGAAGGGGACTTTAGGTTTGTACTCCGTCTGCCCGTTTGTGTGTCTCTCCGGTCCGGCCGTCTCGCTGTAACAATAACTTTTTCGCACTTTTTTTAAACCTTATATATAGATATTAAACTTTAAACTTATTTTTGGTATGTGAGTCTTACCATGATGAGTTAAAGATTAAGTTAACGCGTTGTTCCGGTCCGCAATTTTTTACAGAGTTAGGACCCTTTGAACTTTGGAATTTCACTGAAATAACAGTTTCCCACACTTTTTTCCAAACCCTTAATTATAGTTATTAAACTGCTTTTTGGTATGTCAGTCCACCATTACGGGTTACTGAGATCAAGTTTACATTCCGTTTCGGTCCGCAAATATTGACGGGACCTTTGGACAAGCTTTGTTCAAGAATCGTTTGCAACAGCTAAAATTGTTGAACTTTCTACATAGTTACAACATATTCTTCTTGTTTTCAGATTATGTGTGCTTCGGTCAACTCACACGAACAAAACAAGATAAAGTAGCGTCATCTCCCGCATCATCTTTTTTGTTCTATCTTAACAGGCTCTACATATTAGCTCTAGATCAAATGTCTTATCTACTCTTACTGATCGACATCAGGGACAGCAGGGGTTTGCTTGGAGAACCATCGTTTTAACTTGTTATCCATTAATACTAATTAGAGGCTGCAAAGGAGAATCTATATACACTAAATTATATAATCTTATTGCAAATCGCGTTATTATATTTCATACTTCGTATACCCATCATGGTGCTTCGTAGACCCATCGTATGCTAAACACGACTTCGTACAGCCGTCGTATAAATTCATGTCTCCTTCGGATCTAATTCTCGACTTATCTTGATAACATCGTAACAACTTCGTAATCGGTTCGCAGCTATTCGTATGTGCTACTTTTCCGATCGCTTAGCCATCGGTTCTAATCGTATACCCTTCGGTTTTGATTTGAATTTTTAGCAAGTTCGGGACTAACTTCGCACAAAGTTGAAATTTTTACATTCGTGTGTCCATTGTATGTCAAAATCGGGACAGTGTGACGCCAGCATAATAACCAATTATGTTAAATCTTAAAATGAAGACAAGGAAAGATTTGGTTAATAAAATACGACAACTGGGCTTTTGCACCCATGTGCATATTGATTTTTCTATATCTATTTTGGGGTTAAATTGTCAAGGTCATTGAAATAGTTTTTGTTCAAGGTGGGGAGACTTGATAAGGAACCAACCAGTTTACTTGAATGTGGGGACCTTGGTTTTTTTTTTCTGGCAAAATTTCTTTTAGGTAGTCCATCCGTAACATTTGTAATTTAAACCAAAAAGGCATTTTGAACACCCATAAATTTATTCTTTAGCTCACATGACCCTTCTTTTGTCATTAGTATACATCCTTCATCTGTCCTTTCACTTTTCTTCAAAGGTCTGCTTCTCAGAATCCACTGAAGGAATTTCAAACTTTGTACACTTGTTCTTTAGGTGTCTTGTAAATAGTTTATGAAAATAATGCACAACCACCAACCAACCAACTGTTGCTAAAAATAGAATCAGGGGGTCAGACTATAGCTTGTACATAAGTTGAAAAGAATAAGAGATAGAGAAAATCCAAAACAACTATCCTTCTTTAGATCAAAAGCTCCACAAACTCTTTGTTGAGTTGAAGTTGTGGTAACGACTCCTTGTAAGGATTCTTCTTAATTGTCAAAATGGACCATTTTTTGCAGTTATTTGACTTCCCAGTTTAGACTTACAAGTGCTAGAGGAAAAGTTAGCATTGGAGATTGTTAAGCTCATTGATATCTACAAAAATGATGTCAGGGTCAAAATTGTCAGAACAACCATTTAAGAGTTATCTCCCTTTAACTGTTTTCAATCATTTTTAACTGAACATGTTTTATTGAAAGTTTTGAAACTTAAGTATATATTTGATCTATCCTAACTAGTTTCTATAATATTAATTACCAGGTACATGTAGACCATGTTGCACTCAGGTCGTAAAGCTTTTGTATGAGAGATCAGGTGAGTGATTCAGGCTCCTACATGTAGGAGCCTTTAGTTATATTAACAAGGGAAAAGTCCCAATTTTCACCTAATTTGTATTCTCCATGTTTGATTTGTAGTATCAGATTCTGTATAATATGCTGCTAAAAGTGCTTAATGCTTTGAATTACCCTTATCAATAACTTAGCACTTAGAATTCATCTTAAACACATTAGGGTTTGTTAGAAGACATGAACAACAATTCCAACCTTTCCTAATTCTATAGGATTTAGAAATTAATTTGACAAGGTAAATAATCAAATTACTTTAATTTGAATTTTTCAGATACTTTAAAAATTTTTAACAGATTAAAAAGAGCAAATACTATTTTGTACTTATCAATATTCAAATAGGCATTCAGGTATGAAATACAATTGATATATAATTTTGGAATATTTTAGTAAAGTATTGGTATCTTCTGTGGAGCATTGTATATAAAGTTTGAACGGTAGTGATTTAATACTTGTGTCAATAGAGGTATGAACCAATTCCGATATTGTTACGTTTGTCGCTCAAATTAACTGTGTCAGAAACCTCTTCTTCTTAAATATTTGATAGGAGATAATTCTATTATTATATTTGTTTTATTTTTCAGTTGATTTAAAGAGACCAATACCATTCAGACAGTAAATAGTCAACAAGATTCTTCATAAAAAATTTATGGGATAGTATTTAAAAGCATGAAATCAACAGGATATCTTGCAAGGATTTTTATACCGTTATCAAGTGTTGTTCTGTACGTTTAAAGGAAAACACTACATTTTTTCTTTTTATTGGAAAAAATATGGATTGATAGATAATTATTGAATTTTTGACAGATTTTGTTAAAGAGATTTCATTTTAACACTCAGGAGATCATGGCAAAAAGTAAATTTGAATATGTGAAACAGTTTGAATCTGAGGACAAATGTTTGCCAAATTGTTGGATTGTAGTACGAATAGATGGAAAATCATTTCACAGGTAAAACTCTTATAAAGTGCATTTGTAAAGAAATCATTGTAAAAAAAAAACATGTACATGTAGTTAGTATTATAATGTTTTATATAGCTATATTACAGATTCATAAACATTAAATGAAAAACAAAGGCAACAACAAAACTACTGAACTTTGAGGATGTGATAAAAAGGGTAACAATCCTAATGTTATTTTTCTGTAAAATATTAATACCCGGGTACATGCAAAATTCTAATACTAGAAGGTTTATTCTCTGTGTTGTAGATTAATAGATAACAAAATGTATGATAAATACTTAATGAGTTATCCTGTGACTTCATTGTCTCATCCTTCAGAATGATTTTATAATTTTTGTAAAAACAATGTAAGGAACAGACAAAGTGTTCTGTTGAAGTATTATGAATAGTTATACATGAAGACAGAATATTTGTGTGTTTCATAGATAAAAAATGTACCCAAAAAATTTCTTATTATCTGGATAAAAAAAAAACCCCGAAAATATTGAACATTTATGTGGGTTAAGCTTAATATTTTTGGTTATTTATAGAGTTATGCTTAAATGGCTTGAATGTGCCGTGCCTTCAGTTCCATAAATGCTTGCTTGGCAGAATTCCATCGTTGATTTCGAAAACTTTAAATGACATTTTAATGTCTTTTATATGTTCATTCAAAAATTTGTTTGACTAAATTGAAGGTTTAATTGAAGACGATGTATCATGCGATACATTTAAATGTAATGGTAAACTTTTTACTATCCAAAACACTTCATTTGAAAAATATAGTAAGGTCACTTAATTTGTAATTTTTTTTTTTTCTTTCATGTCAGGCTTATTTAACTTAAATTCAAACATCTGAATGTCATTATTTTGTAACCTATAAGTACAAATGTATTGTAATCTGTGGTGGATCCAGAAATTTTTCAAACAGGAGGGTGCGTGCACAATTAAAACAAATCTTCTGGGACCTCTTATTTCATACAGTTCCTAATCAAATTTTCCTGTCAAACAGGAGGGCACACGCCCGGCACGCCGGTCCTAAATCTGCCTTTGATAATTCTATTAGTCATTTCTGTATTACAAAGGTATATTTTTAGCTCACCTGGACCGAAGGTCCAGGTGAGCTATTGCCATCACTTGGCGTCCGTCGTCGTCGTCCGTCGTCGTCTGTCGTCGTCCGTCGTCGTCGTCCGTCGTCGTCGTTAACTTTTCTTTGAAAATCTTCTCCTCTGAAACTACTGAAGAGATTGCTTTGAAACTTTGCACACTTCATCTATGGGATGTCCTCTACCAAGATTGCACAAATGGTGACCACCGTCCAAACAACATGGCCGCTGTTACTAAAAATAGACTAGGGGGGTCAGACTACTGTTTTTGGCTTGTAAATCAAAAAGTATAAGAGATAGATGAAATCTGATGCCACGCTTCTGCTTCAGCATCAAAAGCTCTACAAAAGTCTCCATTGAGTGGAAGTTGTCAGATGACTCCTTATAGGAGTTACGGCCCCTTAAAGGTGAAAAATAGCATTTTTTCATGTTTTTGGCCTTTAGAATGAAAACTATTACAGATAGAGAAAAGCTGTTGCTTGCTTAAATGTTCAGCTCATCAAGCTCTACAAAAGTCTCCATAGGATCGAAGTTGTCAGATGACCCCTAATAGGGGTTATGCCCTGTTAAATGATGTTTTTCCATGTTTTTGGTCTTTTGAATGAAAACTATAGCAGATAGAGAAAAGCTGTTGCTTGCTTAAATGTTTAGTTCATTTGGCTATACAAAAGTCTCCATAGGGTCAAAGTTGTCAGATGACCCCTTATAGGGGTTACGGCCCCTAAAATAATGTTTTTCCTTTTTTTTTGGCTTAGTGAATGAAAACTATAGCAGATAGAGAGAAGCTGTTGCTTGCTTAAATGTTCAGCTCATAAAGCTCTACAAAAGTCTCCATAGGATCAAAGTTGTCATATGACCCCTTATAGGGGTTACATCCCCTAAAATAATGTTTTTTCATGTTTTTGGCTTAGTGAATGAAAACTATAGCAGATAGAGAAAAGCTGTTGCTTGCTTAAATGTTCAGTTCATTTAACTCTACAAAAGCTTTCATTGGGTCAAAGTTGTCAGATGACCCTGTATAGGGGATATGGCCCCTAAAATAATGTTTTTTTATGTATTTGGCTGAGTGAATGAAAACTGTAGCAGACAGAGAAAAGCTGTTGCTTGCTTAAGTGTTCAGCTCATTTAGCTCTAGATTTGTGTTTTAGGGTTGACTCAGACCAGGTGAGCGATTCAGGCTCCTGGGAGCCTCTTGTTCTAGGCTAGAGAACATGAAACAAGAAACATTAAATTAAATAAATAGGGGGTTGACAGGAGGGACAGACATGGGGGTCGAGGGGGCTAGAAGGAGGATTAGAGGTCAAAAGGGGGGGGGAGCAAGAGAATGGGGTACAGCACAAAAATGATATGTACCAGTAAAGAATATATAACTACAGTAGTCAGATGAGGACCAGGCCTGGGTTTCATAAGACATCTTTACTCTGAGATTTTCCCGAGGATTTCCTCAAATTTATATTGGAATTCTAAAGAGAAATTTAGAATTGAGGAAATCCTCAAATTTGAAATGTTTTATAAAACTGGGCCCAGAGGGGTTTGGATGGCCAGTCTGTTCAGCCCCCTGAAACAATGCACTGCCAGCATTATTGCCTAATTGGGATCTCATTATATGAAAAGTAAATATCTTTATATATAATAGTTGAAAACACTTTATAAATGGTGAAAATGGTTGAAACCTTTGACCTAAGTATATTCTTTATAATAGGAGATGTGGACAAGTTTTTACATATTCAATAGATAAGAGAATTATAATTTATATTCCACTTGATCATGAGGTTATTTATCTTAAGACTTTAAATTCATTTTTCCAGTATTTTTTTCTCTATCAGTTGTTCGATGCATTTATAATAGACTGGGGAAATTAACTTTTGTTCATAATTCATAGAGTAAACACAACATTTAAGTAATATGATATTTCTAATCATTGAAATTTGTAGAATGGAATTAATTCCTCTCCATAATTACCATAAATGTACTGGTGTACATTAAAACTGAGTATTAACTCAATGAATTTAATGGAATTTTTTAAAAACTAATTTCTTGACTGAGTTTTGTTAAGCAAAGAAATTATTCAAAATCTTGTAGGATAATGATGAGTATGAGGTTTTGAAAATTTTGAAATTTATGACAACTGTCATAAAAAGAAATAGCAATTTTTACCAAAGGGGCATTTAAATTTCAAAGTCATTAAAACAGAGACAAACCAGGAAGTTCTGAAGACAGCAACACAGTGAAAAAATACAACTGAACTACAATCAACAATGGGTTACATACATTAAAAACAAAAGTATTCTTAGGTTCATTGGAACAACAAGAAGTTTGATATAGTATACCACCACTGGTAGATAGGTGGGGAAGATTTTTATCTTTCAGTTTGTTCTAGATAGAAATATCAATAAATGAACCTTTTATTTTGAAGAAAAAAAATTAAATTGATAACAAAGAGCACAAATTGCTTTACATTTTATTTTCTTTGCCTAGATTTTCAGACGTTCACCATTTTGTTAAGCCTAACGATGATCGAGCCCTGAACTTAATGACCAAGTCAGCACAGTGTGTGATGGAAGAGTATAAAGACATTATCCTTAGTTACGGCCAGAGTGATGAATACAGCTTTGTCTTTAAGAAAAATACATCAGTATTTAACAGAAGGGGCAGGTAATACATACATATATGAAAACCAATAGAACTACTTGATGTCACTATTTAATAGTTAATAAGTATAAGTTAAAGGGATTGTTTGCCTATTAGTGATCTACATACTCTACATTTTACATACTCTATAAGGTAAAACTTGTTGTTTACTATTCACAAAAAGTTTCAGCTGGGAATATTCAAACTTTGAATTAAAAACTTGTGACACGCAAGAACATTAACACAAAAAAATGTTTTGGACCAAGAAATGTCATTACTTAGAATAAAAGCTAAATTAAGCCTTCAATGACTTCTTTGGTCTAATTAGAGTTATTTGACCTCAAAACTCCATAAACTTTAGACCAAAAGACTACCTATTTCTTGGTTGTTTTATGTTGGAAAATATGAAACATCTCAGCTAGGTTTTGATTTCAAATTTCAACCATTGAAGTTTAATCAGTTTAACACTTTACTCAAGTGAACAGAAGAAACTTGTTTTACTACTCATGCTACTTTGTATTTGATCTAACTTGTGTTGAAATTCTTAAATGGCAAACTTTAAGTACATTTAATAATATTTATACACAAACATTACAACAATGTACAAAACTAATTTTAATATTTAAAGATTGTTTAGATAAATTTACTGAGAACTAATTTATCAGCAAATATCAATGTTGACAGGCTTTTTGTTTATTGATATAGTGCCTTTCAACAGTTATGTCAAATTATCAGGGTGGAAATTGGTGATTAGGAAATTAATATAGAATTAATACTGTAATGGCCGGTACCTATTGTCTGACTGTGATGTCTTATTTAAATGATGGTGTCGACATGGTCGAATTACAAAAACTTGTTACCAAATTTGTATATTTACATTCTTATCTTGTTATGATTGACATGGGAAAAAATCAGTTCAGGATCCCATTCTGGTTCTGTGGTTTATATTATCCATGGAGTATTTTCGTGGTTTTCGTGGGTGGGGCTGATCCACGAAATTTTGTTCTTCATGAAAAGGAAAAATTTAACATTGCTTTGCCTACTGCAAATTTCAGATCAACAAATTTAAGAATCCACGAACTGCCATATTAAATTTCAGCAATCCACGAAAATTGGTACCCACGAAAATAAATGAATCCACAGTATCAGATTTGGTTGTCATTTCAATAAATATTGTCATGTGTATTTGAACTGGTTTAAAAAATCATATATTCATTGAGTCTATCTCAAGTTATGAATTGGTTTACCATACCAAGATGATTTGACTATTTCTATTTATCATTCAGACAAAATAGTCCATATCCACACTATAAGTAAATGCCTTTTCTTCACTTTTTCAAACAAACCAGCTAAACATATGTCTAAATATTGAGTACAATTGTAAGGTATAAAAAACGCTTTAATTTACCATTTTGATTTATACTCAGTATATGAGAGAGTCTTTTATGATAAAGAGTTGTTTGAATTTATTTTATTTCCCATTCATAAAAAGGACAAATACTCAGGTTATCAATTTTATTCATTTCATCTTCTCAAATGCTCTTGACACGACTCAAGTTATTTATTCAATAATGTAGCAGAAAGTTCCTTAATTGGTTTCAATTGTATAGAGACTAAGGTGTTAAATGGAATTGAGGAATGTCAATTAATTTGTGGTATTTTCATGAAATTGGTAGGCCAAGTCCATTAAAGGTCACAAATAAAAATATTTTAATAAAAGTTTTTATCCGATCATGATCAATACATATTACTTCAATTATAACATTTTGTCAATTTTATTATGTGTGGTCACTGATATAGTTTTCACATTTTTGACATTTGTGATAAAGTGAATTTTGAATTGGGTTTTGCCATTGATATTTATATTGAATATGTCATGTAAATTTATAATAAGTTTTGTTACATAGCGAGGGTTTTTTTGTGCATGTCATGAACACTTGCTTTGTTGTGAAGTATATATTCAAAAAAAAACTTTTCAATGCAATGAGGTCTACTGTAAAAGGGAATAATTTTACGTGGTTTAAATTTCGCTTTTTCAGTACCAAAATGCCTTGCGAGGTTTTAGTTTCGTGGTTTATTAGATCGTGGAATATTGGGTCCTTCTAACTCTCTTAAAAATTTCAGCCAATTTTGAGAATCATCAAGTTCCAAACCTCTCATCATTGGGTGTGTACATCTCTATTGTAATATAATATTATAATTTTAGATTATTAGCTATATTTTTTTAGCCTCAATTTTCCAGACCTATTTGAGAATCTTTGATAATTAGACGATATCTGATTTTGATTACTAATAATCTCAATATTTTCTTTAAAATTATAGGCAAGTAAGGTAAACCCATAGATGTGATCTGCATTTGATTGTATTTTGATTTAAAATCATTGTTTGTTTACTGGCTGGAGGTGGGGGATATTAATAATTGTATGTGTCAGATTTTAACTAAACTTTGACATAATATTATATAATTTCAAATTCTTGTGTTGTCAAGTAATTGATAGTTAAAACTGATAATAAAAAAGATCATACGTGTTTGATACAAAAGAACTATTTTCCCTTAAAGGGATAGTTGTAATAAAATGTGTTATATTGAGTTTTATTACAATAAATTGAAATGAAAGACATTCTATTTGTTGACAAATCTTTTGGTTTATACAATCAATTAAACTCGTCTTATATTGAAATACTTATAGCTTAATGCTGAAATTTATGCTGAATAGGCTTAAAGAAATTTGCATTACACATTATCCATGCATATAAAATTATTTTTAGTGAATTACTGACTTGCTTGTATATAAATGATGTGAACCTTAATATTGGAAAAATTAGTTTTTTCATTCACTCATTGAATTTTGACTTAATTATTATATTACATAACATTTAACATACATGGTATTTACACAAAAAAGGAAGAAAAAAAATATTGTGAAATTATAAAAGGTGTTTTAATAGCTGCATTTACAAACAAAACATGAAAAGAAATTATATCATCTTAAACCTAAAGAGGATACACCTGTTAAAGTTTCTAACAAATTTGTCTCAATAGATTATAATTATTAGCCTTTGATGCGTTAATCATAGTTCTATGGCTTTCACTTTGATTTTTTTTTTTTTTTTACATTTTCCAGTTATATACTAGTATACAAATAGTTTTACATGAAACATTTTACTTTGAAAAAAAAACGGGATTTTAATACAAATCGTGATTTCTCTATTTACAAAAAAAAAAAATCCAGGTGCATGATTGTTAGAAAGAAGCAGCGGTACCAATGGGGGATCTGAATGTCAAAGTCAAAAAGGGCAGAGACAAAACCAGTAAACACAAACAAGGACAGGACAAAAAAATATAGACAACATA
The DNA here is from genome assembly GCA_963971305.1 of Arcuatula senhousia. Taxonomy (NCBI): domain Eukaryota; kingdom Metazoa; phylum Mollusca; class Bivalvia; order Mytilida; family Mytilidae; genus Arcuatula; species Arcuatula senhousia. Next base: position 46,740,469 of record OZ020305.1, on the reverse strand, counting down.
TAAAACACGAAAATACAAAAACCACTGAATACCAATGAACACAAATTAAAGAAACTACATGGGGTAAATTTGCTAGTTAAAAATTCATATCATACCTAGATTATATGTTTATGAACTGTAAACACAATTTAAGCAAAATGTAACATTATTTAAAGAACAATTGCTTGTGCTTAACTCCTAGTTAACTACACCCTATAGTTCAGATTTCAACAGAATTCTTTGCTAAATGCTTTACCTGAACTGTCAGAACTTGAAGTTTTCTTGAATCAAAATTTTAATCATTTATTTGTTTCATTTTATTTTTTCAGTAAGATCATGAGTAACATAGTGAGTTATTTCTCCTCCTGTTATGTATTTTACTGGTCACGGTTTTTCAACGTACAGCCCCTGCAGTATCCTCCATCGTTTGATAGCCGAGTTGTTCTTTACCCTTCCGATAAAAACCTCCGAGACTACCTCAGCTGGAGACAGGCAGATTGTAAGTTTATATTGAAAGGGAAACAGGTGAAAGTATGACTCTATGAGAAGAATAAAGAACTCATAATGTTACATACCTTTAGCCAGGGGGGGGGGGGTTCAAGGGGTTCCGACGAACCACCCTTGGACAAAAAAAATTGTGAAATAAAGGTAAAAACAAGCTGAAATTTGGTAATGCACTATTTGAATAAGGACAATTTTGAAAATCAAACCCTCAATGGAAATCCTCCCTCAAATATTTGGCTTTGGGTATGTGTTAGGCAGCCCCTATTCCAATGAATAGAAAGAAACAGATATCATTAAGATGGAAGTATGTATCTCTCCCAAAAATTGTGAGGACCAAAGGAGGGCTTATTTATTTGAATACAGTGTTTATGCCATGTTTGATTAGTAATAGAATAAACATTAATTAAACTTTTCTCAGTTTTCTGTAAGCAACTGGAAACTCTTCTTTCTACTGTTTGCTTGTTACCAGTTTATCCTCTTATTTGTACATGTATTGATATAAGTCTGACTTCAAAAATGTTTTAAAATCTTATCATAATTTAGATGTGTTTGTTCAAAGTTTAAATTGTTTGTTTTTCATAAAAAAGGGAAGTGAAATATGGTTTCGTGTACTTTTTAACCCAAGTTTAGGATTGTTGCTTCAGTACGATAGGGAATAATATGTAGGAGTAAAAATTTTAGGTTTATATTATGACAGATAGATCTTGAAATAATGTACATTACAATTTACAACATATTTGGCAAACTAGGAGTGAATTAAATTACTTCAACTTCCATAACATATGTTTACCATGTTTACTGCTATCTGTATCAAGAATCTCTTGACGATTTATAAAAGTGCACATCAATTATTTTGTCGTTTTCAATATTTGCATTTTTTAGCCATTTGTTAAATGAAACTGAATATTTGTTGATAAGTCTGCAAAGTATACTATATATTTTGTGATTCACTTAGTTTGAATGCATCTTTATCAATGCAATTGACAGTGAAATTGGGTTTTATTTATTGGTTTTCAATTATATATGTAAAAGGTACACCTAAATAAAATAGTATAAGAATTTTGCTGAATATACAGTAAGAACAAGTTCCTCGTCTAATGAAAATAGTAGTCTCAAGTCCCAAGTGTTATATGTTAAATAGATACTGCATGACTTAAAAAGAAAGCACTAGAACTGATACATTCAAAAGATATACTGCAAAAAAAATGACATTTTTGTGAAGGGTTCAATTTTGTAAATATCTAATTTTATGTAACTCCAACTATGGTTGTAAGTCCATCTGTGCAGGGTCAAATCTTATTCATGGGTTAGTCCATGCACATACCCTAAGTTGGATTAGTTTTTGTTGCAAAATGAAAAGTGATTTCTCTGAAATTCAAAATAATTCATAGAGTTTAATTTAAACCTTGTTTGAGTCTTCTTAGTATTTTTTTCATTGCATAATGACAGTCATACCAACAAATCAACCAATTTATATATATTCTCTTTTTTAGGTCATATTAACAACCTGTATAACACCTGTTTTTGGAAACTTGTACAAGAGAGAGGATTCACACCAGCACAATCACAAGAAAGATTAAAGGTGAGTAATATATAATTCCTAGCTATGGGAAGCAGAAAAATAAAAAAGCCAGGTGTCTTTCTATGCATCCATCATTCTCCCTGTCATATACTTGGCTTCAATTTTGAACAGATTTTTGGGGGAATTTATACATTAAGTTCTTTTAGTACATTGTACCTGTTGACAGTTTTTTTCTTGCCTGTGACTTTAGTCGCTGAAGCGAGACATAGGTATTTCTTTCTGGCGGCAGCGGCAACGGCGTAAACTTTTTTGTAGACTTTTGTGGAAAATGATTTACAAGAAAAGTATAATAGCTAGGCATCTGATATCTGGTATACAGACAGTTGAGGTTATGGTCTACGCAACTGGCACCATGCTGTTTGACCCTGACCCAAATTTCATGGTTCAGTGACTCTGTGAACTTAGATGTTTTTTCGTGCCAAAAACCCCTTTGTAAGACTTTTGTGGAAAATGAATTACAAGAAAAGTATAATAGCAAGGCATCTGATATTTGGTATACAGACAGTTGGGATTATGGTCTACGCAACTGGCACCATGCCATTTGACCTTGACCCCAATTTTATGGTTCAGCGACTCTGTTAACTTAGATGTTCTTTCGGGCCAAAAAAACCCTTTGTAAGACTTGTGTGGAAAATTAATTACAAGAAAAGTATAATAGCTAGCCATCTGATATTTGGTATATGGACAATTGGGGTTATGGTCGACCCAACTGGCACCATGCCGTTTGACCCTGACCCCAATTTCATGGTTCAGTGACTCTGTGGATTTGGATGATTTTTGGGGCCAAAAAAACTCTTTGTAACTTTAGTTGTTGAAGGCGAGAGACATAGGTATTACTTTCTGGCGGCGGCGACGGCGTAAACATTTTTGTAAGACATTTGTTGAAAATGAATTAAGTGAAAAGTATAATAGCTAGGCATCTGATATCTGGTATACAGACACCTGGAGTTATGGTCTGTGCAACTGACACCATGTCCTGTGACCTTGACACAATTTTCATGGTTCAGTGACTCTGTGGACTTAGATGATTTTTGGGACAATTAAAACTTTTGTGGAAAATAAATTAAAAGTGTAATAGCTAGGCATCTGATTTTTGGTATACAAACATTTGGGGTTTCCGTCTACACAACTGTCACCATGTTGTGTGACCCTGACCCCATTTTTAAGGTTCAATGACTTTGTGAATGAAGATGATTTTCGGGTGGAAAATGAGTTAACCAAAGTGAAAAGTATAATAATATAGCTTAGTGAGGCATCTGATATTTGGGGAATATGGTATACACAACTGACGTCACCATGTAATGTGACCCCATTTTCATGGTTGAATGACTTAGTGAATGTTGGTCTTTTTTCATTGTTACTCAATAACTATGGTATCTAGAACACACTTCAGACATTTTTGTGATGGTTAAATGGAATTCTGTCATCTGTCTCATGACCTTGACCTTAACTTTTCTGAAGGCCAAGCTAGACCTTCAATGAGTTCTGTGATGGTGCCCACAGGCAAGACATACTTTAGTGTCAACTCTTGTTTAAAGTTATGCCCCTTTGACCATCAAGTTCTAGCTATTTGTTCTCCTCTTATATGTATTTCAAAATCAAAACTCTGATAAATGATAATTATTTTATTTGTTAAACTAACTTCATAAAAAATAGATGTCCTTTTGAAATGAATTAAACCACATGTACACAGTATACTTGAAAAAAAAATGCAAATTTACCAAGGCTTGTTTAAATCTTGCATAAAACTGATATTTTTTGGTAGCTAAATTTGTATTTTCCTTAATGCTGGATTTTTTTTTTTTTTAAGAAATTGATCATTGTGCTCATTTATTTGCCATTTTCTAATTCAATTAATAATCTTCTTATTTCAGGGCACATTATCTAGTGATAAAAATGAACTTCTTTACCAAGAATTTAACCTGAACTACAACAATTTACCTGAGATATATAGAAAAGGTTCCATTTTATTAAGGAGTAAGGTACGCTCTGTGATAAGTTTTAATGGTTTTATAGCCAATAAAATGATTAATTACCCCAAGCTGAACAGGGACTCATCAAGGTACTTTGGAGTACCGGTACTTAATCCTCCTATTGAATGTGTTACAATGGAAGCTAATCTCTCTGATCAGTTTAAACTCACATCTATAGAGAGGAGATTATCTTGTTGTATGAAGGAAAAAATTTCCTAGTATAAAAGACTTACCTGTTGAAAATTTCACATTGAAAAAATAGCTCAAAATACAAATGACAACAAAGTTCCAGACAATCAATTTTGCTACGCCTGACGCGTGTTTCGTCTATTCAAGACTCATCAGAGGCGCTCTACCTAAAATATTGAAAATGCCAAACACTGTATGAATATGAAGAGCATAGAACAGTATAACCAAAAATACCAAACTGGGGAACCAAATTATTACTAAGATATTCAACCTATGTCTGGGTAGTAAGAACCTTAGGGTTTAGACAATTTTGAAATTTAGACGGATAATTTAAAGCTTTGATGTATTCTCCAACTCAAAAGTGTTGGTGCCGGAGCGGGCTAACCTCGGGGAATTTAAACTCCACCAGCAGTGCTAACCTTCACGTGTGTTCGAAATACAAATGACAACAAAGTTCCAGATAATCAATTTTGCTACGCCTGACGCGCGTTTCGTCTATTCAAGACTCATCAGAGGCGCTCTACCTAAAATATTGAAAATGCCAAACACTGTATGAATATGAAGAGCATAGAACAGTATAACCAAAAATACCAAACTGGGGAACCAAATTATTACTAAGATATTCAACCTATGTCTGGGTAGGAAGAACCTTAGGGTTTAGACAATTTTGAAATTTAGACGGATAATTTAAAGCTTTGATGTATTCTCCAACTCAAAAGTGTTGGTGCCGGAGCGGGCTAACCTCGGGGAATTTAAACTCCACCAGCAGTGCTAACCTTCACGTGTGTTCGAAATACAAATGACAACAAAGTTCCAGACAATCAATTTTTTGTAAAAGGATATTTATATAAAAGAAAATGTGAAAGATAAATGTCAAAGAGTTGGTTCAACCATTAAATTCATAAAAAAAATATTATTTTGTTGCAACAATTGTAGATATAAGCAATATTCTCTCAGAGATAGGAGTTTTTTCCTTCAGGTAAAAATCATCTACCTATGAGTAGTTTTCATTTTCAATGAATGTGTGAGTTTAACTGATCAAAAAGATTAACTTCTATTATTACAACATTCTATAGATAGATTAAGCACCAGTACTCCAAAGTACCTTGATGAACTCATGTTCAGCTTGGGGGAATGGAACATTTGATTGGCTATAATATACAAATGATCAATGCTTTATTAAGTGTAAGCTAGAAATACTCATAAACAACCAATCCCGATATTCAACAGAATATTAGAATTTTATTCTGGAATATCTGAAAACATTTCCATCACTATCCAGATAAATATTAAAGGAGAGGTCTTCAACAACTTTTCTTTCATGAACATACTTATTAAGTTTCATTTGCTCTGTAAAGTTATATACAAGTCAGGTTTCTGTTTCCTCATGATTTTATCTTCAACATTGTCATTTTCATGTTTATGCTATTAAATCTTTTTTTTTTATTTCTAGGACATAGTATCAGAATCAAAACCGATGAATTCAACATCAACATACCCATCGACCCCTCGGGGAAATGTCTCATTCAGCAACTCGTTAGACCATGGACCTAAAATGAGTACCAAAATAGACGTTTTACATACCGATATGATTGGAGAAAAATTCTGGCAAGATCATCCAGATCTGTTGACTTCTAGATAATAATAATTTATTTTAGGGCATTATTTAATTGTGATTTAGAAGGCATTGTCCAATGAATGTTTAATATGATGTTTCAAAACCATTTTATTGTACCTCCTGTAAACAAAGTTTTAGGGAGTATATGGGAATTATCCTGTCTGCCTGTCGGTCTGTCCATCTGTTCATATGTCTCTTAAGCACAACTCTTTCTAAACTGCTTGATGGATTCTGATTAAACTTTAGATGAAGGAAGTACATCATATAGAGATGTGCATTTAAGCATTTTTATTACTCTTAAGTATATTTCAGGGATGATAATTGGACTTGAGTTTTTTTGGCAATATGGAATTTAGTATAAAGGGGGGTATCCTTTTGTGAAATCAAAGAGATCATTTTTATGACCTGCCAACTTTGTTTTGGGTAAAAAATTTTAAGGTCAGCACATTTGTCATACTCAGGTTAATTTTAAGAGAGACTTTGTCTAAAACAAGATGTAAGAACTTAATGAAACTTTGTTAACAATTATTAGTACATTATACATGGACAAAGAATAAACTATCAAACTTTGTAAAATGTTTTGTCTGTTGTACTCTTAACTATTGGATGATCTGAGATTTTATGAATTATTTTTTATTTCTTTAGCTATGCCTAAACCATGGACAGATACAGTATTACACATTTTTGTCGGACCTTTCATTTAAGTAGCCTAAGGGGACTATGAAATTCTGGCTTCTTTCCATCTGAAATTATGTTCAGGGCATATGCCTTGATAGAATTTCATGAAACTTACTAAGTTGAAGCTAGAAGCTTTATATTGGGTTTTTGGGTTACAAGTTCTGAATAACTTGGATATGTTGGGATGAAATTGGTACTCGAAGCACAACTCTTAAAGCCTGCATCAAATTTAATGAACTTACACTTATTAAAGCTGGTGAAGCATGGGTAACATATTGACTCAGGAGCCACTACTCTTATGTCAAATGCAACGGCTAAATGCACTCTAAACATATTTCTAATTGAAATATCAGACAGAGTTCCTCAAGCCATGATTTTGTTTGAAACAATAGAATATTGTTCTCTGAAAAAATGTTTAAAAAGAACAAATTTGTAAAAAGGGAAATATTTAATAGAGGGTAGGTCCAAAGAAGGACTAAATAATCCATTTTGTGCAGTCTAACATTTTTCATTTTATTAATTGGGGGGTGTACTTACTTATTTTAGTATTAACTTCCTCAGCATTGTCAGCATGTAAGTTGATGGCAGCAAAATGCAATGTTTAAATTTTGTCTACATAAATGTTTTGTTATTCTATGATTATGAATGATTGCAATATATATTTATATGTTGTTGTGTTTTGTTTAAGTTTGAATGCAATATTTCTATTTATACTGTTTTCATGTTTCAATTGATCTAAAAGACTTGTTTAAGACAAATATTCATTTGTTCATCATGTATTAGTTAACTTCAGTTTTAAGATAATTTTCCAACAACATAAGTTGAGTCTGCATAAATTTGTTCATTTATACATTTATATGACAGTCTGTGAACAGATGTGTGAAAATATGAAGATAAGTTAAACATTGTGAGGCTCTGTGAAACTGTATTTGATTATAATCTGAAAAAAATGTAACCTATTAATGTCTTTTAAAAAGATTAATAAAATCAATACTTAAAAGAAATGAATTCTAGTAATTTTTGTCCTGCCTACCAAGCAGAGCAAGGTATAGGTTATACTTTACTGACAGCATTAGCTGTTGTGTTAAGGTTTTATGAGCACCTCCATATCTCAAGAACTGAGTCATAGGTTGATGATACTTGTTATGCATATGCCCCAGTAGTAGCTAAGCACAGTTGCTTTCCCATCTTTAGACTCTGGTTGAGTGAGTTGACAATTTCAATACACATAATAGCAATGTTAAAGTTTTGCACGCACCTCCATATCTCAAAAACTATAAGTCCTCGGTTGATGGAACTTGGTATGCATATGCCCCAGTAGTAGCTTAGCACAGTTGCATCCCCATATCTTGATTTTTATGGTTGAGTGACTTGAGAATTCTTAATACATATCAAACACATGCCATATCATTATCAAGTTTGGTTGCACTTTGTTAGGTGGTTACAGAATTTTTATATGACTGAAAATTTTTTTACAATAGACTATCCATATTGGGCCTCCAATTAACAGGGTTCAACTTGTTATGGTCGTATCATGCTGTGCTCGGCGTAGCTTTTTATTTTTGAGTAGTTGAATGTTCAGGCGGTGCATGCTTTATGAAAGCAATAGCTCAAAAGTCCTTCGATAAAGTGATCTAATAAATTATCAACCTCTTAACATTATCAAATAGGAAAAATATGAAAAGTCAAGGCAAAAGAGATAAAACTTTTAGAAAAAATGACAAAATATTACTAGTGGTCTAAAAACTTTTATTTTACCTTGAGGTCAAAGTTCAATGTCAAAAGTCTTCACCAATCCTTGTATGCTCAGACTCAAAATGTAGGTAATCTATCAATTACAAAGTTACATTTTTTTTATATGCTGGAATTTTACATGGTCATCCAAGCAGAAAAAGAATTTCATGGCCAACATCTAAAGCATGCATCTTGCTAAGCATCCCTAGTTAGACCTACCATACCAATATGATTGATGTGGCATTTTTTGTTTAGTAAGAATGGACATAACTGGTAACCATTCTTCTATAAGTGGTCATTCTTGCAGAACTTATAAACACCTTATTACATAATACATGAAAACTTGATGCATACGGTCAAAACCCATCTTTTCTCATTTAAATAACAAAAGAAAATGATACATCAACACCCAGTGTATAATCCAGTGGGTTCTGATGTATCATTTCATTTTTATATTTAAATTTTCGACGTAACAGGTAATATGGTGTGATAAAGGTCACAGCAAGCATCCAAAGCATGCATTGTGCTGAGCATTACTAGGTCCAACTACTTTATGGTTGATATGTCACTTGTCAGTAAATATGGAATTTACTTTAACCGTTCAACTGTAAGTGGAAGTGGTGTACACTTGGGGTATCACATAAGCCCCTCTTACTCTGTGAGGTGATCTAGAAAATTCTTAACAGTGTCAAATTACTAGTGGTCTCATAGTCAATATTACATCAAATACACTTATTCAACATCTCATTTTGATTTATTTATTAAAAGACTTTAAGGTCTGGGCATTTTCCAAACAACATAGGGTACTTGAAAGAGAAGATTAATACAATAAAATAGTCTAGCATATTTATTAAAAAATGTAAAAATTAGAAAACAACAACATATAAAAGAAAATCATTAAGAATCACATTATTGTAACATAATAGCATGATTAAAATCACAAAGTTTATAAAATAAGTTTGATTATCATAAAAAAGAAAAGTATGGAATTAAAATAAGATCAATCAGTAAAACATATCTTACTTACTACAATCATCAGCCACTATCATATGAAAAATCTAAAATCTAAACTCTCATAATGCTGTCTCACTCATTTTAAACATAAAAAGAGAAAAAAAATGATCTAACTTGAAAACTGCTCTGATATAAGATCTTTCTACAAATGCAGTATTTAGTTAAAAGGTTCAAATAAACAAAGCAGTTTTGATAGTTTTGTAATAAAGCATTTCCTCATAAAATTTATGAGATACAAACATGCACCAACACTCACCAGTAAAAGCATCACTATGTTATAGGATATTATAAAACGATAAATAAAAGCAATACTCTAGATCAAATTAAGAAATCACCAATAAATTCCGCAAATAGTCATACTAAAGTGCTTGCATCTTAACAGAGTATTTAAATTTCTAGTGTGAAGATTCTCCAAATAAAGTTCTACTATACTGGTGCACTTCATTTGAGCGAATTGACCTTTCAATTGAGCGAAAAAAAAGTTTCATTTGAGCGAGAGAAAAATTTCATTTGAGCGATTTTTTTACAGGTAAATTACAGATAAATTTTGTTATTACATATAATTATAACAATCATTTTCAATAGTATTTTTAAGTTTACAAATAGATTTTGCATGTAAATAGAGCAAAATTATACAAACAATATGTTTAACAAAATAATATTTCAAAGTATAGTAAAGTATAAAATATTGTCAGATTCCAACTGAAAGAAAGTTTTGAAATAAAACATTAGAATAGAAGTACCATCTGGACTGACTTTGATGAACAATTGATACCTTATTTTTTTAAAATGAAAACTCTATTCTTAGAATGAAAGAAATCAAGGTATTGACACAGCTAATCGAAAGTTTTGGCTGTGTTTTTCGCAAGCACTAAAGAACAAATGATTTTAGATTATATGTATGTTTTTATTTATTATATTTTTGTAATTTTTTTAATTTAAATACATATCTGTTAAAAACAAGCCGCTTCGAATTAGAAGTTTAAGTCCTCTTCTTCATTATAATTGTATACATTTTATAGTAATTTACCTTTATTTACCTACATTTACCTGGAAAACTTATTCGCTCAATTGAAATACAAAAATTCGCTCAAATGAAAACAAGGGTAATTTTCAAATTCGCTCAATTGAAATGCGCCCTACTATACATACAGTAAAATCTGTCTAATTACCAAACTGAATTTTCAGTCCCGATTTAGTATCTATACATTTTCAAATTGTCAAAACTGTACACTTGTATACACTAAACTAATTCTTTTGTCTTAAATCATGGTGGTTACTAAAAAAAATTTTGAGAGCTAAATGTAATTTCATAATTGACAATTATGACCATGGGTCAACCTTATTTCCAATAATAGATAAGTTACATAATACTGAATATTATGCCCAAAAAATGTATTCATAATCTTATCACATTTGGCCTACATTGGATACATTTATGATCTCATGACATTGTTTTCAACAGGAATAAAAACTTTCAATATAAACAGATGCATATATTCATAAACATGTGTTTACATAATTTTCAAATAAAAAAACCCATATTTTGAAATTTCAAGTGGTAAACATATACTGGACAATAAATCTAAATGCAAAAGGGTAGGTGAACCAACACTGTTAACGTTGATCTGTAGGTAATTCTCCCTTGAAGTGGATACCTATAGGTATGCAGGGCTGTCGTATTCAGGGTAAAATAAATAAAAGTTGACAACAACACTTCTCAGGATGCAAAGTCTATATTTTATTTGATCGACTAGTTTCGGCAGTTACCTGCCGTCATCAGGACAATTTTACTAAGAAAATACTGAGCTTAAGTAGAATTGTAGGTTTACATAATTAAGTAAAATTGTACATAATGTGACGTCATAATATACATTGGTAACCCTAAGCAACAAAGGTTCTTTATAGGTAAATTGAAATGTTACTGTAAACCAAAATAATGTTACTGTAAACAAAACTAAAATGTTACTGTAAACAAGGTCTTGCTTGTACTACATCAGATATTTATTTGTCTTTATCTTTTGAAATGCTGTTGAATTATTTTAATAATGTTTCTTCTGGTGGGCACACTACCTAAGTACCCTACCACTTCTATTGGCTTCACACCTTGACCATGATGCTACTACTTCCAACAGCGTCAGGAATCTTAAGGTAAAAGGTTGCCGCATTTAGAAATTGTTTTTCTTAATCATGCATGTGGTCATTTATTGAGTTACAACAGTTTTTGTGAGATTAGTTCGTAGGTTCCTTTTAAAAATTGTTTTTATTTTCAGATAAATTCACTTTCATTTACTTTCATGCCATGTAGGTTTTGGAGAGGCAACTTTTTCTTTTTCTTTTTTGGATATTTGTTCCTTAATCTTGAAGGTTCAGTAGGTTCCGATTCTTTTTTCTCCTATTGAATAATTGTTGGTCGCTGATGCTGGCCGTAATGTTGTTTCTTTTGTTTCAATAAATTCTTGTGGCGTATGACTCAAGGTGCAGGTGGCTGATTCTATCAGCGCAGGTTTGCAGCAGTGGATCCGAGGATGCAGGGGTTCACAGTAGAGAGGTAAAATGCAAAAGGGTAGGTGAACCAACACTGTTAACGTTGATCTGTAGGTAATTCTCCCTTGAAGTGGATACCTATAGGTATGCAGGGCTGTCGTATTCAGGGTAAAATAAATAAAAGTTGACAACAACACTTCTCAGGATGCAAAGTCTATATTTTATTTGATCGACTAGTTTCGGCAGTTACCTGCCGTCATCAGGACAATTTTACTAAGAAAATACTGAGCTTAAGTAGAATTGTAGGTTTACATAATTAAGTAAAATTGTAGGTTTACATAATGTGACGTCATAATATACATTGGTAACCCTAAGCAACAAAGGTTCTTTATAGGTAAATTGAAATGTTACTGTAAACCAAAATAATGTTACTGTAAACAAAACTAAAATGTTACTGTAAACAAGGTCTTGCTTGTACTACATCAGATATTTATTTGTCTTTATCTTTTGAAATGCTGTTGAATTATTTTAATAATGTTTCTTCTGGTGGGCACACTACCTAAGTACCCTACCACTTCTATTGGCTTCACACCTTGACCATGATGCTACTACTTCCAACAGCGTCAGGAATCTTAAGGTAAAAGGTTGCCGCATTTAGAAATTGTTTTTCTTAATCATGCATGTGGTCATTTATTGAGTTACAACAGTTTTTGTGAGATTAGTTCGTAGGTTCCTTTTAAAAATTGTTTTTATTTTCAGATAAATTCACTTTCATTTACTTTCATGCCATGTAGGTTTTGGAGAGGCAACTTTTTCTTTTTCTTTTTTGGATATTTGTTCCTTAATCTTGAAGGTTCAGTAGGTTCCGATTCTTTTTTCTCCTATTGAATAATTGTTGGTCGCTGATGCTGGCCGTAATGTTGTTTCTTTTGTTTCAATAAATTCTTGTGGCGTATGACTCAAGGTGCAGGTGGCTGATTCTATCAGCGCAGGTTTGCAGCAGTGGATCCGAGGATGCAGGGGTTCACAGTAGAGAGGTAAAATGCAAAAGGGTAGGTGAACCAACACTGTTAACGTTGATCTGTAGGTAATTCTCCCTTGAAGTGGATACCTATAGGTATGCAGGGCTGTCGTATTCAGGGTATAGGTATCCACTTCAAGGGAGAATTACCTACAGATCAACGTTAACAGTGTTGGTTCACCTACCCTTTTGCATTTTACCTCTCTACTGTGAACCCCTGCATCCTCGGATCCACTGCTGCAAACCTGCGCTGATAGAATCAGCCACCTGCACCTTGAGTCATACGCCACAAGAATTTATTGAAACAAAAGAAACAACATTACGGCCAGCATCAGCGACCAACAATTATTCAATAGGAGAAAAAAGAATCGGAACCTACTGAACCTTCAAGATTAAGGAACAAATATCCAAAAAAGAAAAAGAAAAAGTTGCCTCTCCAAAACCTACATGGCATGAAAGTAAATGAAAGTGAATTTATCTGAAAATAAAAACAATTTTTAAAAGGAACCTACGAACTAATCTCACAAAAACTGTTGTAACTCAATAAATGACCACATGCATGATTAAGAAAAACAATTTCTAAATGCGGCAACCTTTTACCTTAAGATTCCTGACGCTGTTGGAAGTAGTAGCATCATGGTCAAGGTGTGAAGCCAATAGAAGTGGTAGGGTACTTAGGTAGTGTGCCCACCAGAAGAAACATTATTAAAATAATTCAACAGCATTTCAAAAGATAAAGACAAATAAATATCTGATGTAGTACAAGCAAGACCTTGTTTACAGTAACATTTTAGTTTTGTTTACAGTAACATTATTTTGGTTTACAGTAACATTTCAATTTACCTATAAAGAACCTTTGTTGCTTAGGGTTACCAATGTATATTATGACGTCACATTATGTAAACCTACAATTTTACTTAATTATGTAAACCTACAATTCTACTTAAGCTCAGTATTTTCTTAGTAAAATTGTCCTGATGACGGCAGGTAACTGCCGAAACTAGTCGATCAAATAAAATATAGACTTTGCATCCTGAGAAGTGTTGTTGTCAACTTTTATTTAATAAATCTAAATGTTTAAGAAATTGCTTATCTGTTTTTTGTCCCTTTAAATCATCAATAGACCAATCGCGAGTTAATCCATTCCTGAACATTTTGGATTTTAGAATGTCCAAATGTCAAAGGTCAACTGAGGTAAGATCTGACGTTAGAACATTGGGAGCAATGGAAGCAACATGTTTACCGATTTATTTTAGGAAAATTTGAAAGAAAATTGAATAAAAAGTTTTGTTCATCAATTTGTAACGGTTAAAGAAATATAAAAACAAACATTTCCAAGAGATTGGAGAGAAAGGACAAGGTTTCCCTGTTTGATTTATCACAGAGTAGGTACAAGTTTTCCAGTAAAATCGAGGTAAAATGGCGGCTATTTTGGAACTCGCAATCGGGGTATTGGTATTGAGAAAATAAATTGAATTGACAGTTAATGGTTGTCAGTCATAATAATAATAACAAAGAATACAATGTAAGATATGTGATAATCAATTGTCTATTCAATTTTTTTTTCAATACCAATTAATGATATAAATAAAGCTTTTTCTTTTGCCAGAAGTGGATTTAATGATTTCTCCACCCCAAGATGGCTTTATTCTATTTTTAATATGCAAGCTTTGGGGGGCTTGTAAAAATTAAAAATAACTATCGTGAATGAAAATATTATTTAATCCACAACCTTCTTGGAAAGAGAACCTGTTTCTCCAATGAAATTTCGGATAAAACATAAAAAAAATTGAAATGGCCGGAAAACTTTCGTTGAAATGAAACTACCATCAGGTGATTAAATTGTGCATGTAATTTCAACTGTGGTTAAGAATGGGAGAAAGTGATAAACTGGATAAGTAATTGCCCATATTTAAATCTAATGTCCAGTTTATTGGTACCAGGCTGTCATGCCAGAGAAAGTACTTTATGAATTCCAAAACTAAACTGTTACAAATAAAAAAAAAAAAAGACTAAATAATTTCAATATGCAGCTTAAACTGTTGGCATCTTATATTTTCCAATTGGTTATAACGATGCTGTAACTGCAACAAATATCTTTCATATAATGGGTAAAATCTCCTACGAGCAGTTACAAAAATAGCACTAAAATCATTTTTTTTACTGTCATTCTACTCATTTCTCCTAAACATAGTCTAGCAAAAAGATAGTCTTGAAAATAAACATAAGAGAAAACTATTTGGTGAGATCAACTTAGTTTGCAAATCTTGAGTTCAATTGAGATAAATATTGCAAGCCAATCATTTTAACACCAATTATCTCCTCTGAATGATATCCACGAGCAATAAAATTTCTTTATGCACATCTTCATATGGTAAACTTCCTTCATGTTCAGTTTCGTCAAAATCCATCAAGAGGTTTAGGAGGAGGTGCACTTGGGAGGTATGTGGCCAATGGCTAACAGAAAGAGACAGGGTGATCCCTATATATCCCCAAACTTTAAAGGGAGACAATGTATAAATATATGGAGGTACTTATGTAAATTCATTATTGCTTAAAAATAGAATTGTTCTAGTTGTGTATGTATTGGACATCTTTCTATTTTAAACACCATGATTTAATGTAAGCATTCTACCCTGATGTTTTCTGCATATAACTGACTAGAAACATCTACACATTTTTTCTACAAGCAAAAACTATCAGTCAGCCCATCACAACCACATGGCATTCAGGTCAAGGTCATGACTAGTTTCTATGGTAACTAGGATCGTAGATCATCTGATATATTAAGAATTCTCTCTGCTAACATCTTCTGTTCAGCTTTAAGTCTTTTATAATCTGGTTTTAAAAACAGGAGAACTATACATACAGCTGCAACAGCATAACCATTGGCTACTAAGTTCGGCACTAAAAAATATCAAAGTTGTCAAAATGAAAACTAACTCATACAAGTAATAAGACAATGAGATAAAAAATTCTTAGCATAATTAGAGGAAAATAAGTAAATCTGTGAGCTAATGCTCACTAGTGATACCCTGGTCCCCAAACTATGCCATGCATACAAGTTTAAATACTCTGTAAACAGGAAGTAGTTGACCTCGGGACATAAAATCACTATACATCATATATGCAAAATATCAGACCTTTATCACTTGTAATTGCTTGGGAAGCTTTTGATGGAAATTTTGCATTTATGTCCATTATGTGTAAAAACCTAATTATTCAGAAAACAGGAAGTAGACTACCTAGGGTAAAACAGTATAAACCCCTCTTCTTGGAAGCGGGGCTATAATAAGAATCTGATGAAGTCTTGTAAGAGTTTTAAGGTTATATTAAGGTTGAATTTTGAGTTGTAACATTCATAGGGATTTTCATCAATTAACATATTTACACTGAACCAGTGCATTATAAATGTTTTCTTAACTTTTTAAAAAAAAAACTATTGTTTCACCTTTCAAAATATAACTCATATTTGATTTTACTGTTGTATACTGGTATTTGGGCAAACATATCTGTCAATGAAAAATGCTTTGACTCAACACAAAAAAAAATCTATCCATGCAGTTTTTCATGTCTAAGATTATCGACTTTTTCAATGCTACGACTCAACACACAAAAATCTATGCATGCAGTTTTTCATGTCTAAGAAAAGAAAATTATTAACTTTTCCCTATAATCAAGAAATATGTAAGTGATTCTATTGAAAACACTTATTAGTTCATACTATCTACTGGGCTTTCTGTCAAATTTTTGAAGTTGGTAAATGGAGTGTATATATGCATAACACAAAATCAAATAAAACATAATGAACTAAAACAAAGCAAAGGAACAACACTTTAATTAAGGATGTTCTCTGGTCAGTTTGAAAATAACAAGGTATCTAAATTTATATAATTGATGAATAGACCATAGGTAAAGGTACTAAATAAGCTTAAAAAATACATAGGTTGCCGAACTCGTTTTCGAGATAATAAGTGTTCAAAATGTTGGGAAAAAGCTTTCTCTGGCTTTTTCATACATGTAGGTTTAGCATTAGGCTTGTTATAGGGTAAAAACTTTAGAAAAAATAACAAGGAATCTATAAAATTTTGTAAATTAGCTTTTAATGACCCAATAAACCTTATAATGAAAAGGAATTAGGGGGTTGCTGGGCGAAAAAAATATCCATATTTTAATGGTAAAATCCAGGATTCCGAAAATCTGACAGAAATCTAAAAAATTGACCAGAGATCATCCTTAATATGGCCTTAACATGTAGTTGCTGACAAAAAATGTGTGATAACAACAAAACTATGAAAGAAATGTACA
Organism: Arcuatula senhousia; assembly: GCA_963971305.1. Taxonomy (NCBI): domain Eukaryota; kingdom Metazoa; phylum Mollusca; class Bivalvia; order Mytilida; family Mytilidae; genus Arcuatula; species Arcuatula senhousia. Next base: position 46,723,382 of record OZ020305.1, on the reverse strand, counting down.
TGTACCTATTTAAGAAACTTCTAAGATAATGAGAAAGACATTATTGGTTTATAAATTACCTGTCCATTCCTGAGGAGTAAACTGGGAATCACCAGATGAACAACCTGTAATGAAGTCGAAGACAAAAAGTCATCTTGCAGACAATGAAATACCTTAGGTCTTTATGTCATTAATTGAAGAAAATAAAACAAATTACTGTACATGTACTCATTTACATATTTCTTAAGTTTAAATTTTTAACTCCTTAACACTAAAACAATCTTACACACACTCCCAGCTCTAAGGTCTAAAGGTAAAATAACTGACTGGGGAGTTAAACATTGTGACTATACATGTACTACCTAAATAGACATGTAGGTCTGTAGTGACGTAACATAAATTGGTACATGTACCAAATCAAGTTCACATGACAATAATATCAAGGTCGATGGGCTGTCTTTCACTGAGCATCTTTTTTGCACATTTATCATAACTTTAAAATTTATAATGCTTGATATTCTTATAGATTCCTATTGGTCTAGATAACATCAAAATTGATAATTACAACAAAAAAATTGATATAGCTTGCGTTCGACATTCAAACCCAGGGTGCCCCAAGAAGGAAAAATGTAGCTGACTGGGGCAGAACGAGAACAATCTGGGTAATGACGTATTATACCTAGGTTGTTCCGAATGTACACTATTGTTTGTTAAAAAGATCATTGACCCATACAAAACAGAGGTCACCCGCGTTCTGTTTTATATTTCAACCCAGGAAAAATAATCTACCCAGGCTGCCTAGGGAGGGAACTTCGAACGCGGCCAAAATACCCCTTCTTTGCAACTTTTCAATATTTTCCCATACTTTTAAAGGGAGATAATTTATATAGAACTAGTAGGGAAACTCATTTTTCACTTTCTTCAAAAATTTTGATGGTCACATAACGAAGATTTTCACAAATTTTATGAAAAATTTATGGTGTAGATTTTTGTAGGTAAAAGAAATTTGAATTTTCCCAATTGATTCTATATAAAAAGTACTAAAATCATGCATTTTTCAAAGTTTTTTCTACAAAACTTCTTATGGTGAACTTTTAATTTTATCATTGAGATTTAAAGTACCAGTTTAGGGCTAACTGTGGCTAAAATTTTAGAAAATTCTAGGATAACTTTCTAGACATCCAATCTACCTTGAATTAAGACAAATGAGAGAAAAACATAATAAATAAAACAAATAAGCCAGAAATCTTTATCAAAGCTTATGTTTGTTTTTCGTTGAATTTATGTTAAATGTTTTTTGAGGGTCTTTATTGCACTTTAGGGTTGGGCTTGAATCATATGTAGTTTATTTTCAATCCTGGGCCAATTGAAAAACAGCGAGCAGAGACCACTGGTCACATTGAAGGCTGCTGACTGTTTTCCATTGTGGATTTTTTTTAAATATCGTCTATAATGTAGGTTGTGTGTCGTGTACACTTATTTTACATCTCATTATCTTCTATTGTGAAATTTTTGAATTATCCTGGACTTTATCATATTTTTCTTCGACTTTTGAATATCAATAATCACTCATATTTTTGTAACCTTAAGATTGTCCCATTTATATTAAATCACAAATTATCTCCCCCTTATTTCAGATAATTTTTTTAAAAATCCAACTTATCTTACCCTGGAATATATAATTTGAATTTAGTGATATAACTCACCTCCCGAACAACCTGTTCCCAGAGCTAAATCATCTGGTGATAATGGCTGGGCCAAAAACTGTAATACTAAAACTATTATAATCCCTTGAACTTGTCTGAAACAAAAATGAAAATATATAAATAGACAACAAATCATATGTAAATATTAACTTTAAATTTAGTACATAGAAAAGCAACTAACAAATTTAAAAATTGTACCTTTTGATTGACCACTGGTGAAAATTTGATTCATCAACAAACAAACTCACCAATAAGTGGTGATAAGTGAATTGCAAAGGTTGTTTGGTCACATGTTATCTTTAATCTTTATTTATCTATAGTATTCATTGTTTACACAAATTCACCATTATGGCTTATTGGTAATTTATGGGTTTTTTTTTAAACATTTTCAAACAATTCCCATGCACATAAAGTAATTAATACATGTAAATAAAAATAAAATTCTAAAAACAAAGTTGTAAAACAGGAGCAAACTTTTCACATCTTTTTATTTCTATAAATAAATTTTAGAAAAATATTAGTTACATTTGCATTGAAAGAAAATTGGGTTCATATTCTCATAAACTTTTAATAAGTAGAAAGAATTTGATTGGGTTAACAATCATTTAAGCTATGCCTAATATTGTAAAAAAAGTTTATCAAAATCCAGTTTAAACCAGAATACAACAATGAAGTTAAAATACACTTTGCAGTTGCACAGACACCACATGCAATGTGATTGATACTAATAATATATGCAGATTTAATTAACAGATTTTTACATATTTGAGTGGAAAAAAAAATATCTAACTAAATTTTGGCACCTAATATATCAATAAATTTATTTATAAGTATTTAAAACTGTATTCTCTAATTTTCATCCGATTTATCAACTTCTCAACCAGTTGTGGAAAAATATTTCTCACCTCTAATGAAATTTTGTACTCAGTGTAATTTCAAGTGCAATTGATGAACAACCTTTTGCAATTTTTTACCTGCAGACATTAGAGAAAAACCTTATACAACTAAATTTTCGGTGATTATCGAATTTCTAACATCTCAGGAAATAAATTTGATATTTTAATCCCTCGGCAAGCCTCGCCATTAATATAATCAAATTTATTTCCCTTTATGCAAAAATTCCATAATCAACTCGATTGCGTTGTAGAAGCTATAAATAACTGTTTGGTTTATAGAAGCCATAATCTAAATTTTTTATGGTGCACATTTTACATAATCTGCTTCTCGGATTATTAAATGTGCACAATGAAAAATTTAGTTTATAGTTCAATAAAAATTATTACAGTTAATTCTTAATTAACTGAAAACATACCCTGAGACAACTAGTAACCCTGAACTTGTTGCCTCGGCAACAGGGTAGGTAACTTCTACTGCCATCTCCATACATATAGGATACATAGCAAAACCAAACATTCCAAATAATGTTATAAATGTGGCAGCTAAAACATTCTGATCTCTTAATCTTGCAACCTGAAAAATACAAACAAAAAGCATGAAAAAGGTGAAATTAACAACAAATGGTTATCTTATATTATGGTGGTTTTTTTTAATCACTAGGTTGGGGTTTTTTGTTGTTTTTTTTTTTTTGACACCATTGATTTTTACAGTATTCTGTTTTGGTAAGTGTCGTGTCATGTGATTTTCATTATATTATACTTATGGCTGCTTCTTTTATAGCCTCTTAAAAAATTGAAAGTCATTAAAGGCACCTGCTTCATACTTGATATTTAGTCAAAAGACATTTCATAACTTCCATATAAATTGTCAACTATGACTGAACCTCTTACTTATTGAAGGTTTATCAAAAGTACAAACAAAGAGTATACATATTACAAATATCTGATGAGAATTATAGTTATGAGAGTGCTTACAGTAAAACTAGCAGATGCACAGTCACACCCACACACTCCAGAAATTTCTATTAAAAACTGTGTCTGTTTAAGTACGGTTTCAAATCATTACTGTTAATTGTCATTTCCTGCATAGGGTTTGATTAATTTGAATAAAATAATGTTTAATGTCCATGTCCCCACTAAATATTACGTTGGATAACAGTAAATCTAAGCATGTAAAACACATTTCTTTATTTAAGGTATCCGGCCCATAATAGGCCAAAATATAACAATGGAAATGGAAAAATTTTTTTTCACTTGTTTAACAAAGAGGTTAATGTGGAATTGTTTTATGAAATAAAAATCCGCAAAATATTCATCATTAGTGCATAAAGGTCAATTTTATTATCCCCCCTTTTTGTCTAAAAACCCCTACCTGAGGGGTGAAAATGAGATACAATATCAAAAAGATCCATTGAGTATGAATTTATCTGTTTTGCTAAAAAGAAACAGTATATTTTAATAAACATTACCCCAGCAAACCAAAATGTAAAAAGTTAATCATTCAATTTTAAGACTAATTGTTTTGTTACTAAAAATAGATTTTTGGGAATTACCTGTTGTTGCCTTAAATTTCAATTTTGATTATTTCTTTTGAAGTATTTATAACAGCAGCTCAATTTTCACATAAAATTAACCTCTTGTTTTGTTTTCTCTGTTGTAATTTTTTTAGACACTTTTACCGTGTCGTTGTGTAGTAATAAGTCCTTAAGTATCAATATTAGTGTTACTAAAAATAGACTGCAATAGACAATTTACAGATTTTTGCTGAATATGCTTCTATTATACATGTGTCTTATTGAAATTATGGTTTAAACTTACGTTGCTTACTGGCATATGACATAATGTAGCAGACCAAGTGTCTATTATCCCCGAAAAAAAATCAGAAGGTCAAAGGTCAAGGTCACAAGAAGTGAAAATAGCAAAATTTTACCTTTTTTCCTTACTTGAATTCGGTTTTCATTTCTGCATTTTCCCTGAATACAACGAGGGTTATATTGACCATTTAACGGCCTTTGTCAGTATCAAATCAAACCATATGGACCCTTACTTAATAATTCATTGTTTTGTCAGAAAAAAGTAGAATACTGACTCAGTCAGCAAAGTGACTGGAAGCAAAAAATTCAACTTTTTTCACAAATTATTAATAAATACTTGTGACATTTTAGTGTGCAAATTTTACTAAATCACTGCCTTAAATTTCAGATCTGTCACAATAGAGTAGTGAGGTTTCTTGCCAAAACCGTGGTTTAGCACTCCCCCCACCCATTTTCCTATGAATGCATGAACTAAGTCAGGACCATTGCGGTCTTCAATTTCCTTTGTATGTCTGCCTTGTTTTGTCTATCTCCAAATTCGGTAATGTTGTTATAACTTTTTTCTGTTATAGTGTCCACAAACATAAACAAAAACAAAATCAAAGTGAAATCTATATAGCCTGTCCTCGGCATCCTTGATTCAGGGCCCTAATAAAGAAAATTGCACAAGGTGGTGCTAAGTATACCCTGACTCAGTTATTCAATAACCAAAAGATAAATGTTGTGAAAGACCTGGAAAGGAAAGTATGGTAGAACTCACGATGGTAAAGAAGTGTACCAAACTATAAAATGTGTCTATGACCCACAGGATGGCCTCCCTTTCCTAAAATATCATTGAGCCCCAATGTGTATTACACCTGGGATATGGACCGGTACCAAGAAATAAATCAAAAGTGTGCACGAGTAAAGTATAGGTTGCAGTGACCTAATTTCTGGTGGGTGATGCTGTATTACCAAGACTCATCTAGTGGTGAAATACCATTGACCTCAAAGTGTAGTATCCAAGACATGGATCTTAACCAAAGTCATTCATGTGTAAAATATAGGTTGCAGTGACCTAATTTCTAGTGGGTGGTGTCACCTTACCCAAGCCTTATCTAGAGGTGAAATATCATTAACCCCCAACATCTAGTTTTCAAGTTATGAACCTTAACCAAGAACTTAACTGACGTCATTCATGCATAAAATATAGGTTACACTACAGTGACTCAATTTCTATTGGATGGTGTCACCTTACCCAAGACACATCTAGTGGTGAAATATCATTGACCCCCAACATCTAGTGTCCGAGGAATGGACCTTTACCAAAGTGTTACGGACGTGCATATGGACAGACAAGGGTAAAACACATACGTGGCCATGGTTGGGCCATGAAAATTGTTATTTGAATAATCTAAGTCAACTAGGAAAACAGGAAATAGATGAACAACTGATATTGTAAAAAATATGAAGACAGACAGATGGACATGAAGTTGAATGCAATAGCCCCTCTCTTACATGTGGGACTATAATTAAAGACAACATGACTATTTTTTTTTTTAATTAGAGAGGCATGCAGTTAAGAAATCAAAACTGCATAAATTATTACTTTCATTTATAAAAATATGTTATCAATTATTGCACTTACATGTTGTATATTTATACAGTATTGTCAAACAATGAAATAAAAAATAAATATTACCACTACTTCTAATTTTGAAAATCTGAATCAAGTTAATGTTTTATTTTTTAACATTAATTATAGATCAAATTTTTATCAAGCCATTCAAAACTTATAAGTTTTATATATCTAGACTTGTAGCAGGCAAAGTTTGCGGGCTTATTTCATCCACGCCAGGGACTTGCAACCTTACGACCTTTCAGAGTGCGCCAGAGGATTGCATCCTGTTCTACAAATCTTCCCCCCCCCACCCCCTTCTTTTAACAAGTTGTAAATTAGTTTGTCTCAAAGTAATAACATTTTTGTACCAAATTTGTAAAATTGAAAAAAGTAAATATTGAATATATTTATAAACTTGACTCAAACTGACACCAGAAATATGATACATATAAAAGCTGAAGAACAGATCTGAATATAATATTTTCACTTATCGAATATGTCATTACAACAGAATTTGATTTACTTACAATGCAGCTTTGATCAGTAGAAATAAGAATAAATGGAATGTAGAAATAAAGCAATGTAATCAATGATCTTATTTGTAATTACACAACATAAAACTGCATTTCTTTACAAGTCATTCTGACACCAATAATGAACATACATTATGTACCAGTACTAACATGACATAAAATATAGAGTATTTCATACATGAAATCTTAGTCTTACCACAATAAAAAACAGTTTGTACAATTATACACTTTAGATCGGTTTACAAAGTTCCATTTGCTAAATGATATTTTTTTACAATATCTTGTGTATTAATGAGATTTTGCTTCAAAAACATTTGAAATTTAAAGCTTTAAATTATAATATCTAAGAAAGCATAAAATATCGATGTCAAACTTATTCTTTTAACATTTAAGCATACACCATCCCTTTTTATTAGAAGATACATTTATAATACTTTGCATTATTGCGTGCAAAAAAAACAGTTGAAAGATCCATAAAAGCAGTTTTAGCAAATCTTTACAGTGTTTGGTCTTCAGTGAACATCTCTGAAAGCCTCTGTGCTATAGCAGCTGTTAGTTTCTTGTCACTAGAAACTCGTGGTTTCCCAATAGTATTCTTTGCTGTTAGAATATCTTGAAGTCCATCTTCACCACTACGTTGCCAAATGAGTTTAAGGTGCCTCATGTTCAAGCCAGAGCCAGCAATATTCTCAGCAGTGTTCATTTTCAATATACCTTTTGCAATTAGACAGTGGAGGCTAGGCAAATTCGATGTTTTTGCCTGGTTAAATTTATCTTGAAGAATATGTGCATTTGGTGGATAAGAATTCTTCAGTAAGTCATCTGAATTTACATTCGCTTTGACAAGAATTTCATGGAGCATTACCACATCATCTACAGCATTATGAGCATTATAGTCAGTTTTACATAAATGGTTGACCAAAAATGCCTCTGAATATCGTGGTAATTTGGGGATTTTAGCTTTCATAACAGCTATAGAGTCAACACAGGCCATACAATTTTGTAGGTATTGCTCAATCATGTTACAGTTTTCAGCCGCCTTTGTCAAAACACGGAAGTCAAAGTTTTTCCCATTATGGGCTACAAGGACAGGATTTTCAAAATGATAGCGTTTCATCCAAGCAAAAAAGTCTGAAAAAGCTTGTGATATAGAAACTGCTGGAACAGTTTTGCCCTTTACAGAAAGTTTGCCTCCATCATAAACTATTCCAGTAATATCTTCTGCACCTGCTGATATTGGCATCTTTGGAATAATATATTGTGAAAACTGGTTTCCTGTTGCATGGTCCATTGCAGCGAGCTGGGTAATATGTGGTATAACATTTTTGCGAACTAAAAGAAAGAAAAAATAAATGTATAATCAAGACCATTCATAAGTTTAAATTAAAGCGAGTTTGTATTAGATTTTGTCTTTTTTTACCAACTCCAGCCTTCCCTGACATCATTTTTGACATGACCATAATGTACCAGCAAGACCTTCTGCCTTAGACTACAATTTCCATAGTTTAGTTCAGATTGGAGTTTCTTCATAGTACACATTGTTCTTTTTGAAAACTGGGTACTGTTTTATCTTGTATTTTTAATTCAACATTCAATGCTTATTTTGTTTTATTTAGTTTCCATTGAACTACATAGTCTATACCATATAAGTAATATTTTGCTAATTTGCATGTGAAAATTGGCCCTCTAAATGTTTGCAACTTAAATAATGAAAATTTGATACATGTAATTGTGAAAGAAAACCACTTGCATGATACAAGTTTGTGATTAAACTATTGGGAAAAAAATTGTTCAACAATGAAAAAAATGTCTCTTGGGGGCAGCAAATATATAATTGCTTCTGATGGACATGGTGCCTAACATTGTATAATTATGATATTTTTATCACCACTAGATGTATTTGAAAATTTATTAGGTTCACATTATGCGTATTCAGTAAAACATACTCAGATCTGTTGTTTCTAAATCTACTAGGATAAATGATGATCTGTCTGTAACCTCCACTTTAGAGAATAATGGCTTTGGTATGGCCTCAGGTATCATGTCAATATCATCAGCTCTATCTCCCATACTAATTTCTAAAAATCATATCAAATAAATTAGACAATTTTCGAACTAAATCATATTATTGATACATTTTTTTGAATACATGTATATATAGCAAGGCGTAAAGATTGTTACCTTATAACAAAAGATATAAAAGAGGCATGCAGTGATAGTTTTTTACTCTTTTAGCCAGGTGCAAATTCTGTTTACCATATTATATGTCAATAATGTGTTGAGTGGTGACAAACTGTCTTTGAAATTTCTTTCTTTAAAACAAATTACAATTAATCACTATGGCGAAATCATCCCTTTCAATAGATTTATATTTGTCTCAAAACACACAACCGGTTTCAGGGAGTAATTTTTTATCTTAATAAAACTGCTAACCTGCTTCATAAGTTGCTCCTTCAGAAGCTTCAAAGGATCCTTTTGATGTTGCCCTTTCCTCTTTCAATTTCAGCCGACGAAGTTTAGTTTCTGGTAAGCAGGAAACTTGTTTTCTTTTTTCGCGTTCCAGATCTTTTTTTAAGTTATAAGTGACTGTGTGGCTTCCTGGTGAAAGTCCATGTTTCTTGAAAGTCTAAAAAAAGAAAATGTTATAAGTTTAAGATCAACTCAAAACATCTACAAGTTAATTATTATGAAATTGCGTAATTTATATTTCAATGTATTTGCAAAAATAAGCAAAAATATTGGTCTGTGCCAAATGTTGTGAAATGAGGAAATATGTCTTTTGGAAATTTTCATTTGAAAGATTCAATCCATATATCAGTCTTGGAAATATAATTTCAAATTCAGGCCTGAATCCTACATTTCAAGTCCTTACTCTATGAAACAATAAAAAATTCCTCTTGCCCAAAGGACTTTTACTGGCTAATTTTGTAGACTGCGATATATCATACTACTTAATTAGATTGGGCATAATAAAGTAATGATAAAGAAACAAAAAGTCAATTCACAAAAAGTCCAGGGCTGCCACCATTTTCAGTAGATAAAGTCTTAAAGCATGGCTTAACAGTGTTTTAGCTTCAAAAGATTAAGTTTGTGTAAAGTTCAATGATTTTTTTTGCAAATTTTTTTTTAAAGATATGTTTTAGTATGAAAAAAAAAATCAAAAACTTTTTCCTGGTTTCATGGATGTGTGGCAACCCTGATATTTTTTTAAGTCATCAACCAAACAATCAATCAATCCAGCTTTTTAACCTCAGACAAGTAATTTCTTCCTTCATTTATGCATGCTGCTGTAGCTTTTACTCTATAGTCTAGACTTTCACTTTCTCCATAATGCAGGTGCTTAGGAGCACGCAAAGAGGCAGCTCGGTTGGCATGTTCACACGCTTGGCTGGAACCTAGGTCGGAGTATACTGCTGCCTTGGCAATAACTATCTCAAAGATCCCTTCAAGCTTCTTTCTTAGAACAGCATCCTTAAGTGGAGCTTTGTAAGGCAAACTTCTGTGATGGTATTTTTCTCCAGGCTTTCTTTTATAGCCACAAAACCTTGGCTTGCACATACTATGGTCACCAAACTGATGGGGAACTAATGCTATTAGATTCTCTTTAAGACCCTCTGTGTCTCCTTGATTTTTGGCAAAAACATACTTAAGTGATTTGGTAAGATGCCTTATCACTTGCCCACTGATGTTTGCAGCCTTACTCTTCTTTATATCATAAATTCGTGAAACTATGTTTTTGATGGAATGGTTACGATCAAGCTTCTTTCGTACAGTCAAGCCCAGTTCTGATTTAAGTCTTGATACTAAGGTATTATCTCCATCACCTTCAATAGTCTTCACTGGTGTTCCCTGCTCCATCATTTCACTGATTGCTTCCAATCCTGCCCTACTTTCCATCATTCTAGCAGACCCTCTGTGATTCCACACACATCTGTGGGGTTTCGGCTTCCTTCCAGGTCTATTACGTTTCCACCATTTACAAGTAGCACAGGTTCTATGTTTAACGACAACTTTAACAATTTTGTTTCCATACTCACGTTTACTCATTAAAAAAGTATGGCCTGTACAAACAATTATGGTAAAAAGTTAAAAGAAGGGGAAGACAACCTGAATGCAATAAAAATAATGTGAGGTGATAAGGAGAAACTTAAGGGTTAGCTGACACCAGTGATTAACTTGATTAATGCAGAAAAATATTGAGTTTAATTGGCTGAAAATGTTAGCAATTGAAAGCTTTTTTTAAATATATTTTCTATGATTTGCCAGCTGTAAGACAAAACCAGCTATATTTATGTTAAAGGGATTACTTAAAAACTTTAATTTACTAGTATTAGAACTCAACTTCTAGCTTAATAATATTGTATTTAATTTTTTGTCTTGGTGATGGTTTTCAAAATATGGAGAGGCTGTGAAAATAATCAATTTTATGTTCTAAGGGAAATAACTCCTAAAAGGAATGATCTAGTTAAAATATATTCAAAATAAGATCTTGGTGTGCTTAGCAATATGCAATTTAAATTTTACATATATTTTTAGCAGCTTTAAGTAGTAAAAAAAAAACAGAAAAGGGGGTGATAACTTCTTCAAAATTTTGGGGCAGGTAGATCACTTTTACCTATGCCAAGAGTTCAAGAAATTAAGAGAACCAAGAAGTTATTACTGGTATGGCCTTACCTGTGAGACTATCAAAACCTCTCTTTTGCCAACCATGATCAGCACAAACTGTCATTCCAAAATCTGACTGTTCCCTTAAATAGAATATAAAATCATGTATATTAATTTATATTAAATGAATAGACGATATTGAGATGTGGAATAAGTGTAGGCGACACAACAAACATAAACAAACAGCAATTCAAAAAATCACAACGGAAAACAGCAAGTAGTCTTCAACATGACCAGTTCTTACTATACTATTAATTTACTAACTATTTCTATTTTTGTAAGTGGATATGCACATCTCAACAGTAGCAACACAATTAAAGCAGTGAATATCACAATACTCAGTAACAAGAGGCTCTCATGAACTTGAATTGCTCCCTGGCATATTTTAGGGTTTGAGGAATAACAATTCTATAATAAAGAAGAGCTCATTGAGCTTAACATTTAAGCAAGAAAAAAGATTGTCTTTATTTTTCACTGTGTTCAATTTACCCTGAATGTGTGTGTGTTGGTGTTTAACACCCTTTATGGAAGCACCTGGGTCTTGTAGGGCGGTCAGATTTAGTGGTGGAGGAAACCTGAGTACTTGGAGGAAACCACTGACCTTTAGCAGATAAATAACCTCATCACATAGGTGGGGAAGTCCCTTTTTGTAAATTACAAACAGGATTTGAAGTTACATATAGAATATAGGACTTTTTTATTTTGAGATCGATTTTATCGCTTGTTTTGGTGAACCCGAAGGGTGAACCAAAAAACAAGTGATAAAGTCGATCTCAAAATCAAAAAGTCATATATTCTCTTTATCAGTAATTAATTGTGACATAACGTACTGACCCAATAATTTCGGTGATACACACCTGTTCGTGAGACAGACTTTATCAGCCAGTACACATCAAAGGAAAAATGTACTAATTACCGATAAAATAAATGACAGGAACCCAAAATATTGAAAAATATTTTATATATGTTATTGTTTCAATTTACCCATTTTCTATTTGGACACCTGCATCTCCAATTTCTTCACTTTCTGTATTATGATTACTGAAAACATACCAAAATACAACATTATTTCTGACAAATACTAATTATCATTCTGAGAGTAAACATTTTTTTCATTCTTTATGTATCTTGGTAAATATAGAATATTACCCGGTATGTACTTTACATTTTGATACTATCTATATCTAGGTGAGTATCAGACGAGCCTGCTAAGGCAAGTCTTATATGAAACTAGATGTAGATAGTAGCAAAATTGAAAGTATATAATATTTTTTTTTATTGGTAATTAAAAAAAAATCAACATTCAACAAGTTTTCAGTGCAATAATTTCACAGTAATCAAGTGCACACATCTGATTTTTTTTTTTAGTATCATGGACTGTCAATGATACTTAAAACAGGAAGTAAGCAAGGGACAGTCATGAAATCCCATTATGGGAGCCCATGCTGATGCTGCATACCAAATATCAAGTACATGTATCTCTGATAAGTAGTTGTTTAGAAAACTGGTATGAAAATTTTCTACTATTCACCATTAATGCCAAAAATTAACTAAGTCGGCAAACAGGAAGTAGATGAGCGACCGACCTGAAATAAAATGCCACATTATGGGACCTAATGCTGATGCCTCATACCAAATATCAAAAGGCTGTGATAAGTACTTGCTGAGGAAGCTGTTACAAAAGTATTTTCCCCGTCTGTGTACCTGCCCCCTGGCATTCACCATTCATAACCTGAATTTTCTCTAAGTGAAATTTGACAAAATATTACTTTTGTTCTGTCTGAATCAGAATGTTTGTGTTGTCTTGATCCCCATGAATATCACCATCTTCACCATTTAATATAGGTTGATAGCTAAAAAATAAATAATATGAAAAATAGAATAATTCAAGCATTTTGAGAGTATTGAAAAATAATTCTTACTTCTAAACTGGCTCATATTTCAATGTTTAACAATGCTTAATGAATAATAATTCTAGTAATAACAAGAATGGGGTTCCTGCCCTCTACACCCCTGCTGAGTGGCAAATATTATAAATAGTGAGGAAGTGGGCGAGTGACAGACCTAGAAACACATCCCACCATACCAGACCTCTATCTGAAGCCCCAAACTTAATACCAAAAGCCTATGTATAGTAGTAGCTAATTTGTTACAAATTGTTTTCCATTTTTGATAAACATACACTCAGTAATGACTGAAATAAAAATCAGTTCAGTTTAAATAAGCATTTTGAAAAAAGTGCTGAAACTATATACATGTAGTCAGTTAAATGAGTTTTGCTTTTTATTGACACTAAAGAACTAGTATGGCATTACCTATCATCAAAATCAACATCTGTTTCCATCTCAGGGGCTTTATGGTCTAGCATAACTACTTCCGCTGGTTGGACTGTATCTCTATAATCATGATATTCAGAAATCAATAGTTAAAATTATGGCTTAAAAATTCTGAATACTTCTTTATGGCATAAGAATTAAATTACATGTTAATTTTTTTAAGAGGGCCTTAAAAAAAATTTCAATATGTATGATTGAAACTTGTAAATCTTCTGTTCTTAAGATGAAATATTAGATTGATAATTTTTAATCATAATATTTTTTTTATGCTGGCTAGTAAATAAAACAAACTTGCCTTTTTTCAGCTTCAAAAGCCTCTCTCCCTCTCTGTTCCATGCTAAGGTTGGCAAAATCTTCAATCATATCCCTGCCCTTCTTTCCATTACTTTCAAGTTCTTGTGTGAAATGGGTGGGAGGTTCAATGTTGTCAGCACATTGTTAACTCTTTGCGGCCCTCCTAAAGCATCTATCATTGCTGAAAGAAAATATAGATAATATATCAACAAAGGAAAAACTAATTGCACTACTATCATGACTATTTAAAAATTTTATTTGGATTTGCAACAGTGAAACCAGAATATGTTATTTATTACATTTATGTTTTAAATTGTGGTGACCCTACATGTATCTCAGTAAAATGTAACAATATCAAATGACAAGTAAGAAGTATACATGTACATGTACAAGAATACAATACAACAAAATTATAATGTGCATGTATGAATCAGTCATTCAGGCTATTGATGTGTATTCACTGTATTGTGTACCAATTTTGGTTTTAAAGGGTAAAAAATACAATATGTCTGCTGTCTGATAAATTGCTACAGTTCATGTGGTATGCCTAAAATCTAAACCAGATTATTGAAACATTTTAAAATTTATTTTAAGATTGTAAAATGTTGAAAGATACATTACATTTTGTAACTTTGTAAGTACACAGGTAAAACCTGCCTCATATTATTCATAAGGTTGGTATATATGTACATGTTCTGACAGCAAAGGTATGTTCAACATGTTTTATGCTTTTTCTGTGATTAGGTAGCCAGAATCTTGAATTTTTAAGTTATTTTTACCTATATGTTCATACAAAATGCACCAAATATCCCTTGCCTGAAATTTTTACTAGCCAGGGCAAGCAGGCCGGTGATAATTAAATATTTTACAGGCTGCTTCTTTTTGTTTATTGTATATGTACACCAACACATTTCATATATACTCTGTTCTCATTGTATTGTGGGTTCCATTTTATCGTATTTACATTCATTTCATCCCAATATTCAACTGTTACGTCACCGTTTCTATGTAGCTATGTATAAGTTATAACGATATTATGAGATACCAGTGTACATGTACAAATTATGTATGTTTATTTTATTTGTCAAGTACCATCCCCTATGAATGACAATCCTCAATAATATATACAGAAAGTATTTAAATTTTATACCTGCTCCAAGCTTTGTGTTGACACTGAAGCTTGGCATCCCTTTACTGCTAGGGGTTTTATGTGTGGATCCATAAGCTACCCTGTTCAGTTGCATGCATGATGTACATTGCACGTAAATAAAACCACCAAGTCCGCATTTCATCTCCCCTTTCACGGTCGCCGTAGAAAGACAGAGTGGACCAAGCAAACAAAACTGACAAAAACTTAGACCCTCAAGTAATACGGACCACTCTATCAATCGTCTGCCCTCAGCCCATGACGATGTAGTATTGATTTTCTTGCTGGACAAGAACTTCTCCAACCCCGGACAACATGTTGAGCAACCAGTCGTCCCTTCAATACAAACATGACCACCGCCAACATAATTATGGTCTACTTCCACATACTCATTGCGTTCAGCAGGCTCAGGAGGCAAAGACTTTTTCGAAAACCTTCCTCGTTTGTCGCGGACGACGTCCTCCGCCATATTTGTTTACCTGAGTGCAAGTGCCCGTCAAAACAACATTTTTTAAAAATTTGATTTAATTTAATCGTTATCATCATTACAAATCCTTTTTAATCGCCAATGCAGTTATTTTTTATTGAAATATATTTTTTTAAAATCACGATACAATATTTTTAATCTACCGACGGAAACTTCCGATGCCTGACAATTTTATTGACCTCGACAAACACCGGAAAAAGTTAATCACGTGGTACATTATGGTTCGGATACCTTAAAGAAACAAACCTGTGTAAAGGCTAACCCTGCAAATACAGCAAATGCATATGAAAATTTGATGACTTCAGCAAACTTCTTTGATCTGTCAACATAGATTCCTGAAATCATGGCTCCAAAAACACCCCCTCCAATCATTAGAGCACCACACAACCCTGCAAAGGACTGTCAGATGACAAAATGATATAATTAGCAAATAATTTGGTTATATCAATTTATTTATAGCAATCATTGTTTAAAATTCTAGTCTGGTTTATTATTATGAATACTTCATTAAAGTTATACTTGAATGTCAGCAAAACAAGGGGTTGAATCCCTCAACTTGACCATTCACAAAACAATTATTGTATAAGTTGTTTTTTTCGCGGGAGCTAAATTTCGCTGATTTCTTAAAAAATGAAAGATCTTTTTTTACGCGGAATTCAATTCTAGCGATTACTTGTATGCGAGTATACACTTTACATATACTATTTACCAGTTTTAATTTTCGCGGGTTCATATTTTCGCGAGTTGCCAAGTACCGCGAAAAAAGCAAAAATTAGATACCCGCGAATTAAACAACTTATATGGTAGTAGACAACTAATTGACCTATAAATGGAAGGCACAGTACAACTCATCATGCTAAAGCTGCTTAGCAACCCTTCAGTGGTTTCATCTCTTAAAAAAGTTTGTAATAGAGGGACAGACGGACAGGTGATTCCAATATAAACCCCTCTCTTACGCATGGGGGTATAAAAAAGAAAAAAAAACTATCTAAAACTTCTTAAATTGATTGAAATTGATCTTGTTCTTAATACCTTTATCAGGATTTTATTTTATCTTATTTAAAAATCAATGTTTGATAAAATCTAAACTATTGAAATTGATCTTTGTGATTATATAAACAGCAGAAAATTATTGATTGTGTAAAGTTTCACCATTGAGAATGATATAGTTACATAACAATTCTTATTTCATAAAATCTTACTTAGGTTTTACAAATGATTTCTTTTGACTTACATTTGTATAGCCTTTTGGACAAAGTATTTGATCTAAGAATGTTGTAAATGATGTGAAGACAGCTAATCCAGCACCAAATGTTACATTTAATACCCAGTAATTCCTGTTTCTAATAATCTGAAAAATAATGAAAGACTTTTAATAGATATAACAAATAGTTCAGGAATTTTAAAGCACACAAAAGTCTGAAAACTAGACCAAAAATATAAATGCATAAGTCTCACAAATAGATAATGTATGAAAAGAATGCATATCAAAATTAAAGCTTATGTCATATTGTCTCTGTTACATCTGAACACTACAAAAAGAATCAATATTAGTGGAAAACTTTTTCAACACACTAATTAAACTTTAATCCAAACAATCAAACATTACAAAAAGAATTAATTTTAGCGTCAAACTTTTAATACACTTATTACACTTTTTTTCTGCCATGTTTTATCTTGTCACTCATAGTCAATTTCCTGTGCTCACCTTTTTAAGACCCTCTGAGAATGTTTCTGACTCCTCTTCAGCACTAGATGTAGGTGGGGTGGGTGGAGTAGAACTACAAACCCCAACTGTGGCAAATAGTGTCCCTGCAAGACTGATACCTGTCATAACCCATAACTACAATGTTAAACAAACGTTTTATATAAATTCAGACCAAATGTCATTTAAGAAATCCACAAAAATGAAAATTTCAACCAACTGAAAAAGTGATTCCATGATTCTATTTTATAATATTTCTTAAATGAAATAATACCTATCAAATTAGCAAAATCACATTTTAAGTGCAGTTCTCTGTAAGAATCAGGGAAGATCGAAAAATTTTTAATCATGATTTTAAAAACACACGGTTTTGACAATGCATTGTCATTCAAAATAGCCTTCTAATGAACAAACAATCATTAGTTGTCATCTCCAGTGTCAGAGGATGGAGAAAATTTTCTGTTACATAGATAGGGATTTAGTATAACTTGACACGAGTTATCTCCCTTAGATCCAAATTTTACATGCATTTCAACCAAAATATATCTCAAATTACTGACACTTACTTTTGAGTAGTGCCAATCCATTTTATGATACTTTTAAAGCATTTTGAACAGTATTTTGAAGTCAAACTTGTGTGTTTTTTTTAATCATGATTCACCCATTGCCTGATTCTTACAGAGAATAGCACTTAACAATAACTTAATTGAAGTTAAGTTTTTGTTTGCAATTATCAAAACAGTACTTTCTTCTTTATTTTTAAACTAAAGTCAGAAAATAATAACAAATCAATTTTCCATTCTGTGTTCACTTAAGCTTTTTGACAAGATTGGATAAAATATGAAAGATTTCAAAATTAGCTTACAATACATTCTTACAATTAAAAATTTCATATTGTTTTACATGAATCTCTCAGTTTTTTTGAACAGATTGGCTAAAATGTAAAAATTTAGCATATCAACTATATATTTTGTCTTCTGTATATTTGTTATTTTTCTTACACATTGATGACAAAGTAAGTCTTACTGTAATCAACAACCAGATATTTGTACCTGCGTTTTCCATTCTTTTTAAAAAAACCTGTGTTTAATCAGCTGTGCCAATCGTGAATTGAATTATTTATGCGGAATAGAAGTGTAAAGAGTGGAGAAATTGAAAGTTTTGATGCTGTTGCAAGATGAAACTGATTTTGAGCTAAGAATCTCCAATAGTTCTTTTGAATTATTTAGGATCCACATTTGATCGACACCATTTCTAGAATAACAACAATCATAATATTTCTGGAGGCGGGATTTTATTGCTGTTAGTATTGAAGTCAACAGAATTGAAAGAGGTTTAGTGGTACATTTTGATGACCCTGCAATGAAGCACTGTTTGTATGGATTTTCATGTAATTTAGGAATCCAATACAGGGATGGAATGTCATCATTGTCAGCACCAACAGAGAGCCCGAAGGGGGAAATGACAGATTTGTGATTGTCAATAATTTCCTCCTAAGACAGTGGTGTAGCTGTGTATGTGGTGCAATTGCTGGTACAACCAACCCCTAATTCAGCTGTCAAGCAGTCAATATAGTGTTTCTTGCACACAAAAATGATGTTATTTGGTGCTTTGTCTGCAGGTATAACAACATATTTGTCATGTAAGGTAAACAATGTTTCTGCAACATCAGTGTTGTTAAAAATGGATATTGCTTTACTTACAGTGCTTATTGAGCCCTTCAAAGAATTGATTCTTTTCAATATCAATGACCTCACAGCTTTAGCCCACTCCGACAAAACATCATTTTCTTTCTCCTGTTCTTTCTTGGCCCATTTTCTAGCATAGTCCTCAACTGAATCCATAATTGTTTTAAAATTATGGTTCCAGTTGATACGTCTAGGCTCATGATATTTTGGTCCTTTAGCAAAAACTTTGCAAAGTAAGTCATTTCCACGATGTTCAGGTCACCAGTAAATTATACTTACAGCAGATGGTAAATCATGGCCATCACAACTTTTGACCATGGCTGGTACAATAACATTAGCTAATAAGATTCCTAAAGGGTTGGCTTAAAAAGATAAGTAACAAGGTAAAAACTTTGTAAAACACGTTGAGGCAAAATATTTCAGAGTTTGTCTTTTTAGTGTAAAATGTCTTCTTGTCTCTGCCCTCTGGCAAACTAGTTGAGAACAAAAAATATTGTATGTCCTTTGTACAAATACTATAGATATGAAAGATGAATAAATGGATGGTGAAGCCACATTTAAAAGGTAAAAACTAAATAAGAAATATAAATAAATAAAACCTTTAAAACAACTAAAACAAGAATGCCCAAATTTTCGGACATGAATTTACTATAGATATGTCTTGGTTAATAAAAAAATAATTAAAGTGTGATTTTCAGCTGACAATTATTAGTAAACAAATACCATTTATATGCCAATGTTTATGTCATGTGTAAAACAAACATATTAGAAGTTCTAGTTTTTTTTCACAAAATCATTACAGTATTAAAACAGGGACCTAAAAGGTCTTCCATGTGCATTATGAGGAATAATATTTAAATCTTTCATGAATAATGTATCGATCTTGTTTTTGTACCACCACAAGAAGTTGACATAACTTACCCATAGAAGCCAACATGTTTGCTGTAGCTCTCTGATTACCAGCAAACCATAAAGCTGCCAATTTCGTAGGAGCAAACATGACAAATGGCTGAGCACATGCAGCCAGAGTCTGACCAAGGAGTAATATTGGGTAACGTGATGAATCTCCAATACCATCAAAGGCACTGACATTTCGTAATAAAGCACCAACTCCATTTAACCATGCAGAAAGAAGGATCTATAATGAATCAGACTTAGTGGGTAACAAGATGGAAAAACAATATTATAACTATTACCTTTCATTTCATGACGACGTACATGGATCATCTTATTGTTTTTAGTCATTGAAACCTTTTTGTCTCATGATAAATATATTTAGAAGCTTGGATACAATTAACAATATTTTTGAAAATCAGTAGTAGAAACAGAAATCTTATAAAATGAGACATAATGATGATAAAATCTATTTTTTTAATTCAAGGAAACAGCCAACAGCATTACCTTCTGAGTTTTAAAGATATATAGTTTTTTTGTCTTACTTGAGCAAAGCAAAAATACATTAAAAATACATGAAAATATATAACTATTTAAACTCTGTGAATACAAATACTTTAAGTAATTCTTCAAGAAAGTGGGTCTCCTGACAATAATGGCCCACTATGCAAAGATTTGTTGGCACATTTTTCACGGTAGGACAACTGAATTTTAGTTTGCGCAGTTTAAAATTGGAGCTGTAATATTATTTTCTATGACATATATATTCGCGCTGTTTATCTTTAGCGCTAGCAATCATGATACAAAAATTGTGATTATTAAACTGCCGTGAAAATTTCCTGGTTTACAGTAATAACTAAGTGTACAAAATTTCATGAAAATCTGATTTACAATTCTAAAGAAACCAGCTAAAATGAGGTATGGCATATGTCTTTACAAATGGGGATGGACTACCATAACTTAAAATTATATGTTCCATCACTTTTGTTGGGGGCCATATAAATAATACTTACGCTTGCTCTTAGACCAAAAGTGTCCAAAACCCAGGATGCACAAAATCCAAATGGTACAGAACAGATCAAAAAGACTAGTGATAAAACATTAACTTTGAAGGCATTGATTTTGTATTTCTCTACTGTTACATCAGCTATTGGTGAGAATGTGATCCATACCTATAAAAGAATAAAAATTATGGTTAAGAGGATTCAAAAACTTTTCTCTTTTTTAATTTGTTATTGCATAAAATTAATATCTCTTTATTATTTCTTATTAAATAAAAAATATCATTTTGCAATATCCATAAATGTTATTATATAAAGAAATTTGAGAATTCATTGACATGATTGAAATGTTTTGTTTTGCATGTGATCATTATTCATTTTATTTTGTTACAAAAATGTATATATTCATTGATTTTTAAGCTCATGTTTCCTAAACCCTCTTCACATATATATATACAGGATATTTTCTTAAAAGTTAAAAACAGCAAAGGGATATAATAATTTTAAGCTCGATCAAGCTTTACTAAGCTCAATTGATCTACCTAGCTCGTCTGGCACTTGTACCTAACCTGTTTAAGTTCACTATCAATACATGTATGTGGACCATTGAAAATTTTTCAGAGAACCACATATTGAAACTTAACATAAAATTATTCATAACAGGCCCTTGAGGTAAAAATAAATG
Organism: Arcuatula senhousia; assembly: GCA_963971305.1. NCBI lineage: Eukaryota > Metazoa > Mollusca > Bivalvia > Mytilida > Mytilidae > Arcuatula > Arcuatula senhousia. The sequence goes on along the minus strand of OZ020305.1, from coordinate 46,701,952 downwards.
GATGTCTAAATTTTCAACCAAATTATGCTGATTCATAGGGGATCATCAAAACAGAGAGAACTAGAGAGCTTTAGAGAGATGTGCAGAGGAGTAGATAAAAAAACGTTTTTCTCACTTAAGATTAAAGGTTTTAATGTGTAAACTTGTCTTTTCATTCATTTTAACAGCAAAGAAACGTTTTATTTGAGTTTTTATTGTCGATTTTTTAAGTATCTTGACGGAGTATCGATGGTCTGTAATGGCGCAGGACACCAAGACACGAACACTAAAGATAAATCTTCATGAACATGTTTATTAATAGTTTTTTTTAATAATATGTGATATAATGATAAAATGAGATGTTTTTATTTATTTTTTTGAAAGACTTGGTTACAAATTTATCTTGACGAGAAAAATAAAATTGAATATTAATGATCAGGTTCGTTGGCAATACAGAAAATCCATAATGCATTGCGTTTTGTTGTGTTCCGGCTATAGTTATTGAGGCGGCAATTTCAAAAATCTTAATTATGGGGTACTGACGTAAAAAATATGATTTGTCAGAGTTCATATTAGACAACCATAAATAATGGAAGAGCCCTCACGCGACGTCAAGGCTATGAACTATGTGAGGGTGTGCCCCATAAATTCAGGATTTGAAATAAAAAAAATGAAAGTCCCCCCTTGGTAACGTGGTCTTATTTCTCGCGTCGAGACATTTTATTTGAGTAAAAATTGTGTCATGGAAATTTATTCCACAGGGGAAAACCAAACAAAAATCGATATACCAAGATGCGCGATAATTATTACTAAAGATTTTTTTCTTTGTATCTCCTGTCTTGCAGACGATACACGCCACTCGCTCCTTTATAAGTCGTGTCTGTGTATCTCCTGTCTTGCAGGCGATACACGACAGTTCGTCAGTGAAACATGTTTAAAACCGTGTCATGAACATTTATTCCACACAAGCTACGGAAAAAAGCCGTCTACCGAGATGCTTGATCTTTATTAATAAAGGTTTACTTTGAAGTCATGTCTTTGTATCTCCTGTCTTGCAGGCGATGCACAACAGTTCGTCAGTTTAAGAAGTTTAAAAAAAGATTTTTTTCGCGGGGATATTTAGCCTTTAAAAAAAACAAGATATGTGTCATGAATATATATTCCACACAGGCTACGGAAAAAAGCCGTTTACCGAAATGCTCTATCTTTATTAATAAAGGTTTATTTTGACGTCATGTCGTTGTATCTCCTGTCTTGCAGGCAATACACAACATTTTGTCAGTGAAACATGTTTAAAACCTTTTTTTCGCGGGGAAATTCATAAGGCTATTTTAAAAAAAAAGATATGTGTCATGAACATTTATTCCACACAAGCTATGAAAAATGATGTGCAATCTTACCTTAGTTGTCGTACGATCTTGCACCAGACCATTGTACGTACAAGGCTGGGTACAAATTACAACTTTCGGCTTGGACCTTAAAAATACCGTCGGTCTTCGTTCGAGCCGAACAGCATCATCAAATAAATTTTGATTAGCTGTTGACAAGCGGTGCAAAGCCTTGTCAAAGTTGTAATATGGGGAGTTGTCATAAAGACAACTATGGCAAATATAAGACAATGATGTCTTACTCAGGAACTGAAATTCCCGGTGAGAAATGTTCTCACATGAATAATGCAACCAAGTGTTACATGATTCACAGGCAATAGCTCTACTATGAGAGCAATCGGTGTGACAAACACCACATGGAAAGGTATCCATGTTTAAAATAAGTCCGTCACACGTTATAGTCTATTTTAGATATATGAATAAAAAAGAAAAACAAAATATTTACACAAAAACGAGTAATAAAGAGACAAAATAAAGAAAAAAGATATTTACAGTTAAACTACAAAAAAGCACTAGGAAGAAAGAATTTTGAGAAAATTGAGTCCTGCTCAAATGGTTTGACATGTTTGTTTAACCGGCTAGACGATCGTGTGATCGCTAATCATTTAATGATAGATTTATTGTTGTCGCCACGCGCCAATATAATCAAATCATCATTGATTGCGACATTAAAAAGATTGGCGATAGTCAAAAGTTGTGTGGTAATTATTGGTTTGTTAATAATTAAAGGTACCCTCATTTCAATTTAGATAATTTGATATATAATTATTTGAATAAAAATCAACAATTAAAATTTTTATATAAGGCAGAAAAGTATGTATTTTAATCAAATTCTAGGTTCGATCTTCGACTAGTACACTTCAGATATGGAAATTCCAGCTGAACTCAACGCACTACTTAAAACCGCCGTCAAGGATGGAATGGTACTTAAGTGGGACTTCTCCGTTTCTAACGGGAAGGTTGAGGCTAAGATGACCTGGACGCCGGCTGATGTACCGCCCAAGGGGAAAGGAAAATCCAGCCAGGCCCTGAAGAAGTCTCCTGCCGCTAGGAGAAGAGATCAGCAACGACTCGACCAGCGGAGGGAAATGGCCGTTAAGAAAGCTGGCACAGTTACAAAAGATGGCAGTACGCAGACCAATAAGATCAGCACCACTGACACACCAAGCAACACCATTACGCCTCAACGCGTTGACAGCTCCACTCAGGACAAACGCACAGGCAGTTATTGGAGCACTCTAAAGATGCCAACCAAGTACAAACCCATGGAACTAAAAGCCCCACCAGGCTACAACAGAGTGGAACATAAACCATCCAAACGAGGGGGACAAATGTACAGGGTTAGCTACCCAGATGGTTTAGAACTTTGCGCAGAAGGAGTGGATCTGGACACGTTGGGGTTCGATACAGATAACAACCTGTCTACCTGTGACGAGGAATTTGACCCTGGCCCACGACCGGCGACGCCTGGATATGAACAATATCAACCTCGATATAGAGCAAAACCCGTCAGGAAGACGCAACAACTTTAATACAACCAAACGCATGTAACAGCCTGCAATATCCAACCTGGATAGTCAGGCGTAAAACACCAAAGAACGAACGAATTTTAATCAAAATAGTTTACTCATTGATAACTTCAACACAAGCAATGTCTCTTGCTATTATTGGCCATAGTTTTGTCAGGCGCATCGCAAACCATGAACTTCTTGCTTTCAAACATGAAGACTTACATGTTGTTGGGTTAGGTGATCACCGTAAAGACTTTAGCCGAAAGTTATGAATTGATTCAATTGATGCTTTATCGTCGGCAGCTTGTTCATAAGATTTCAACCAAGAGGGATGACTTACCACCAATACGATTCACAAAGAAAAGAGATCAACCTCAAGCTTAGTGAGAAATATGCAAAATCAACGGGGATCACATTTTGGAAACTGCGTGGACTAGTTAACCCACCAAGAAGTGCATTTACAGATGGTGTTCATTTAACTAAGAAATTTGAGCATATATACGCAAGACAGATTAAGTTGGCACTATTTTGTAACACTTTTAAATAATTTGACGTTAGAATTGAAAATTGTAATTGTTTCGTTTATATATCATGAATATAAAAAAAATGTTTTATTTTCATGTTTTAATGCATTAGTAATAACAAATGTGCAATTTTATATATATCATATATATCATGAGTTATTCTTCAACACATAATTATCGTTCAACTACGAAAACCGTAATTCATACGTATCCGACCCTGCACTTACCTGTATTTTTAAGTCGACAGTCGCCATTTTGATTACGATATTTACGAAAAAAAAACCAATTGCAAATAAAGTTTGAATTGGCCAAAAAACACACAAACAAAGATTCTTGTATGTACATTTACCTCCATAATAACAAAATAGTGTAATATATTCCAAATTTAACACTTTGGAAAGAGTCTTTGATGTCATTTATCATACGCTGGTTTACTCCTCTCTACCGACATCGTAGTTATCTTCGATTCCTACCATATAGAACCATATACCCACCCCAAGTGCTTTCAAATTACTCAAAATACCTTAGAAACAAACAATGGCCAGATAACAACATTTATTTCACACAATAAATCATTTTTGTATTAATTCTCTGTCCTCCTCTGTCCTGCTCTCTACTTCTCTGTATATTTACCTACCGATTCATAGACCTGTATAATTTAAGGCACAGGATACTGTTACGGCAAATTTGGACAAAACCGTAACAATAAGAAATTCTTATTGTTACGGCAAAGACGAAAATCGGAAACGGATGACGGGACGGAGACCGAATCAGTTACGAACGTAACAATAAGAATTTTCTTATTATTACGGCACTTGTAATTACGGCAAATCGATATTGTGACGATGTGAAATAAGTGACATAACATTTCTCAATTCATATAATACAAGCGGCGAAAAATTCTATAATAATCTTAATTTAACTCAAAGTAATTTTGATAACTTATGGCACATACAACACAACCAATATGTGGTTTTCGGGTTTTCATTATATTCCAAGTAAAACCATTCAAGGCATCCATCTCAGACTACGGATGCCGCAGTGTGGACATGCGTGAAACAAACTGTGCAGTGGTTCAATACTGCATTTTTTCCTTACATCAACACGCATTTTGAGTTCCTTAATTCCATCCTTCGGGGTAAAACCACTTTTCTCGATTTATGTAAATGTTTTTTGTCAAAGATTTATGTCAAAAGTCATTTGCCTCAGTTTGAGTTATGTTTTCGGTAACGATTTTATTGCCATCAATAAGAACAAGCAATACTTCTACATTTGTTTTAAGTATCCTTTTAAGCAAAAAATGTTAAAAAATTGCGGAAGAAGTTAATTTCAAAATATCTTATGTTTGGTAAATCTCTTGCGCTAAATTTGCCGTAATAATAAGCGTCGTAACAATAAGAAAATTCTTATTGTTACGGTCGTAAAGGATTCGGTCTTTGTCCCGTTATCCGTTCCCGGTTTTCGTCTTTGCCGTAACAATAAGAATTTCTTATTGTTACGGTTTTGCCGTAATCGTATCCTGTGCCATAATTTAATGGATTTGAAAATTGGTGAAATCTCACAATATCTCATGCAAATAACAAGATTTTGTACAAAATTAACAATTTAAAATGTACAACTTTATACTGTAATATCTAAAAGCCATAAAAGAGTTTTGCAGAATTCTTTTTTACAGCCATTCTTAAATGTTTTTTGGATTTTACATGTATTGGAATTACTTTTATAACCTTTGGCACTTACATGTAAGAGGAGTATCAAAAGAGCCCATACTCTAGTTTACGTGAAAATACAAGATTTTAAAAAATTTTTATAAAGTTTTCACTTTTTAAAATTGTCATAAAAAGTTTATTTCAACCAAATTAAATGAAATTTTCACACAAATATTCCGTAATATTTCTCTGTTTAATGCCATTTATTCTGATTAATTAAATAGAAAGGCAAAAAAGTAGTTAGAATAATAAACAACTTTCATTTATAATCCAGTGATTTTTTCACACATATTCTTGACAATTAACAAGTTGCAAATCTATTTAATATACAGGTCTATGGCTGATTCAAAACAGTCTAACTAAGGAATTAAGGGTTGAAGAGGCAAATTGTAGCATACCATTGCATTTGATATGTTCAGCAAGCATACAACAAATAAAATGAACCATCTTCGCTTGTAAACAACATAGTTTTGTCCCACCAGATTGCTCGTGCTGTTGGAATTTGTTGTCACTTCAGTTTTTGGCATGATTGGTGGGTCTGCCATTTTGCTCTCACGTGATAAAAAATATAACGTCACGTGACATAACGGGCACCTGCTCGATTTTTAAAAGTACTATTAGCACTGACAGCTGGCAACCCCGACTTGTTTGAACTGATATCAGTCCCCTGTTGGATGAAATGGGCACAGTTGTTCATGGACAGGTGTTCATCTACAGGATATCCCTTGAACATCAAAATAGTGATGAAAATTAAGGAGGCGCATGTCGGAAATTTGTAATTTTAAAAACAATAAAATGAAGCAATTTTAGAGAGGGGACCGATTGAACACACACATACATTTTCAGTGTATTTTTTAAACTAAGATAAGTTTTGATCACTTTAGTCCAGTTACTTCTTTATACGCATATATTCTAAACGTTCTGTACTAAGGGATCCCAATTATTTACAGAGCCACTGATTCGACCATTTATAAAAAAAAATATCTTGGGAATAATTTTCTCAGAAAAAAAAAAGAAAGAAAGAAAATTTAAAAGGGAAGATTGGCCTATTTTAGACCGTTGAAAAACTTCAAATTTGCTCTGCAAAAAGCTGATTCTTAACTTTATTTATTTTCCTTTTCAAGTGCTATCCTAACTCGAATCATTCAAGCCCTGTCCGTCCTCGTATACTTCGGCGGAACATGTTAATGTAGAGACTGCAAGGACTGTATTATTCGGGTTAGCGCAATCCTGAGTTTTATCTTCAAAATTATTTAGAGTTCGTAAAACCATTATACTAAAAATCTAACTAAATTAGTTTAGTGCTCATCAACTTCTAATAAAAAAGGCCGTTATCACAGACCTAAGATACCACGCAATTCATGACCTTGTCAGAAATGTGATTTATAGTTGATGAGCTTCTTAGTACGTATGTGATACCTTGAGCGAAAAACATTTTGTTTTAAAAAAAAAATCAATTTTTGATAAAAACCTAAAATCTATATATTTATATATAGATCCTCAGTTCTGGCCCTGTTTTGGAAAAGGAATCTTGTATTATAAAAATATTTTGAATCTATCAAGAAAACACGATATTTAAATTATTTGTACTTTTATTAATGTATTCAAAATTAATCTGGTTTTCTAAAGATGTTACTACTATATATATGCTCATTATTGAAAACTCTGATCAGATATAACAAATGTATTTCTAAAGTTGCTTTGTCATACATGTATTATTGTATATATCATGGTTCCTTGTGTGGAAGACGTGAATGTTTTTATCTATTTTCCAATAAAGATGCCAGGTTTCTTCAGGAGTGCCACAAGGAACCGTCATCGGTCCTCTACTTTTTTCTAGCTTACATAATTGACATGCCAAGTTACGCAAAATCACAGACTGGCCTCTTTGCCGATGACTGTCTCATGTACAGTAAGGCCAGCACCACCGATGACTGCAAACTGTTTCAAGAAGATCTGGACAACCTGATCATGTGGGAACAACAATGGTAGATGAAAATCAACCAAGACAAATGTGAAGCTCTTACCATCACTAAAATATAGAAATCCACTCCACCACAACTTCACCATCCATGGTCACTCACTCCAGCATGTAGACTCCGCTAAATATTTAGGCTTCAACATCTCCAAAAACCTGTCATGGAATACTCACGCCGATGCTGTCACTAAGAAGGCAAACGACACACTAGTTAAGCAGAAACATCAGCTAGTCTGCTCATGTCACGACCCCAGTCAGCCAAGGAACGTGCCTTCACACCTTTGTACGTCCCATTGTCGAATACGCTGCTGCAGTCTGGGACCAACCTACCCAGGGGAGCATCACTGCACTAAAGAGAGTCCAGCGGAGGGGTGCAAGATTTGCAACCAACAACTATAGGCAAACAAGCAGCGTCTCTACCATGATGTCTAATCTTGGATGGGAAGAGTTGCAAAGCAGAAGAGCCAGAAGACCATTCTTCTATTTAGAATTATCAACCGCCTAGTCGACATTTTATCTGACCACTTCCTGATCCCAACCGGTGCTACCACCCAATGCCACAACATCAGAGACCATCATATTCCTCCAACATCATACCTGTACTAGAACCTTGCAGTACCATATTCATTCTTTCGATCAGCGATCAAGATTTGGAACACCCTACCTCAGCAGCTGGCCAGCATGGAATCCCTGGAAGGCTTCCTCCAGGGTCTGACCAACATCACCATCTCTGTTTTATTTGTCTCCAACCAGTCTTTAACTGTAAAATATGGAACGTTTTAACTGTACACACTTTACGTTTCTATACCCCTTGTAGGTAAATCATGGTTGTTTGTTTCGGATTTTTTTTCATGGTGGGTGGGGGTTTTATCAGACAAAAATATCAGCATAGGTTAAATTTGAAAATAAGAGAGTCGTGACGGCCTTAACAATTGAAGGAACACAAAAGGGCCAAAATCATAACTTTTTTATTTCTGGTCTGATAAAAAAGATTGTTTTGCGCGCAAGTTCATTCTTGCCAAGTAGCGAAATAAAAAAAAGCTTTGATTACGGCCCCTAATTACTTAACGAGTGAAGAAGGAGGGGCGGGACAGGGGGGTCATCAACTCCCGGTTCCCGCCCCCACAGCTCCCGGTTCCCGCCCCCCTAGCTCCCGGTTCCCGCCCCCTCAACTCCCGGTTCCCGCCCCCAAATTAAAACTTTCCGCCCTAAATGATCCTAAATCATGCAAATCTTCACAAACATATATATTTCTGCATACAAATTATAGAAATTCTATGTGACTCGTGCATAGAATAAAGCTTAACGAATTAGTGACATAAATCGAAACATTTCAAATGGCTATGCCTATATCAATCATTCATCAATAAAGAGCCTTAGTGAGCGCGCAAAAATACCCCACTGACGCCCATAAAGTGAATGTACCATCGATCATACGGAAAAAAGATCATTAAGTCGTGACAATTTAAACGACTGCATCGTCAGTCTGGTCCTGTCTAGGAAAACTTATGTATAATGAGATGTGGAATAAGTGTACGCGACCATACATTTAAAAAATCCGCAACGTAAAACAGCCAGCCGCCTTCAATGTGACCAGCGGTCGCTGCTCGCTGTTTTTCAATTGGTTCATACATGTATGATTCAAGCCAAATCCTAAAGTGTCAATGAAAGACCCCCTCCTTGATAAAAAATCAGGTTCCAGAGACATGGTCACAAAAGGATCTACAAGGCAAAGGACATGTAAATTTATAACTCCACTAAACACAACCGAGACAAAAACCTAAACAAAACAAGAACAAGTTTTAGGGTCCCACATGTTGGAAACAGCTAACTCGTTAAACAGAACTAAGCAGACAGTAGATGTTCAACAAACCTGAAAATTGCTCACAACTTATGGAACCCCTACTGGAGATAAGCCTACCAAACGATAATTTCTGACAGAAGTGTTACTAAAATTTTACCATTGATTTGGTTCCATATGGTTATGAAAAAACAAAGTAGATTTCCTACTGACTATGACCGAATCCCACTGAATGGGACTACAACCTGAGACAGCGTACAAATGTTTTAGGCTCTGAGAAAACTGTCAGAACTTTTCAGGCTAATGTTAGAACAATCAAGAGGTACGAGACCACAATTATCGCCCCTTATTTTTCGTTGTTGTTTAATATAGTCCCTTTAAAAAACACCATATATCTTCCAGAGGTATTTCTAGGTCAATTTTTGGTGCTGTTTTTAGTTGTTTGGGTTAATTGGTAGTTCTTAAGCCAAAGTTTGGTATATACAAAGACCAACACTTAAATCAGCATAAAAGGGGTGATTTGCCAGGCATACGTGGGGTCAAAATTTAGATCTTAATTTTTGTTGACATTAAAAATTTTTGGTCTCTTGACCATAATATGCATCAAAAGTTTTAAAATCGGTAAAATCATCTTAAATTTACATATTATATATGTCTTGTGTTGTTATGCAGCTGTAAGAAATTTTAGGAAAATCAAATGGTTAAATTTTTTTTTATTCATCAAAACGCTATATTGAAAATGCATTAAAAAGGGGGCTAAAATAATACTAGTCTCGGGCCTAGGAGAGGGGGGCTATGGGTAAAATTTCAAAAACTTTCTAGCAATACTGTATTTAGTCTGAACTTACTGAATATGCCATATTGAAATGATTTCAGTCTTTGTTTTATGAATTTATATGAAAATATGACCAAATGAGCCAAAATTCAAAGTGTATGGGATTTTCAATGAAAATGGTCTTCTTTTTGGATTTTGGAGTTTTTTCCAACAAAATGACCCCTTACTTGCAAATAAAGACTTTTAGTTGCCTAGAATTGTCATAAATCATTAAATTAAGACATAAAGAGTGTTTTTATCCTGAAATGTTGAAAGTATTTCTGAAAAAATTCTTTTCCCCACTGCGAAACAAGGTTGCGGCAGCATATGGATTTTTCTGGGGTGGGCCTATGCCATCTTTCTAAAATCATCTTTTTATTACTTCAATTCTTGGAATATCAGACAGAAAGCAATGTTTTAATGATAAACAACACAAAAAACACCTATTTGTTCAGCATTGTCTACTACATAAGTGAAATGATTGTAAATATTAGCAGTTACAAGCTAAAGATTTGAAGGTTTTTCTATGTTTTTGCACATAAGTCATTTACTAGTTTCCATCAAAAGTGCTCTGACCAGTGTTTTTGCTATTGAAATCTGTTGATTTGCATCCTCTCATACATGAAAACATAAAAAAATGTAAGAAATTGCATCCTCTTGCATTTTTTTCACCCTTGAATAGCTACTTTTACCAATTTTGGCAAAACTGCTTTCATAATACATATGGTTCCTGATTTTCAAATGGTTAATATGGACTTATATGGTATATAAAGTTAATGTTTCTTGGGTTTTTTTGTAAGCTTATTATATAGAGAACATTTTAAAAGAGTTTCCAGGTAAATATCTTGTACAAATTTTGAAAAATATTAATGACCATATTAGTACCCCTTTAAATCCTTGAATGTCTTATTTTTCACTCCGCGAATATAAACCAGAATCAAATATTAACACCATGCACTTATTTTACCAAAACTTGTGTTTTTCATGTTCAGTACACCTCAAGTTATTGATATCAATCATTGGTTTTGTCAAAAATCATGAAATGTAAAAAATATGGCCACATAGGATCCATGGTTCTTGAGTAAGCTGTAGCGGACCATATTTTTGAAGAAAACCATTGATTTGAATGGCTCACATTTTTAATGTTATTCATCTGATCATTATGAAACTTGGTATGTAAACTCAAAAAAGACTCTAGTTGGTGAAAAACAACTTTATTTGATGAAATGAGGCTTATCTGAGGACTATTAGGTACGAGACCACAATTATCGCCCCTTATTTTTCGTTGTTGTTTAATATAGTCCCTTTAAAAAACACCATATATCTTCCAGAGGTATTTCTAGGTCAATTTTTGGTGCTGTTTTTAGTTGTTTGGGTTAATTGGTAGTTCTTAAGCCAAAGTTTGGTATATACAAAGACCAACACTTAAATCAGCATAAAAGGGGTGATTTGCCAGGCATACGTGGGGTCAAAATTTAGATCTTAATTTTTGTTGACATTAAAAATTTTTGGTCTCTTGACCATAATATGCATCAAAAGTTTTAAAATCGGTAAAATCATCTTAAATTTACATATTATATATGTCTTGTGTTGTTATGCAGCTGTAAGAAATTTTAGGAAAATCAAATGGTTAAATTTTTTTTTATTCATCAAAACGCTATATTGAAAATGCATTAAAAAGGGGGCTAAAATAATACTAGTCTCGGGCCAAGATCAACATTCAGACATTTTAAAAGCAATATCGTTGTATCGCCGTTTTTTATCGTTTTTCTTATCAATATTGATCAATGATCACGTTCAGATCAATTATTTACATGATCTTACATCGATTTGCATGCTTTTCGTGCAGTTTCTGGAACACAAATATCCCGCCCGATTGACTCCCGGTTCCCGCACCCCTAGTTCCCGGTTCCCGTCCCCCTGGCTCCCGGTTCCCGCGTGTAGGAGAATTGCGTAATGAAAACTAATGCGTTGTGTTTTGCGACTTTTTTCTTTCCAACTCTATTTTGCCCAATACATTTAACGTCATGGTTACAATTGTATGACGGCGTTACAATACGCCAAAGTTAACGTAAATGTGTTGCGTATTTTCCGACATTCTCGGGGCCGGCAAAAATTAGAAAATTTACAATAATGATCAATTTAAAATTAATATGTCTTTCAATCAAAATAAAAGTAAATAAATATTAATGTTCATGAAAATCAAATAAACTTCACTGAGAAAATTAACAGTCTCTATTTGAAATCACTTGATCACTTATGAGTCCATTTCTGCATCTGTTCCATGGCTCTAATGGATGAGAGTCGTCTCGGTATCCCTCTGGATGTTGATGGTCCTCTTTCATCATCTTTGTCTTCTTGTGAATTTGTATGATTCGATCGGATTTCGAGTGGATAGAGCTTCACTATAGGACGTGACGTTCGTCCTGTACTTGTTCTAATAATTGCTGCTCTTGTTAAATTGTCATTTCCATATATTAGTTCGTCCACTACGGCGAGTTTCCAGTGATTTCTCGGAAATTTATCATCGTGCACTTGTACGATATCACCAATCTGAATCGTTTGTAAATTTTCTCCGGACTGTCCATGAAAACAAATATTCGGATCTCCAACGGTTCCAGAAATGGTCGATTAAAGCAGTTTGCATTTCATACATTTTACGAAGTTCCTGTTTTCCACTGTTGATTGAATTTTCGTCAAATTCGGTTTGCGGATATGGTGTCACATTTATCCTTCGTCCATACAGTAAGTGTGATGGCGTTAGTGCCTCGTTGTCCTCTATGTTCGGTGACAAATACGTTAATGGTCTATCGTTTACGATCGCTTCTATTTCGGTAATTACGGTTTCGAACGTATCAAGTGTGACATAATTTCGTCCTAACGTTTTACGTAAACAGTTCTTTGTAATTCCGATGAGACGTTCCCAAAAACCTCCATACCACGGAGAGCGTTTGGGTATAAAAGTCCATTTAATTCCGTATTTCGAAAGTTCACTTTTCACATTGTCGGAATCGGTAAGTCTTTTCAATGTTTCGGATGCGGCTTGAAAAGTAAGTGCATTGTCGGATATCATCGTGTGCGGACGCGATTTTCGGCTAGTGAATCTCCTAAAGGCTTGAAGAAAACTCCTTTCCGATAAGTCCTTTACCACTTCCAGATGTACTGCGCGTGTTGACGCACAAGTGAATAAGCAAATAAATGCTTTAACGTTCATGTTGTGATTGTCTTTTACATTGAATGGTCCTGCAAAGTCTACGCCTGTTACGCTAAAAGGCGGTGAATCCTGAAGTCGTGATTTGGGAAGCGGCGGGGGGTCGGGTGTTTTGTATGGTTGACTGCTGAGTTTCTTACAAGTTGTACATCTCCGTAGAACGCTCTGTACTATTTGTCTTATGCGAGGAATCCAAAACTTCTGTCTTATTTCATTTACGGTCGAATGAACTCCTGAATGTTTTAGATTCTCGTGAATATCACAAATAAGTAGATCCGTGAATTTATTTTTCGGTGGTATAAGGTACGGAAATTTCGCATTATCGTTGATTGGTGCATTGTGGATTCTCCCAGCACAACGAATGCAGTCGTTCTTGTCTAAATACAATTTCAGTTGTCTTGTAATGGCGGTACGTTTTTCGGTTTTTGATTTCAAGTTTTCGAACTCTTCGGTGTAAAAGTCTCCTTGTACGCCTTTTATCCACAATACAGTCGCTTCGTGTAGATCGTCTGTAGTCACAAATTTCTCAAAGTTTCTCTCCTGATTCGGTTTTCGTACATTCTTTATAAATCGAAGTACATACGCTGTTACTTTCAGTAGTTTCAACAATGAGCTATGTCTATCGATGCTCACTATATTATGGATTCCATTGATTGTATGAGGTGTCGGTGTATTCGGTTCCGCTATGTCACCACTCGTCAGTAGAATAGTTGCACTCGTTGGATTCCACTTCGGCCATTTCGATGTGTCGATTATCCAAGTTGGTCCATGAAACCAAAGATCACTTTGATGTAGTTGCGATGCGGATATACCTCTAGTAAGTAGGTCTGCTGGGTTGTCTTTAGTCGGGAAATACCTCCACTTGTGTTCTTTCGTTAACTCGATGATTTCTTGTTTTCGGTTACGGATAAACTTCTTAAGATCCTTTGATGAAGATAACCAGTGGAGTACGATCTGGCTGTCGGACCAAAAATTGACATTTTCACAATGTAAGGTTGATTTTACGTGTTCTGCTAAACGGGCTCCAATAAGTGCTGCCATGAGTTCCAACTGTGGTAGGGTAAGTTGTTTCAGAGGAGCCACTCTATTTTTGGCTATTACTAGGGAGGTGTTCTTTCCGTCGCTTATGTAAACGGTTGCTCCATATGCGGTCATGCTAGCGTCTACAAATACATGTAGTTGTAAGTTTTCGTTCTCCATGTTTGGAATGTATTGTCTCTTAAAGTCTATCTTAGTTGCATTTTCAAGATCCGATAACAACTCCTTCCACGTTTGTTGAATTTCTGTCGGTAGGATTTGATCCCAATCAAACTTTTGCTTCCATAGCAACTGAATTAATATCTTGGCTCTTACGGTTACTGGGCTAAGTAATCCTAACGGATCGTAAATGCGTGACGATAATCTTAGAATCTCACGTTTTGTTACTGCGTTCGTATTAACATCATTGAATCTCACGTCGTTTAATGAAATTGTGTCTTTCTCTGTGTTCCATTTAAGACCTAAGATCTTTACAGTTGTCTCTTGTTCAAGAACATTCTGAGCTGTGGCTAATTGTCGCACTGCTGTACTATTAGAACTCCAAGAGCGAAGGTTGAATCCGGCTTCCAACATCATAGTTCTCGCTTCTGTATAGTATTTCTTTGCATCATATTCTGTATTTACACTGGACAAGATATTATCTACATATAGATCATGTTGTATCTGGTTTGAAAGTTCAGATTTATGAGCCTCAAGGTGCTTCGTAAGGGTTACGTGTAATATGAACGGGGAACAGATTTAAATCGGTATGTCATAAGCTCGCTGTTCGGATTACTTGGATCTGATAACCAAAAGAATCTCGTGAAATCTCGGTCTTGTTCATCTAATTTGACGTGAAGAAAAGCTTTTTCTATGTCCGTACTGATGGCGTATTCTCGAAGTCTGAATCTCATTAAAATTTTCGTGAGGTCATTTAAATCTGGAGGGACGGACATCAAACAATCATTTAAACTTGCGTGATCTACAGATAACTTACAGCTGCAGTCGTAGACAATTCTAATCGGTGTCGTTGTGGAGTCTTTCCGAACAGCGTGATGTGGAATATAATGTGTCGATTTTGCGTTGTCATTCTTGTCTACTCTCTCAATAAAACCTCGCTTTTCTTGATCCTGAATAATCTTGGTGTATTTGTCAAGCACTTGCGGTTGTTGACTTAGCCTTCGAATTACGTTTTCCGTGCGTGTTTTAGTAATTCCATAATTTGATGGTAGTTCCGGGTGGTCGTGTTTCCATGGTAATTTGGCAGAGTATTGTCCATCTTCAAACTTAATTGACTTTTGCTGATATGTTTTGAGAAATGATTCCTCTTCGTCGTACTCATCTGCCTTTATTCCAAGTGACTCTAGGCTCCAAAACTGCTCCATGCTAGCTTCTACATCTACATGCGATGAAACCATGTTTAAAAGTACAGATGACCTTTGTGTACTACCCCGTCTACTCCTGTTCACAGGTCCTGAAAGTAGGTAACCTATCTTCGATGACACTGCCGTCGGTCCATCTCCTCGTATGACGTGATCCATAACTATGTCCCAATAGTAGTCCGCGCCGATTAAGAGTTCGATCTCAAAATTACCTTCAGTTGTGAGCGGATGTGCAAACTTTATGTTCCTAAGATATGGTAACGATTTTGGTACGTATTTCATCTGATTTTCCAACGGTTTTGCTATATCCGGAATAATACAGGCTTGAATAGCTATCTTCTCTCCATTTTCGGTATTCAAGTAGATCTTCACAGTTTCAAGGTGGCGTATGTTCTTAGAAGTGTCTCCAAAGGTCGATAGATCAATCGTATCTCTACCACTTGGTCGAATGTTCAGCTTATCGGCAAGTTTCTTACTAATGAATGATCTCTGTGCACCTTCATCAAATAAGATGTTCGTGTCGGACGTTTGCTTACCAAATGTTACAGATGCTACGGCTGTTTTCAATATTACGGTTGTACGTTCCTGTGACGTGTACATAACAGTGCTGGTGCTTGGTTCCTCGTCCGTTCTGATTACGTTGATACTCGTGGGTTTACTTCTCTCCTGTGTGCCATTCTCTTTACATATACTTGTGTGGTGTTTCTTGTTACACTTTCTACATCTTTTGTGTGATTTGCAATCTGTTGCGCGGTGGTCTCCTAAGCAGTTGAAACAACATCGTTTCTGTTTTAGAATTTCGATTCTCTCCATGCTGCTAACTACCTTAGTACATTCACCGGGAAAATGCATATCTCCGCAATAAATACATGGTCTATAGATTTGGTCTCTTTTCTAGTGTTACTTGGGTGTGAATGTTTCTCGTTGCGTTTCTTAGTTCCTGCAAACATTGTTGAAGTCGGAATAAACTCTTCCTTCTCAGTAAAATCTCCGGCATCTAGAACTCGGACTTCCTTCAAAATAGCTTTTCTCAGTGCGCTCAAAGTTATAGTATCGCTGTCATGTTCTCGGGCGATATTCTTGCGGATTTCTACGGGTAACTTACTAATAATAACCGGTACCAAAAAGGCTCCGTACATCTCTTGTAGTTGTCCCAGACCTTCCAATCCTCTAACGTATGTCTCTAGACAGTCGGAAAAGTTGCGTAAACTGGCAAACTCATTGGCTGGGGACGATAAATCGTTTAGCGATTTCATATATGCATTTATTATCTTTTGAGGGGAGCCGAATCTTTCCTGTAGTAGTTTTACAGCGATGTCGTAGTTTGCATGGTTAATAGTAAAACCTCCGATAGTCTGTGCTGCGTATCCATGAAGCTGTGCTTTGAGGTAGCTAAACTTTTGTACTGGTGTTAGGTGGGAATTGTAATGAATCGCCGATTCGAAAGAATCCCAAAACGTGGTCCACTGTAGGACATCTCCATCAAATTTAGGGAAATCTAACTTAGGTAAGCGGTGATAGCTATTTGTGATTGAAGAGGTTTGATCTACGGGTACTTCACTTGGAAATGTGCTTGAATTGTGTTGCTCAGTATAGTTTTCGTGCGTTGTGAGTGAGCTTGGTCTTTCTCTTGGAATATCATTGGGACTCAGGGCGGAAGTGTTTGTGTTAGCAGCAGGCTGTGTTCGTGGTGTAAAGTTATGGGCGTGAATACTAAGTGGTGTTTGAACTGGTGGGTCAACGGGTGTGCTTTGTCTTAGCTTCTGTACAAATTTTCGAATTTGTCTAAGTTTTGCGTCAAGTTCAAACATATACTCCTCGGATTCAGAAATTTCTTGGATTAGATTATCGTTATCTGACATTGCATCAATTACCTGATCGTTGAGTTTCTTTAATGCCTCTTGTTTCTGTACGATTCCCGTTTCAATCGCCGTTACATCTTCAGTATCAACAATGTCACTCTCGTAGGTTTCTTCTAATTCCTTGAATTTCGTCAAAAGTCTTGTCACATGTGCCTTGTTTCCTGCTCGAATAGCCTTCAGTTTTCCGTCCATGATCGTATCTTGTGCGTTCGGTCACGGCACCACAAAATGTAGGAGAATTGCGTAATGAAAACTAATGCGTTGTGTTTTGCGACTTTTTTCTTTCCAACTCTATTTTGCCCAATACATTTAACGTCATGGTTACAATTGTATGACGGCGTTACAATACGCCAAAGTTAACGTAAATGTGTTGCGTATTTTCCGACACCGCGCCCCTATATCCCGGGTTCCCGCCCCTCAAGAAGGGGATGGTCACAAACATTTATTCTAAAATTTGGATTCGCTACTTGACAATGTCCTCCGACAATAATAAACTTGCAAAAAAAATCAAAAGTTCCAATTTCTGCCCCTAATTACATAACGGGCAAAAAGGGGGCACAAAATTCAATCAGGCCCATTCTTTTATGGTAAATAACATCCTCGATTTTAATACTAATTGGCTAACTAGGACTAAAGTTATTGTAGGAACAAATAAAATATTTGAATATTTTGCCCCTTTTGGGCCCCTAATTTCCTAACAAAATAAAAAGCTTTGCCGAGCGCAGCATGATACGACCGCAACATGTTGAACCCTGTACGTTTTAGGCCCAATATGGATAGTCAATTGTTCTGGACACATGCAGCCCATGGTGGACTGACAAAGGTTTTTGACACATGCAGCTTTTAGTGGACTTTCCACTCACATTTTAAAAGCCTATTGTGGATTGATGAATTTTGGTTACTGGAATATTTTGGTGAGGTTTGAACGAGTTTTTGGCCCCTTATTACATAGTAGGTGAGAAAAAAGGGGTCACAAAAATAATTCTCAATTTTGTATCCGCTATTAAACAAGAACAAACATGCAAAATAAATTTTCAAAATCGAACCACAAATTTTGGCCCCTAATTACATAATAGTATAAAAAAGGCGGGTGGCAAAAATTAATTCTCAATTTTGTATCCTCTATTTGACAAGAACAAAAATGCAAAAAATAATGTTCAAAATCGTACCACAAATACAAAAGTTTCAATTTTGGCCCCTTTTGACCCCAAATTACATAATGGGGAAAAGGGGGCGCGAAAATTCATCAGGTTCAATCTTTATTGTAAGACACATTCTTGACAAATTTCACAGCAATAAGCCAACTAGGATTAAAGTTATAGTGGAAACGAATACAATATTTGAATTTTTGCCCCTTTGGGCCCCTAATTTCGAAACGAAAAAATGGGGACCCCCAAAATCAATCCCAATCTTTTTTTATGGTAAGTAACATTATTGCCAAATTACAAAGCAATTGGATAACTAGAACTAAAGTTATCGTGCCAACAAACATAAAAGTAGCATTTTTGGCCCCTAATTTTGAAATAAGAAATGGGAGGACCCCCAAAATCAATCCCATCCGTCCTTTTATGGTAAAGAACATCAATAATCAAATTTCATAGCAATTGGATAATTAAAACTAAAGTTATCGTGGTAACACTAAAGCTAACAAACAACGCAGACGCAGACGCGGACAACGACGACGACAGCATCATACCATTATATAAGTCCGCAAATTTTTTGTGGTCGTATAAAAAGGGGGACCCCCAAAATCAATCCTATCCATCTTTTTATTGTAAGGAACATCACTACCAAATTACAAAGCAATCGGATAACTAAAACTGAAGTAATCGTGGCAACAAACAAAGAAATAGCATTTTTTCCCCTTATTTCTAAACAAAAAAGGGGGACCCCCAAAGTCAATCCCATCCATCCTTGTATGGTAAGGATCAACACTCCCAAATTTCAGATCAATCGGATAGCTTGAACTAAAGTTATCGTGCCAACAAGAATGTTAACAGACGACAACGACAGCATCATACCATAATACGACCACATTTTTTTTTGCTGTCGTATAAAAACTATTCTGGAACATTCCCCCAAATCGGAATCGGACACTCTTAGAGAAAGGTTACTTTTGTAGAGCCTGAGCTGAATATGAAGTATAAGCAATCCTTTATCTGAAGTAAACTTTAATTTTCATTCCATGGGGAAAAGGGGGCTCATGTAATCTCCTCAGCGATTATCCTCAGTACATATAACATACCTAAGCCTCCTGCAAGCCATGAGCCTGAATTGGTCATAAGCAAGCAAAGCCCATTCTATCTGTTAAGAAATAAGCCTGAATGACTCACCTGATTTTTTGCCACAAAGGACTGTTCTATTGATCATAAACCTAAAACCACAGGGGATTTAAAGCTCCTGTGCACCAGACTTCCATGACCTAAATGAGTTTTTATGCCCCATCTACGAAAGTAGAGGGGCAGGTAGTGTTCGGGTCCATCCCAAATTCCCACTTACTGATGAATGCCACATCAATCATTTTGTATGGTAGGTGCATCTAGTGGCGATAAGCACATTGCATGCTTCGGATGCTGAATGTGACCTATATTTTCCCCATGAATGATCACGTACAGAAAAATGGTAAAAGTGTATTCCCACTTACTGACAAGTGCCACATCAACCATATTGGTATGGTATGTGCACCTAGTGATGCTAAGCACAATGCATGCTTCAGATGCTGTCTGTGACCTATATTTTCCGCAAAAATGACCACGTATAGAAGAATGGTTAAAGTCCATTCCTTCTTACTAACATGTGCCACATAAACTATATTTGTATGGTAGGTGCAACTAGTGATGCTTAGAACAATTCATGCTTCGGATGTTGGCATTTACCTATATTTTCCGCATGAATGACCCCTTATAGAAGAATGGTTAATTTAAAGCCCATTCCTTCTGACTGACAAGTGCCTTGATAGCAATCATGTTGATGCTTTAGTGATGCGGAAAAAAATAAATGTTGCGAGATGGGGCATTATGTCTTTTGGACATATTCTTGTTTTGTGATGCTTAATATTAATGACCAGGAAAATTCAAGCTAGTGAAAGCTTTTTCACTGTCTACAATAATTTATATTCAAAATAGTCTTGACCAAATGGACATAACTCTTATAGGGGGTCATCTGAAAACTTCAACCCAACAGGTGTTTTGGCAGGGCTTAATTAGTTAAATTTCTCTTTCCACTGGTTTCATTCTGTATGACAAGCTCGCAGAAAATGCTATTACCATGGGTCACCTGACAACTCCCACCCAATGGAATCTTTTGTTGGTCATTTGATTCTGAAAAACACTAGACAATTCATTACAGTTCTGGTATTTTGTATGGTTCTTTCTTTCACTACAAAAAAGTTAAATATTGTTGGTTTTGGACTACTTTGAATTCTACATAATTTAAAATGCAGTCAATGATGGAATGGCTAAGCTGCCAATCAAATTCCCCCATTTTAAAAATCATCTAGCATTAGAAATGATTAGTTGACAAAACATTCTGACAAGGTGGAAAGTTTAACTTGAAGAACTGATGGGATTCTGACAAATGAACATTATATAAAGAATCAGAGATGTACCAATGGGGCATTGAATGTCAAAAGGGCAAAGACAAAACCAGTCAATACTAAGGGGAACAACATAAAAAAAGAAGCTGTAACAAAGAGTGAACTTGTTTAACTAGTTTAACCCCGTCACATTTTATATAAGCCCATTCTAAGCCAGGAATATTCGACTACTTGTCTTTTTGATGTTTTCTGTTCATTGTTAAAGAAAGGGGTCTATCTTTTGACTATTTCAGGACTGGATTCAAATCATATGCATTCTATTTAGACCATGGGCCAATAGCAAAACTGGGAGCAGCGCCTACTGGCCTCGTTGAAGGCTGTTGGCAGTTGTCCATTGTGGTTTTTCCTAAATTACTGCTTGTTATGTGAGCTGTGTCCCGTACACTTATTCCACATCTCATTATTTTTTATTGGGTGCTCTGGAATTCCTAGGGATGCATACAAATGAACATAAGAAAAGAAAACAAATTCGTTTATAATAAAAGATTTAATACCTAAAATATATTTCAGCAAGAATGAATACTAGGAAAGCTATGACACAAACTTCTTCTTTTTTGGAGCTGCCATTAGAAGAGCCAACACATTGTTTTTATTTACACCTGTCTCACTATCCACTATTTATCTCTCCAGGTATACAAGTCGATTATAATTTTTCATCATTGATCATTGTTATATTTGATAGTTTTTGATGTGCTTAGCAATCATTGAATCTAAATAAGGCATTCTGATTTTTTTGTAGATGATTCAAAAAAAATTTGCCAGTGCCATGAAGCTTGCATTAATTTTGATACTTTTCTGAGTTTAAACATACGAAGAAAATGACCTTATAAATTTAACTACCCGGTATATATTTTTAAAGTTTTATTGTGCTGTTTACTTTTTAACATTTAACAATGATGAATCATTAAAAAAGACTTATATATGCATGCATTACTACTCCCTCTCTTGGCCTCTATCATTCTGACAAAATTTCATTAAAAAAAAATTATGTAAAAGCATGAAGTTAAAATTGTATCAATATAAAACAATAACTAGACAGATTTAGTCTTAAAGAATAAAACTTTTGATTAAAAATAGGAAAATGTATACCAGATAAAATTAGGAGAGACAAGCTTTTTTTATATTCTATTTCATTAAGATTGTTTTTCATATAAAAATGACTTATTGAAAAAAAATCATAAAATATTTCAGTAGTTGTATTAAATTACCAATTTTGTATACAGGTATATTTTTTAAAAATATGAATAAACTCAATTTATATTCCACACATAAAAAAAAATATGATATACATCTGATTGATCATTAATATTCTTAACATGCTTTTACAGTTTTTAAGTAGAAAACTGAAACAAATATGTACAATGTACATGTATATACAAACAAATTGCAATGAGACATAACATCAGGGTTAATTTAACCCGTTCATAAAATAAGTACAGCACTGAAGCTTTTGTATAAATAGAATCTGGGTAATAGCTATATTGTAAAACTAAGTCAGTGTAAACATAAAACTTTGACATGCATTCAAAATATAGTTGGTTTAGATTGAAACATTGAACAAGCAAAAAATTGGTTGGATAATATTCTAAAATAGTTCTTTAACTATTAAAATAAATAAAGAATAAGGAAAAGATGAACAATTTAATGCATGTTGTATCAAATAGATATCAAAACTGTCACATGTTTCACTATTGTGGCCAGTCCCAGAAAAAAAAATTTATTGGGAGCTTTGAAGGCACTTTTACATGTAGTTAACACCCACTACCCCATAGAATTCTTTCCCTTACCTACAGTGTGTATAATGATAAAATATGACAAAATACCTACAACCTATAGAAATAAAATATATACTGCCTCCAAACCCCCTAATACATTTTTTTGGGGGAACAGCCCTAACAATTCAGAATCAAGTGTAATTGTAAACAAATTTTAAAAACAGCATAATTTGGGCCAATTAAATGTTCATAAAAATATATACAACTGTACATAAAAATCATTAAGAAAAGAAACACTAACAAAATCAGAAAACAGATAAGAAAAGAATAAAGAACAGAAACTAACAAGACAGAATTATTTACAACAAATGCTAATTTGATGATTTAGACTCCTACTTCACAGTAAAGAGTTTTCCTGAGTTAGGCATGAACATATTATAGTCACATATATTTACATGTACATTCAATTGTTGGACAGCTGACAAAGTAAACATACTGTACATGTTTGATTTTCCCTGAATTAATGACAATTCCTTGAAACTTAATTCATATTTTGCTTTTGCTGGAATGGAACAATCATGATTTATTCAATAAATGTGAAAAGATATTATAAATAACCATGTTTGTTATATCATGCTCTTTTTATAGTAAAAATATATGTTATTATCAAATGCCCTATTTAGATTTCCTCAAGTTAATAAATAACAAATATTTACACTGTTGCATGATTGACACCTGATGATAAAAATTCTACAAGATTGGCAGTCACTATAATATGGTACATCTTCCATGACTAGAATGTGATGTTGTATTTAGGCTCTTTCTTGTTGTATCATTGTTCTGACTAACAATTGTTACATTTGCTGGTTCTGGATAAACCTTACTGTCAGACAAGATTGGTTCAATGCACACTTTGCTGTCTCTCAGAATGGATAGATTACTAACAACATCATCATTCTGTGTGTAAATTTCTGTCTCCTCAAGATTTTCATTGTTAATCTTAGACTTAGCTGGAGTTCCTCTTCTTCTTGTTGTAAGACTTTTCCTGCTGCTGTCAGGGGATTTGAGATCAGAAATAATTGAAACTTTCTTAAGTCTTTTAACACTAGATCTTGATGTCTTGAGGCTCTTCTTTCCAGTAAGTAGTAATGGGTTAAGTGGTGTCTTCATGGGTTTAATTCCTAATTCTCTTGGTGTGCTGGTAAATACATCAGTAAGAGGAGTTCTATCAAGCAGAAGAATTGGTGACTTGTCCAATTGATGGGGTGTTTTAAATGAAATTTTTTCTACCGGTGACAAGTCCAAAATACACTTCTTCGAAGGTGGGCTGATTTTATCTTCTGCCTTTCTTTTTCTTGCAGACTTTCTGACTGATACTGCTGGAGTTTTAAAAGTTATTAACATACTGCTCTCTTCGGCCTCTTTTGGGACTTCTTTCTGTGAAGTTCTTGGGGTTTTACCAACAGGCTGTTTTGGGCTCTTCTTTGATGATATCTTTCTTGTGGACCTTCTACCTTTGGAAGTACTTTCTGGTGCGTTTTCTGAATGGGTTGGTGTTTTGAAATTGACCTGTACTGGATCTGAAAGACTTTTCTCGATATTTGTTTTACCCTGAGATGGAGTTAGGAGAACACTGTCAGACTTTGCCTTGTTGGGTGAAATGATATCCACCAGACTTATAACAGGAGACTTAATGACTGTCTGAGCCTTATCTGTTTTCAACTTCCTGGTTCTCCTAGTTGGAGGCTTTGGTATATCCTGTAAACTCTTATATACAGAGGCCCTTCTATTGTTTGCCTTTGGAACATCTTGTGGCTTATGGTGTAGAGAAGTTCTCCTTGTGGGTCCTTTTGATACTGGTACTTCTTGTGGTTTCTGATACATAGATGTCCGTCGTGTAGTTCTGGTGCTAGTTTCTTTCATATTATCCTTCTGATACACTGATGTTCTTCTATTGCCTGTTGTTGGTGGTGATACTTTCTTAGCATTTGGAGTTACTGCAATGTTTAATCTTACTCCACCCTTTTTGTAAACACCAAACATAGATGATCTCCTTGACCTTGTTTGTACTCCTTTTGGTGAAACAAGCTGAGTGATGGGTATTTTAAAATCAGGTGATGCTTGCTTCATCTTTTGATAAACTGATGTTCTAAAAAAGAATTTGAAATCATAAAATAAATAACTTTAAGCTTTTGATTAACATTTCATTCAACACTAATGTATATAAATTTACAAAACAATACAAGCACTTATGCTGTAAACCTACATGAACTAAATAATTATGAAAATTAAACCACATAAAATATTTATTTTCTTTTACATTACAAACTAGCATAGGGAAACAAATTTGTTGTGTAATTTGTATCTATTTTCTTCATACTATGATTTTTAAGTATTAAACACGTTTGTACTTATGCAGTATGTAAAAGAATGATACATTTATAATGTTTTGTATTTGTTAACCACTAAAAGTTTGTATACTCATGATTCAGAACAAGTTTAATGTACCTTATTCATGTTATTGGTAAAATACTATTCTTATGTATTTAACCAATTATTAGGATAAACTTATATATCAAATTCTCATGATTATATGTGAAACTCCTACCTCATTAAGTTAGTGTACATTGCTAGCCAGGTGTTAAACGTGCCTTTAATATTTTTTTATTGCTCAATTATTTTTATATATAGTTGTACATAAGTTCATAAACTTGTTAAGCTTACAGATTTCCACTAACATGTCAACTTTGAACTCAATCAACAAATATGACATCATAAGCTTGGGTCTGAATTATTAAACAAAATTTTTGAGCTTGGGTTTGATCAAATAATTGTTCAAACTTTGGGTGTAATCAAAAGAAACATAAATTTTGTTTCTGAAGTAACAGATTTTCTGAGCTACAATGTAGGATTGAAGCTTGTACAGACTGTAATCCCAATTTTCTTTTAACATGCAAACATTCAAAATCAAAATGCATACACAGTTGATACATAATGTACTATGTAATTTCTTTTATTCATGAATACACAATGATGTTTTACAGAAGTAATGTACCTTCTGGTTCTGGGTGCTTTTGGAGAGGTGGACGCTGGAGTCAAGAAAACTGCATCTTTCCCAGAAATCCATCCTGGTGATTTTGGACTATCCAAAGACCTGAAATAAAAAAATAAAAAACACCTTAAAAAAATAAAATAATAATCTTAAAGGAGGTTTGATCCAGACATTTTTAGATTTTTTTATGGTCAGATTTTCAAGATCCTTTGGTTTTTCTTGAAATTTTTTGCCAATGGCCCAATATTTTCTTTTTATTATTCAAAATTAGGTCTACCAAATATGGTATGCAGATCACAATTTCTTGTGAAATTTTATTTACTACAAATGTATGTCAAACTTTTCATCAGGTTTAAAGATTCCAATCAGCGGCGATGCAAAAGTGAAGAAAAATCTAAAGAAAACCTATTTCCTGCTAAAATTCTATATACATTGTACAGTGCATATGGTAAGTCACTTCAATGGATTGAATTATCCAATATACATGATAAACCTGTTCATTTTTATCCTAATGTTGTAATTTACAACAAAATTAAGAAGCTATTTAGCACTAACAAAGTTTACCACCAATTTTTATACTGAACATTAAATGTTACCTCTTCTGCATCTTTTTCTTGGGAGTTTTTCCACTCATCCTTTCAGAACCCTTCAATTAAAAGAAATTGACATGAAAATACTAATTGGTCGTAGACTTACATGTATATATATTTTAATAGATGTATAAGTTGCTGAAATTTCATAATATCTCATGATAATAAACAAGTTTTTGCATGAATATAAACATTTGAACAGGACAGTTTTAAATTGTTATGCAGTACATATGCATTTCACTTAATGGACTAACTCTTAGTTCACTTCCCTCTTTATTGAATGAGATTTTAAACATCAAACCATTTCTTATAATTTTAATTTTTAAAAATTTCATT
Source organism: Arcuatula senhousia (assembly GCA_963971305.1). NCBI lineage: Eukaryota > Metazoa > Mollusca > Bivalvia > Mytilida > Mytilidae > Arcuatula > Arcuatula senhousia. The sequence continues at coordinate 46,675,488 of OZ020305.1, read as the reverse complement.
TATATAATTGCATTGGAAATCTTAGGAATAGTATAAAATTCCTGCTAATTGACTAAGTTATCAAACATGATATTAATCAAAATCTTCTTTTATGTCACATTTGTTATTACAAGCATTAGGAAACAATAAAAGTGTAACCTGAAGTTGTAAATACTCAATGCATTTGCTAATTAGACAAAATTTTAATTATATTAATTCATTGTATTTTCGGTTAATTAGTTGACATTTCACTTTATAGGGTCATTCATTTTATTGCATAAATTTCTGACAAATTTCATATGCAAATACATGTAAGAGGAATCCACAGTATACAGAATATATGCTTGGTTCTGTAAAGTATATAAAGTATATGCTTTTTATCATGTACATAATAATTATGCGAGCCTGTATATCATGTACTCAATGTAACTGATTTTGTCAGACCTGTTGTTCATGCTTTCATTATTAAATATATACATGCAGGAATAATGCATGATCCATTTTGTAGTTTTATTGAGTTGCCACCACCCAAGGTTTATTACTGTAATATATAGTCTTTAATTTCATTTGATTTAAGAATGTATGTACAACTACATGTATTAATGTGTTATAACCATTTATTGTAATTGTGTTTTGACAATAAATAATTCTAATTCTACTCAATATAATTGATTTTTTCAGACCTGGGCTGTTGTTCATGCTTCAGCATTAATGAAGTGTATTTAAAAAAAAATTTCCTCATGTTTAATTTAACTGTCATAGAAGTGAAACAACCTTAAACAGCGAAAATCATTATGAAGCAGGTGCCACGGCAGAGAATGCTTACAATGAAATTATTGAAACTGCACTTGTGACGAGAACATCAAGATCGAAATCAAATCCTGCCTAAGGTAAATTTCAGGATGGTTGGTTAAAACAAATTAAAATTTTTGGTTAAAAAAACAAACAACACCTGATATGAATACATTAATTTATACAGGAATATTATAAAACAACTAATGCCGTAATGGTAGTTGCTTCATGTACGTGTATAACTATAAGTTCCAATATATGCTTTTATTTTGTTCTGCAAACTGAAACATATAAGCCCTCATTATAGGAAAATGCAGATTACAGGATTTTTTCTATGTCAATCTTGCCTCGATGGTAGTTACATTTTACGTTCCTGGACGTTAATTAAATCTTAACTTTACCTTTCATAAAAATGACAAAACCAAATAGCTAATGTGTGAATTTTAAATTTACTCATGCGAATCCGTAGTAAAACCAAACAAATCCGATTGGTTGATCAAAAATAGTATAATGGCGGTTCTACAATTACTGAACAAATGAATGTTAATGATTCTAACATGTCAAAGAAAAGAAAAAAAGATATCCACATACACAATTGAATAAACAAGAAGAGTAATACAAAGTTACAAACACGACAAAAAGAAGTGTACAATCATGCAAATTATGGTACAGATCAAACTGTGAAGTTGTATCTGTTACTCTGTAGCTTTACTTTGGCATACAAACGGTTTCTATCTGCTTCCATTTAATGGATATTGGACCAAGAGCGGTCTCAGGTTGTAATTAGGACAAGAAAATCCCCTTTTCATAATTAATTGGATTAAATTGTGAATCTTACCTCTTACAATTTGTACAAAGCTAATACACAAGCAGTCGTGTTTTGAAAACAAACTGTGGCCTACGCATGATGGTCCTTGACCTAATTGGTTAAGCCAATCAGAAATTCGTTTATGAAAGATTTGAATTTGGCGTCAATATATCCTTACGACAACTCTTCAATTAAAATTATTTATTTGCATTCAATATAACGATAAAATTTACCATATCAACAGAGTATTTATTTAACCATGTTACAATTGGTTTCTCCGATTAAATCTCATTATCGAGAAAATTTTATGCATTAGTTATTAGTACTATTTTGTATTGCGGATTAATATGTGTATGTCGACTTTGAAATTCATTTGGCGCGACACAAGCGTAAGAAGAGGGCCTCAAAGAAGAGGATAATTTTTAATGGATATAAAAACATTTTAAATACTCGATTAAAAAATAGATATGTAAGTATATACACAAATGTATATGTGAGCTTTGATAATAATAAGCTATGCGCTCTTAAAGATTACAGCAAACAAAACAATTGAATGTCAGTAAACGCCACAATCACTGAATACGCTTTGTTCCTTTTGCAAGGTCGCCGTTTAACATCGTTATTTCTTAATCATTTTATTCATTAAAATGAAAAGAATGTATAAATTACAAATAAGTTGTATGAAATTACAGGATATCATTCTTTTCGGGACACATATGGGTGTAGCCTGTAGGCTGCATATAAATTTAAAATAAAATGGAACATAAAACTATTTATCTCAAATTCTACCAATTACATGTGTATTTGTTCTCTCTCTCTATATATAAACGTTATATCTTGAGTCCTAACCTTGTATCTATCTTCATCCAAAGCATTTTTCAAAGAGTTTATGAATAAAAATGTCCTATCTTAATATTTTATGTCGATCCTTGGAACACAGTCCCAAATAGATCTGTACAAAGCGTGTATTGATAGTGATTCCACGCTGATTTCAGTCCAAATATCTAAACATTTGTCATCAAAATCTGAATGGGTACTGTGCAGGGTCCGTGCATGAGTGTGTTGTTGGAAGTTTTCTTTTGGCTGTTACTGTTAGTCAAGTCATGCACATGTTCCAGTACATGTGGAAACAAGTTACATGTACAATGTATTGCAAAAGATTGCCCAGCCGAAAAGAAGATTTCACTTGCTCTTCAATGAACAAAACATGTTGCCACTATAACTTCATTTAAATGTATTATTTTCACTATTACAATTGCCACTCTCAATTTCAGCCGTAAAGGGTAAGAACTAACATTTGTATCTAAAACCACATATTTTCACTAGGGTTCAAGGACAGAGATGACTGGCCAATCTAGGGATGGTATCTGGTTGTCATCTGTAAGATTTTGTAGCTCCAGATCGATGAACTGTGGCATTATCTTCCTTAAACAAATAGTCTCCATCAGAAAAATGTCTTACAAAAACTGGTCATACATTGTTTTCTAAACCATCAGTTCTTTTACAAATTTTTTGTTTCCATTCACCCTGCAAAGTGTGTCGACTCCATTAAGCGTTATGCAACCTCAGATCATAACAGTCATAGCAATAAGGAAGTGAAGTCTGGTGGACCGAATGCCTATTTTCATCGATTTTGCTAATTTTATCCTATATATTTAATATAAATAATGCAAAATTTAACTGGACCCAACCAATTTTTACTGGATATTTCATGAAGGTCCTGCCTAATTTCGAAATTCAAAGACTGTCATAACACCCAGATTCTTATTTACACCTGGAGAGATGCATTCCGATAGCCAAGCTCCATCCCTTTATCGACAAATAGATGCAATCAGTCCCACTCACAATTTGGCTTTGTCTGAAAAAATAACCGTTTTCCATTCAACATTTATGGACCAACTTTTCTCCATGCAACATCTCACAAGCTTGACTCTCTTTTCAGTTCAGACACATATTTTTTCTTGCAAACATCTTTTATAACCTTTTTCTCTCAAACAATCACTGACTGTTTTCATATAATTTTATATTGTTATTTTCATTAAAATGTACTAGTGCTGTCACATGATCAGTAGTGATGTTCCGATTAATCGAAAAATCTAATCGAAATGGGCTTCCCATGCTACTAATCGATTATAAAATCAATAATCGATTAATTGGAAAATATTCAATTTTAGTGATTTTACACAAAAAACGGCAAAGAATTACATTAATTTTGGGGGTAAATTAATCATTTTCATGAAAAATGGTGTCCGATTTTATAATCGATTATGATCTTCCGATCATTTCCGATGATGGATTATGAAATATTTCCGATTGCCCAACACTTATGATCAGATATTATCTGATAAGACCATCTTATGATCAGTATATCCGCATGATTTTGTTGAAAATTGTCCATAGTGATGTTAAATGAATTACCTGAATTGGCTTAAAAAAATGAATAAAATATGTTGCACTGTGGCTTGTGTATAAATGAAAAAGATAAATAAATGGATGGTGAAGCCACATTTAAAAGGTACATTTAAAAACTGAATAAGAAATATAAATGAATTAAAACCTTTAAAACAACTAATTGATGAATGGCGAACGTTGCACGCTGCATCCATCTGATTGGGTTTTCCTACTGTGACGATTTGCAGTTTTTGTTACCAATTGGCTTGTTCATGACAATGTAAATTTTCATTATTGTGTCAATCAAAAGTTGGACAGGTTGTTAACCAACCTTCAAGGAAAACTCAAGGCAGGGATTTTTACAAGGATCACAAATTAAAAAGATTATTTTTTGGGTCTGGCCCCTTTTTCACCCTCATAGCAATGTATTGGTGCAAGATACATCAAAACTATTGTTACTTTGTCAGATTTTATTGAGGAATACAATTTTTAGAAATTGATCAGAATTAGTATAAATTTAACTCTCTACAAACATTTTGTCTTGGTGGCCAAATGGTTAAGGCACTGTACTATAGCTAACAGGCCGACACCTCTGTGGGTTCCAGCCCCACATGTGTCAAGGTCTCCAGGCACCTACTGTTGCTTGTGGGTTTGACTGATTTTCCAGCTTGGATTATCAGGCTTTCCTCCCACAAAAGCCTGGCAACCATGCAAGGGCCTCATATTAGCCAAAAGGAGGTTAGTCTTGCTGTCAGTCAAAAGCTCTTCAGAACTTAATTTAATTGTTTGACTGTGTACACATAACTGATGTGTCTCACCAACGTTAAATAAATCTTACCTTTACCTATCTGTATCATGTCAAAATTTTATAACAATTGCTTCACTAAAACTAAAGTTATTGCTACAGACAGCATTGCCATAACATAATTAATACGATAAAAAAAAATTGTGGTAGTACAAAAAAAAAACATGCACTTTTTTTTTTAACTATGTGCCACAGAAAGTACCACTACAAAATTTGTGTAAATGATCATTTTTTATACAGAACCTAATTATACATTGTAACCATAAAAAATATCTTTGTGGTACACTGTGTGACTGTTAGTTAAATTTGACAAAAAATTCCCCAAATTAGCATGATTTTTACGCTTTTTCTCAACAATGTCATTTTCGCAGAATTCAAACATGCGCTTAGAAATAAATGGGCCTTTTTATTTTTAGAATGTTGTATGGTAAAATTGTTGTTATCAAGCGAAGTGGTGCTGATGGTGCACAGTTTCCATTAACCACCAGCAACTGCTTATTTGGACGGTAAGTATAAACAGAAATTTACTTTTTTACACTCTCATGATGAAAAAATAACATGATAGGAAATTTATATCACAGTCTAAAAAGCAGCAAAGTATAAACAGTTAAGTATTACTACAATGAAGATGTGGTGTCAATTGCCTCAAGAACATTTATAGATGTACAATGTACATGTACTTAGGCATTTTAAGGATTATGTCTTTAAACAATATTTTTCTCTGTCCAATAAAATACTTTGCAAGTTTGCTACAAATAAAATGATTGTTTCAAATTGCCTCCAGGTAAATAAATGTAGTCAGATCCCCCCAAAAAATCCAGCATAACTGATTTTATTTTTTTTGCAGATCAAATGACTGTGATATCAGGATTCAACTTCCTAATGTATCAAGAGAACACTGTCGTGTTAGTGTAGCAGAGACTGGAGAGGTAAAATAAGATTACCATAGAACAGTTTAAAATGTTTTATACATTTAGTGTGCTTTTTGGGGGGGTTATTAGATTTCCAATTACTTGATAGCATAGATAGGATCTTTATCATTTTCCATTTAATGGGATGTTTTAACTCCAGAAAATTCAATAAAACTTTAAAGCTGATAGTACTATTTAGTTATGCAAGTTTAATTTTCTTTTAATGATTTTGATTTACAGAAAGAGTGCCTTTTGGTTAAGCCCATTAAATTAAGTGTATGTGCCAATCCATAAAAAAATACAAAGATTTTTTTTCAACACTGAACAGAGCCTTGTCTGAAAATAGACATGTATTTTGATCAGAACCTTTCTTGTGTATTTTTACTGTAGGTCTTGTTATCGAACCTTAGTGCTGTCAATCCTATAATGGTTAACAATAAGTATGTGGATGCCACAGTCAAGCTAGGACATGGAGATGTGTTTACTATAATTGACAGATCTTTTAGATTTGAGAAGGCAAACATCAACGGAAAGTCTCCTTTAAAGAACTTGACACCCCTTAAAGGATCACCTAACAGAACAATTGGAACTCCCAAGGTATCTATGGTTGTGTGGATTTGTACATACCCAGTAGACTTCTTACTGTCTTGGGTCTTGAGAAATTGTTAATTTTAATTTTTGCAAAGTAATTTTAAACATGAAATGCATGTCAGTTAATTACATTGTATATTTCAAAAGCAGTGTCTATCACATTTCATACAAACAACACTTGGGGTAAATTACATGCATGTCAAAAACACCAAACCAAAGTAGCACTCAAAATTCTGTTCATTATCATGTTTGAAAATCATATGCTTGAAAAAAAATTGAGTTTTGCATGTTGTGAGCTACAGTAAATTTGTATTCAAATTCATTTAGACACTTCATCAATGGCATTGTGAAACTAACCGTGTCAAACAACAAATTTAGACACAATATTTAAGATTTGAAGTAGGTATAGGGAATTTATCTCTGATACTGACTTATGTAAATACTGTTTCAATAAGTTTAAATTAGTTTACAATTTACTAAATAAAAAAATGCACCTCAAACTATTTAGAATGTAATTAATAGGAATATGTATTTTTTTCCCTGTCTTTCTTTTCTCAGAAACTGTACATGAGAATGATTTGAAATTTTGTTAGGTGTTTCAGTATGACAAACAAAGTCATTAGGCCAAAACAAATATATATGTTTGTTTCTTGCTTCCTACTCTTTAAAATTAGGGTTAGTACATCTGTAGGTAGGAAAATTTTTTTTTTACAAAATTATTTTATATTGAGTCAGTTGGGAAGCAATCCCAACTTTAACGATGCGTGTTCCGAAATGCCAATAAAAACTTTTGGGTAGGGCCAAAAAAATAGGCTAGGTAGGGAAGCAGGAAGCAGACATATATTTTTTGGGGCCTTAGTAACTTTCACACTTGTCTGATTTCTGCTTCCTGTAAAAAAATTGTCTGGGACTGGGTTGATATGAACTCTTACATGAAACTTCTCAGAAACTGTACATGTGAATGAGGGTGGTTCGTTATGACAAACTGTATGGCCTAAGCCACTTTCAGACCTGTTGACTATTAAATTCTTGTGTATGAAAACTTGCATTGAAATTTCCATCAAGCTTTTCTCAATAATCATACATGAGAAGGATTTGAAATTTCATAGGGTGTTACAGTGTGACAAACTGTAGGTCCTTCTAGACTTTCACACAAGACCTTTGCTTTCTGTTTTAGGCACTATGCAGAGGTGTCTGTATCCTTATTCCTCCTTCTTGTAGAAATTGGTTGTAAAGTTTAGGTTGTTACTCTTATTATATATATATATACTTTTATATTTTCAGAATATTGACATGAATGAAACTTGTCCATTTAAGCCAGTCACTCCAAAAAAGACACCCAGTGGCAGAAATCTTACACCACAGCCTGTTAAGCCTGCAAAACCTAATACTCCTAGGCACAATTCTACACCAGCTAACATGAAACAGACAATGAAGATATTAACACCCAAATCAAAGCCTCCTACACCATCAGCCAACTCCAGTGTCAAGTCAAAGACACCAAGAGTGCAGTCCCCGTCACCTGTAAGAGGTACTCCAAGAAAGAATCATATTTCCAGGGCTGAAGGCAAATCTAAGTCCCCTGTTACCCCAGCGATTGAAAAAAATATTGTACCAGAAAGTAAAACACCTAAGTTAGCTGGAAGGAAATCAAAATCCCCTCCTAAGTCAGCTGCAAAGTCGCCAGGGAGGCCACCCAAGAGTCCAGTAGTGCAGGCTGATACACCCAAAGTGGCACTAACTGAAAGATCTCCTGTTACAACTGGGAGGAAATCAAAATCTCCTCCAAAGTCAGCTGCAAAGTCACCAGGGAGGCCACCTAAGACTCCAGTAGTGCAGACTGATACACCTAAAGTGGCAATAACTGAAAGATCTCCAGTTACTTCTGCATCTAAAACAAAGACACCTAAGTCTCAAACTCCAGATAAGCCTAGAACTAAGATTTCTACAAAGTCTCCTGTGGCTAAGTCTAAAGAAGAAGCTACACCAACAGTTAAAAGTTCAACAAGATCACCAATTAGGCCAATAGAAACCCCAAAAAATAAAACACCAGTAAGAAAACCTGTAACTTCAGAAGTCAAATCAAGTTCTCCTGGAAGAAGAGCTTCTAAATCTCCTGTAGCTAAAGCAAAGACACCCATAGTTCAATCTCCAGGTAAATCAGCATCGAAGTCAGCAGCCATTTTTCCTGGGAGAAGAGCTTCTAAATCTCCTGTAGCTAAAGCAAAGACACCCATAGTTCAATCTCCAGGTAAATCAGCATCGAAGTCAGCAGCCATTTCTCCAGAGGTTAAAGCAACAACACCCAAAGCTAAATCACCAACAAGACAGGTTGCCAAGTCACCAACACCGTCAAAATCTCCAGCATCAGCTATATCAAAACCTAAAATGTCACCAAAACAGGGAAGGAAATCACTTCCAGCAGGTGAGGTCAATGTTAAGTTTTTGGTACCAATTTGTCAGACTTGTTTATATATATACTCGAGTTTGCAAAGTTCTTTTAATTCAAAACTTGGTATTATATATATTCAAACAGAAGTTGTACATGTACATAATCATAAATTCAAGTTTTAAAATTCTTGGTTGTTTTATGAGTTAAGAACTATCCCAAAGTTTAAAATATGTTATAATCATTGATAATTAGGAAAATGAAATGAAAAAGAATTTAAAATTGTTACAGTGTATTTTTGGAAAAACTTTAAATATGACTGTTTATTTTAACAGGAAAGAAAACACCATCTCCAACAAAGCAGGACAGACGAAAGGTATAAAGTTAATTTTTCAATTGAAGGACTAGGGCCATGTAAATACTCAAATATTACAATTGTTTTGGTTTTGTTGTTGTTGAAAATTTGTGTATGTATAGCTGGATAGTAGTGCTAAATGAAAAATGATTTGTTTTGGGTGCATTGATCAATTTTGTAACACCCTGACACTTCAGCAATGATTTAAATAAAAGAATTTTCAGTTTTGGACCAAAAACCTAGTTTTTCAGTCACAATGGTGTGATTTTCTACATGGCGCCACACCTCGCCCATTAAAATTTTTGTTGAAATGTGAAGAAAACTACGTATAATTTAAGCAAAGATATTTATGGGCAAGGGATGGCATGGCACCATTGTCATTTACACTATGTGGAAAGTCGTATATTTTCAATTTAGCATCCTAATATGACGTCATTGCAATGTCATAGTTGCAGAAAATGTTAAAATGAGTTTTGTTTTGTAACAAGCAATTATTCTTTACTAATTTGCCACAATTGTCTTGTCTGATAATTGAATTGGAAAGTATTGACACCTGGTTCAGGGCCAAAATATGCTGTTCACGAACCTACTCTTTTGTACTCAAAAAGAATAACACTTTCATATTTTTAATTATCTACAAGCTAAATTTCCCCTGAAATCTTCATTCTTTTTTTAAACCATTTTCTTCATTTACATATGTTCAAAATTTATATATATATATATATATAGGAATGCTTAATATTTTTTTGTTATATTTTGTAAAATAAAAAGGTGAAATTAAACATGACTTTATAGGCTTGTTATGATTTGCCAATAATAGAAATGACAACTTGAATTTTATTCTGTCATTGTCCATATTGTTTTAATTGGATTATAATAAGAACACTTCATGTGTCAAGTTTCAATTAGCATTGTTTATCTATAGCAATTATGATATCTCAATATTTAATCTTTAAAAGAAAAGTTAATTGGATTTGTTTTATGATTTCTTTCAGACAATGCCTGCAGGCAGTCCCTATGTTAAGCCAACAGAAGATTTGAAATCTGGATTATCAGAAGTACGCAGGAAATCTCAACCAAAGATAAAAGAAAGCCCTGCAGGTAAACATTCATGTCTCTTTTATTATTATAGGTTTTCCTATTAAAAGAATGAAAAATAGATTACTCCATTAATATGTCTAAATGTTTTATCATACTGATTAGGAAAAATGATCCTGTGTGCAAATTATTAAGGATTTTGTTAAATATTGGTAAACTGAGAAAAAATATTGGAAAAATATTTTTTTTGCAATTATTTTTATGAATATTTTTGTTGATTTATTAATTTTGAATGTTCACACTCACCTTGGTTTTGGTGACAGCATCATTTCAATTGGGGAGGGGGCAGGGAATTTTTTATGCCAGATTATGGAAAATGTTGATATTTCTCATCCTATGTGACATACCTTTAAGACCTTAAAGGTGTCAAACAAGATTCACAATAACTTTTACAGTCTTGACAAGCACAAAGATTTGATGTGGCTGAAAAGTTATTTGTTACATTAACAAAAATAATTCCTTTTGTCTTTATATCATCTGAATACTATTGCTTAGATTGTTGAAATTATTTTGGTGATATCAATTATTTAAAGGTGGTGAAGTTTTAAAGAGTGGTAAAAAGAGAAAGTCTACAGACAGAATGGAACAAAGTGCTAAAAAGAAAAGAATATCATTTGGGCCTCAGTTAAGTCCAGAAATGTTTGACAAGAAACTGCCACCTATGACACCTGTGAGAAGAGGAACCGCACCAAGAAGATTGTCTGAACCTATACCTGTGGACTCACCAAGGTCATTATTGAAGAGGAAATCTATTGCTGTATTTAGGAAAGAATCGACTATAACTGAAGACTTAGAGGAAAGTCCAAGGAAAGCAGCAACACCTAAAAAGTCAAGTCCAGGTGGAAAGAAATCCCCTGCTCAAAAAGCCTCTCCAAAAGGAAGATCTCCAAAGACTACCCCAACCGGCAAAAAATCTCCCAAGAAAGCAGATAAAAGATTATCACAAAGTTTTACAGAAAGCAGCACCAATGTTGCTGATGTTAGTTACACAGGAGTACAAGAATTGCTGAAAACACCAAAGGTTGCTAGTGGAAAAAAGGCCTCTCCAAAGACGACACCAACTGGCAAAAGGTCTCCTAAGAAAGCAGACAAAAGATTATCACAGAGTTTTACTGAATCCAGCACCAATGACGCTGATATAAGTTACACAGGAGTACAAGAATTACTGAAAACACCAAAGGTTGCTACAAGTACACCTAAAGTCAGCAAAGTTTCGGGAGGAGCAAAAAGAAGAGCAAGTACTGGGAATTTAGTTGGTATTAAAAACCTTATGAAGACCCCCAAGACGAAACAGGCTGTGGCTGATGTAAGTTTCACAGGTGTGTCTGCTATCATGAAAACACCTGGAAGTGAGAAGAAGGTATCTCCAAAGAAAACACCAACTCCTCGTCCTTCAAAGAGAACACCAACTCCTCGCAAGATAAGTCCAAAATCTCTGAAGAAAACTCCCAAGTCTTTGAAGAAGACTCCAAATCAGAATGCTGTATTCAAAAAAGCATCAACAAGCCTTTGGTCAGAAATTGTCAAGAAAGGAATAGGAGAGAAAGGTGTGGCCAAGAAGATTACACCAAAAAGGCCAGGGGCAGTGGTGGTGAGGAAGAATAAAACTCCAAAAAGTATGAAGAAGGTATGTGTCAATTATGACTATCTGGAAGACCTACATTCAAAATACATATGAAGTTTATCAATAATAATATACATTATGAATATGGTTAAGTCTTTTATATGTAATTTTCCTTAGCAATTGTTGATTTACATATATGCTTGTTGTTTGTTTGTTTTTTTTGGGGGGGGTTCTTTTAATATTGGTGAGTGGAGTAGATAAAAAGAAACTTTCAATGAACATACTTGTTTATCTCTAGTTCAAAGCAAACTTGATATAACCAAGTTTTAGCCAAAATGTTACATAATGTTGCCATAATTCTTCTACATTAAGAGCGTCAAAATTTAAGGTAAAATAAATAGTATATGAAGTTTGGATGAGTACTGATGGAAAGAGAAAATATTGGTATCCATCTTTATTATTTGTATTTTCAGAGAATGCCTCCCAAAACACCAAGAACAAAAGCGGCACTACAAGCACCAACAACTGGCCATGTGGATTCACCAGCTACTATTGTTATACGTAAAAAATTAGCAGCTACTCCTGTTCCTTTACCTAGAAAGGGCAGAAGAAGTGTAGGAATGAAGAAAACTAAGGTATATAGAAATAAATCTAGGACTTTGACAATGTATCACAATAATCATTGCTACCAGTGTCCTAAAACCCAACTCCAGGTTATGCAAGGAAATTTGTTTGGAGAAATTTCTGGTTATGATTTTGGGCTAGTGTGCTTTTATTTTACATAATTATTCCTCGCCTTCTTGTGAAAATCAGAGATTCTGCTGTAGCACAACCCATTTCATGACAATATGTTGTCAAATTGTAACAATAATTTTTTGGTGGACATGTCTAAAAATTACACTTTAAGTCCCTTGGCCAAAAAATAAAAAATAAAATGTGATTATATTACCTTGAATTGCCTCATTTAAAAACAGTAAGACATTCCTACAGCTGACTACATTCCCCTTATTTTTAGAACAAGGCTTTGAATGACAATTTAAATGAAAAATTCAAGCACACTGGTCATGAACTGGACTTTCTCCAAATAAATTTCCTCTCATAACCAAACGTTATGATTTAGGACATAGGTGGCTGTGATGATGGGTGAATGAATATTGAAAGTAACCCTGTTTGTTTGTTGCTTATTTTATAGTACTAATTTTCCTTAACAGCTGAATGTATTTGGAAAGAACTTCAGATAAAGGAAATAATTAAAAATAAATATTTTTTTTGCTCTTGGATAGTATAAGGGATGACAAGTTTTTCTCAATGAATAGTTAAGTGAAATAAATGGGTCACTTCAATTTCACCAAAAAAAATATTATGCTTCTAATTTGATTTAACTTATGTTTTCACAAGTTTGACTTATTTACTTAGTATAATTTATTAAAACAAGTTTTCTACTTGTGTTAGAAAGGAAGGAATATTTTTATTTCAGGGTCAAGCAGCTGCAAGATTGTCAGGAGTAGCAGATATGTTCCAGACACCAAGTCCTGGGGTGGGAACACCTCATTCTCTGTATTCAGATTTACCTGAGACTCCATTAGGTCCAGGAGAAATGATTGTATCCCCATTATCTGCTACTAAAGGAAGGGCTACACCAAAAGTTATTGGGCTGAAGACCCTCTTCCAGCAAAAGAAACGAAAAAGTGCCAAGCTTGGTGGTGTGAAGCAGTTACTAGCAACACCAAAGCAACCAAAGTCACCTGCTAGTCCAACTGGAGTCAAGGAAATGTTTGAGGTATGAAAATGAAAATAAAATGATCCACATGGTTCTTATACTCCTTTGGGATATTAGTTGGAAATTGCATGTTGTAATATACAAATCTTTGTTTAATAGCAACAAGTTTTATTAAGAAGCCCAATCTCAGCTGTAGTTGACTATGAAATGCTGCACAAGTCATGAGGGAAAAAAAAAATACTATAAAGGCTCACAGACATAAAACATGTAAAAGAAATTGATATTTGAAGAATTATGATTTTGCTACAAGTTTTGCTTCTTTTTTTTTCAGTGAATTTCTGCAGCAGATTAAACAAGCTGTAATTACATAATAATGAAACTCAGTAAAAATGTTTATTCTGTTATAGACTCCCAAGTCTGCTACACCTAAAAGAAAGAACACGAAAAGCACAGTCAAGAAGTCTGTAGTGAAGAAATCTCCTGTTAAGACCATATCCCCAAGGTCAAAGTCTCCAGCCAAATCAGTGAAAAAGATTGCATCTCCAAAGACTGTTAAACCTACCAGGTAAGGTGTATACATGATAATATATTTCTAGCACATAAACAACAAGGATAGATAAGTCCTTTTCTGAAACTAAAGTTGGCTCAACACAATTTACTTCTTTATGGTCTCACTTGAATATTCAATGGTAGATTTTGATGTAGCTCTGAAATACACACTATTCCTCTCCAAAAGTCATCTAAAATCTTAACTTTATTGTTACCACGATAACTTTAGTTCTAGTTATCCAATTGCTATGAAATTTGACAGTGATGTTCTATACTAAAGAAGAATGGATGGGATTGATTTTGTCGAGAAATTAGGGCCAAAATTTCTACTCTCTAGTATGTTCCCACAATGACCAAATGCTGTGAAATTTTACAAAAATGTTTCATACCTTAAAGATATGAATGAGATTGATTGGTCCCTCATTAATTTAAGTGTTGAAAAAAATCTTGATTTTGAACCAGACAGAACTTCCCCCTGCTTCGAAGAAGAGGGGGTATACTGTTTAACCCTTGTCGGTCCGTCTGTAACAAAACTTCCGTCGCAGTTTTCTTAGCAACTACATGAGATAGAGTTCAGATATTTTGTATTCAGCTTTATCATATAGTACCATATGGTATATACCGATTTTATGCTCCTAGGTAGTCTACTTCCTGTTTACAGAATAACATAATGGACATAAATGCAAAATTTCTGTCACAGTTTCCGAAGCAACTACATGAGATAGAGATCTGATATTTTGTATACAGCTTTATCCTATAGTACCATATGGTATATACCCATTTTATGCTCCTAGGTTGTCTACTTATTGTTTACCAAATACTTAGGTTTATACACATAATGGACATAAATGCAAAATTTCCTTCACAGTTTCCCCGAGCAACTACATGAGATAGGGGTCTGATATTTTGTATACAGCTTTATCCTATAGTCCCATATGGTGTAAAGCGATTTTATGTTCCTAGGTCAACTAATTTCTGTTTAACCGAGTATTTTAACTTGTATGCGTGGCTTAGTTTGGGGAGCGGGGGTATCACTAGTGAGCATTAGCTCACAGATTTACTTGTTTTCAGACATGTTACAGTAAGGAAACCTTTGGAATAAGGAAAAAAAATTAAAAGTTCGAAAGGTGTTCAATTAAAAACATAGGTATATATATTCTTTGTATTTTGTAAATAGAGGTAGAAAGAGGGCAGTCCTGGAATTAGAAACATCCATAGCAGAAGAAACCATGGTGCCTCCAGCCAAGCGCTCGAGACGAGGAGCTGCCAAGTCTCCAAAGAAAGCTACTCCTAAGTATGTATACTTTGTAAAATATTTTATTCAAATACTTTATTTTTAAGCTGCCATAATTGCTTTTGTCAGATTCTCATTAAGCATTCAAAATTATTGCATACAAAATAATACTGTCTTTATTATGGTGTAATACAGATTCCATATGAATTTTCAAAAATACATGTAAAGTTATTTTGTCTCACTTTTTATGTGCCTATTGAACACTTGCTTCCTGATTGCCGGAACCTTAATATTTGACTTAAGTCATAGTTGTGATTGCATCATGCATGGGTATCACTTGGAGAGTGCATTGGCTCACAGATTTCTTGTATAAAAGAGCTTGCCAAGGTCTGCATGTTAAAAATGATAAATAGCTACCTTGGGGTGGAGATATCATTTAATCCACCCCTGACTGAAGGAGAACCCACACATTGAATGCATATTTAATTTGTATGCCCCATCTACAAACGATGGAGCATTATATTATGTCTTCTGGACATATTGTTTTTTTTATTACTTTTTACATATTGTTTATTTATTTTATAGATCAAACAAAAAAGTAGCAGCTTCTAAAGTTGTTGTAACACCACAAGCTCAGGAAAAAGTAGAAGGTACTTTTTATTTGTTTTGATATTAAAAAAAAAATAATAATAAGATTTGAACATTCTAACAAACCTTTCACCATTCATTTCTACTGCCATTAAAAAAGAAGGCTACTAGGATATGAGTTATACTTTTCATGTGTGCTAGCCTATTTTGTGTTATTACCCAGCAATAACTAAACTCAATCTTAAAAATGATAATTTTGTTCTTGACAATTGTGAGTTATCTGATAATAATTTTTAACCCTTCCATAAATGAGTGTTTTAGCTAGTGTGAGATGTGCAATTTTAGTACATCTCAACTGACAAATTCTTCAACTAATTTGTTTACTAGGACATCACAAATAAAACAAATCAAGGGGTAACATATTTTCAACATCACAATAAAATGTTTCCAAAGAAAAGAAACATCACAGTATAATATTTTTTAGGAAATGCAACCTCACAATAAACTAGCAGTGCCAATATGGTGAACCTCAAGAGACTTACCTTGGTTCTTGGAAAACCAGTATTGTTTTTTCTCTCTTGTAAGAATTTATCTGGTCTTTTGACATGTATTTCTGCACTACACTCACAAAAGACTACAAATATATCACTGGTAAAAGATCTGCTGGTCTTTTCCAAGAACCTAAAATTCTTTCTCAGAATAATGCATGTCAGCTGCTACCATAGAGAAAGAACTACAACCATATGAAAGTGTATATAATGTATTTCCAAATTCATTATCAGACTTATGCTATTTTTGAATAATCCATATCTGTGTTGATGTATTTTAGTGGTATCAGAATCCCCAAAACCAAGAGGTAGAAGAGCATTGAAGACATCACCCAAAGCCCTGAAAGCAGCAAAGTCCTCTAGGAAAGCTAGTCCAAAGGTAGAAGTGAAAAAATCTCCAGTGCCCACTAGAGGTAGAAGGGCAGCAAAACCTACTTCACCTGTTAGAAAGATGGAAACTCCCAAGAAAACATCTCGCAGAGGAAAGGCTTCAGCAAAGAAAGTTGTTACACCTGCGAAACCTGAAGTCATTGATGAACCATCAGTTGTTGAAAAAGTGCCAGTGGTGGAAACAAAATCACCTAAGAAAGCTTCACCAGTCAAAAGGGCAACTAGAGGTAGAGACCAAAAAGTTAAAACACCAATTAAAAAGGCAACACCAGTCAAAAGAGCTGCTAAAGGAAAAGCAGCAGTGGAACCAGAAATGCCAGAAGTAGCTAAGAAGGAAAGCCCAGTAACACCTGTAAAAGTAGGAAAAAGAAAGAGGAATGAATCACCAGTAGTAGAACCTGCAAGTAAGAAAGCAAAAACACCAGTAGGTAGAAGTACTAGGGGAAAACCAGCCCAAAGAGAAGCCACCCCCAAGAAAACACCTATTAAATCACCAAAGCCTGTTAAACAGACCAGAGGTGGCAAACAGGCAAAGGCTGCATCTCCTAAAAAACTCACAACAGCAAAGAGAGGAAGAGCTGCCAAGGCTCAACCTGTAGAAGAAAAGATTTCTGCTCAGGTTGAAGTAGTTGAGATTGTGCCAACACCCAAAAAGTCACCAGCCAAACGTGGAAAGAGAAAGTCTGTTTCCCCTGCTCCCCAGAAGAAGGAAGCTACACCCAAGAAATCTCCAGTAAAAAGGACGACAAGGAGAGGCAAAAATGCTGCTTCACCCGCTAAAGTAAAAACACCTTCAAAACCTGCAGCTGAAAAACAAATAGATATTGTTGAAGTTGTAACACCTGCAAAAACAAGGAGAGGGAGAAAGGCAAGTCCTGTGAAAAAAGTAGCAAAATCTTCAAGCAGTGCTCCTTCACCAGTTAAAAAGAAGGCTACAACACCTGCAAAGACTAAGAAAGGAAAAAAAGATAGTCCAGCGAAAAAAGTAGAAGAAGCAAAAGCAGGCAAAACAACTAGACGTGGGAGACAGGCTTCCCCTGTTAAAACTAAATCGCCAGTAAAAGCAGCAGTTACTAAAGGAGGAAAAAGAAAAGCAGTAGTTGAGGAACCATCTCCAGCAAAGATTACAAAGGTAGAGACAACACAGGCTGCTGTAAAGAAAGGAAAAGCAAAAGCAGAAAAGCCTGCAAGTCAGACTCCTGTTAAACGAGCAACACGTGGTAAACCAATCAAAAACTCTCCAGCCAAAAGTAAAAAGGCAACACCTGCAAAAGCTAAAGCAGTAAAATCAAAGACTGTTTCACCAAAACAGAAGACTCCAGCAAAAAGAGTGACTAGAGCTAGGAAGTGAATATAATTGTATGAATAAGATAATGTACAAAATGTAGATATATGTATTTATGTGTTTTAATGTGGCATTTTGAAAATGCAAAACCACACTTGTGTTCAAAAAAGAAGTCGAAAATTATTTTTAGATGGGGAAACACTTTTTTAATTAAAAATATATGTGTGTATGTTTAGTTACCAGTTCGAAAAGTACTTTTAGTTAATTTAATTTATTTTTTTGGTTTTTTTTTAATATGAAATGTTTTATTTTATAAAGAACAATACTTCTGGTTTTCATTTTAGACACTGTAAATAGATGTAGATTTATGTGCAAAGCGCCTTCTTTGAAAATCATCCTTTGTAAATTCCTTAAACGTGTACTTTGTATTGCATGACTTTTATCAACGTGTAGTATATTTATTGTCTTGATCGGTTTATAAGTTATTTTATTGTCATTATATATCCTTATATTATTATTTTTTTAATGTGGTCATATTGTTTTGTTATTGTTTATGGATTTGTTTTATTGTCAAAGAACTTTTTAAATTTTCTATTGCACATAATTGTTATGTTATGACTTATATACGGGTCATAGACCAGAGACGGAGTAAATCAATAAGTTCCAAGGTTGATATTTGTCAAAAATTGTGTGCAAAAAGTGCAATAGCCATAAATATCTTGATGGATCTCAGATTAAATATATATTATATAGAATATGATTCATAACTCAAAGTGGAAGGAAAAAAACTTAACAAATGTATGGATTCCTATAGTCACATGTAATAATTTCTTAAGTTGTTTCTTATATAGAGGTTCTTTGTAAACCATGTATGATTTTTTTGTTAAATCTTTTTGTGGGTTAAATAAGTTGAAATTTAGATAAGTTTGGCTTTTCAAAGCTTTATTACAATTTTTTGTTAAAGTTCAATTACAGCAACATTTACTAGAAACCTAGTGGGAATGTACCAGCGTAGATAAATTTAAATTCATAGTCACCAAGCCTCGAAATTTAAAATGGTAGGTAAATTTTTCCCTTTATATTAGATAATTTTGTTATTTTCTTGACCAGAAATATTTTCTAAATTTTTAACTTTTTAGTTGATGAAAATGTGAAGTGCTTCATCTATTAAATGCAATATATCACGATGAAGTTGAATTTTACTGAAATCAAAATAATTTTCATGAAAAGATAGATTTGGCAGCATTTTACTAGAATTTACTCTTTTTTTAGTCATACACGTTATATCAACTTTCTTATACATGTGTTAGCTCATTCATCAATCAGTGTAAATATTCATCATTTTCATATCATACCTATTCTCATCACATTTCATCTTCATTTCTGTCCTCTTAATGAAATTACTTTTATGCAATATTTTATGTCATAGATGTCTCCATAATAAACATGTCAGGAGAAAATTTGTTCTTTTTCTACAACCATTTGTGTCTTGCCTATGAAAAAAAATATTGGTGTAAAAAGTTATGCCCCACCTACTAAAGTTGAGTGGAATAAAATGTTGGGATCTGTTCATCCCATATCAGGATTAAGGTACTTTTCGACCACAGAAGTATATTGTGAAAATTTATACTTATGAACAAACAAGAAATCACTATAAAAATAAGCCTATCATCAATCAAGTTCATGGTTCAGTGATTGTTGAAAATAGGTCAGGTTGGAGGTGGGTCAACATTCTTGTTTTATGGACATGTTCAGGAGTGACTGATTGATTTAAGGTGATAGGTACGTAAATGATTTAGTCCAACAATTTTTTTGAAATTTGGTATGTAGATTTATTTTGTCAATTCCTACCAAAATATCGAAAAAAATATATATGTCACCGATATATCTTAGAAGATATGGCGCATTTAAAATTGGATGTTCAATATTTTATTTATATTGAAAAAACGTTAAAAAAAGATTAAAAAAGCGTACGGTTTTCACTTTATTCATTCATCAAAAAAAACCTACCCAACATTATTTTTGGAAAAATCATATATAAATCCGATTTAAATTTCCTTTCTATTGATGTAAAAATATTTGGGGGTCACCGACTTGGTTTTTTCACTATAAACTCTTGAAGTCCTCAGTTCCAGTCCGAAAAGCGAAAAAACAAGCGACGTTATACTCGACGTCAACGTCAAAACTCTCAAAATGCCGGGGTATACGGTATTTGAACAAGCAAAAAGTAAAGTCTTTGTCACTATACGATTTGCTTCAATAATAAGGGAGGAACCGTTTGATTTTATGGGGGGAGGCTACGGATATTTTATTCGTCCTGACTTCATATTTACGGGAAAAAAATCGATACTGGATTTTTTATCCCTAGCGTGCATTTTTCATATTTTTTAAGCTATAGTATCGATATTTTTTTTTCAGCCAAAAATAACATCCTGCCTTTTTTAATTAAAAGCACTGTACTGCCTTTTTATTTCCGGGTTTTTGCCATCCTGCCTTTTCATTTCAATTTCACCATACCCCCCCCTAAAATCAAATGATCAATCCTTTAACTTTTATTGTAGCATCTTCAAAGTTCTCGTATACATCTGTTATTTTCAATATACAGATGCTTGCAAAATATACGGTCTACAAGTGTAAAGAGCTAAGAAAATAAGAAATAAATCACGAACGTTTTTAAGTCACAAACTGCAATCTGTTTAGCCTTGCAAGGACCAAGACAAATAGATGATTGTGTTACATGCCGATACGTTTTTTTTTTCATTTCTATACACATGTACACCGCCTCAAAAGGAGGCACACATTATCAATGCGTTTGTATCCCAGGCATAATATTTTTGAGTTACTGATGTACACGGTGTTTTACTGACTATCCTTAACGCTGGAAATCTGAAGTCAGTCCAAAAATGGATAGATACATTCTAACAAAGAAATAATCAAAGGTGTACCAAAGACGCTATGGAATGTCGCAAATTAAAAAAGGAGGACAAAATCGGTAGACATCATCAAGATCAATTAAAAACAAAGCACATAACAACAACAAAAATACATAATAAATTACAAACAAACCGCAACCAGCAACGTGAACGTTAGTGCTTCGGAAGAGTAAGCAGTTCATGCTTGCTATATAGCACATCCGTCACGTTATGTCCTATTGACAATTTGAGAATATGGCCGACAACAGTCTAATGACAAACTGTTATTTCCTAACCTCTCCTATCAAATTATCATTTCCGTGGTTAAATATCATGCATCGTAAAAACAACGGCAATGGACTGTCTCTAGATTTTCATGCGTTAACGTTGACAGTTAGTTTACTCAGTGAATTCAGGTACCTCTATTACATGTACGTGACGGACAGATAGATTAAGACAGTCAGATTTAATAATTCGTCTTTTCTGGTTCTGGTGAAGCCTTCGGCGCGAACGAACAGACAAACAGACCCAAACATTGCCCTCTTTATTCGAAAATGGTGTTATCATGGTTAGCACGTAGAGGTAATGTAAATTACTAAATTAATATGATAAAGGCCCTGCCTTCTTAGCGAGCATCGACATTATTTTTGAGATTTATCTTAAAGAGGGAACTTCTTAGTAAAAATAAACAAGCGGAAAAATGAGGGTTTTATTCCTTGTTTTACATGTCTATTTCTGGCACATCTCAAAACATCCATAATGGCTCAGGGCTCGCATCTGCGATGCTCACTTTTATTTTTCAATAGGAAAATGAAGAATTCAATTTTGGGATTTTTGCATCTTTTGTACGTCGTACCTTTTTTAATTAAAATTCTTTTAGATTTGTCTTTCTAATTAGAGGAATATTCGTTACCGTTAGGCCATATGGACTTATTCCACATCTCAATATCGTATATTTCTGTCCTATATCAATATTTCCCTGTGGTTTGGCTCGGTCACATTCCTGGATCCAAGTTAGCTATTAGGTTAAATCTTATTTCAAAGGACATCACAGTTTGTGCATAAAACGTTAAAAAAAACCCAGACTTTTAATTATAAAAAAATACATGCAATTCATAAAATGTAACCATTTAAACCATGTTGATATTAATCCATCGAGTCTAGAGATATTTGTATGCAATACAGACTTTTAAAATAAAATCGAACGACCGTTGATATGATATATATTTAGCAGGTGCTTTTTCCATTCCCTATTTTTAGAACTAACGCGGACGCGATAGAAAACACCCATAAAACGACAAATCATGTGTACACAATATAGAAGAAAATGAGATGTATATTTATCTGCTAGTCAATATCTTATATATAACTGTGATATATGCGATAAAATAAAACCTTTATTTCTCAGCAAATAAGAAGACAAAATCAAAATAAAAACGAACGCTCATGACTGTTTATTTTTTTTATCAAGGCATGCAGGGCCTCGCGATTTCAATATGAAAATTTTGTTTATAAATGTGTGATCACGAACATTTTCATGGAATATAGGCTATTAAATTAAATATAAGCGACAGGGAAGCGTGACAGGTTTTGTGTCGAAAAGGCCCCTTTCAATGCACGAACAGAGTATTCTTGCAAATGTTTTTTGTATCCTGTGAAAACACACGGGTCCCATGTAAGAAACTTTTCAGAACTCGCGTATGATCATCATTTTGTGACAATTTAAGTCTCAACTGTCTGTATAAGATATTTCTATGTTTCTTACTTTTGTAATCCGTTTTTGTGGGTATAAAGAAAGCAACTCCCTTCGTTGATCATTCACGTTGGTTCATCGACGAACATCTTTTCCTCTGTGATACGAGGGATAACTCTTACTAATATAATACGACGTCATTTTCCCGTTTTCCGATAGGGGCGCTGATTTACGTACCTATCACCTTAAACTTGCACTGATTGTCATACATTTGTACTAGTCTGACAGCACCTTGATCAACATTGTATTGAGCAGGCCATCAACAAAAAATCCTCCCCATTAGAAAAAAAGACATGTTTGCTTGTATATTAACTGGAATCATGCGCTTTGACCAGATTTCACAAGGTAAATGGCATGCAGGTGGGGAAAATAGTATTTTCAGCAATTTCTTATCACGGCCTCTTGATATTATAACCCCACTCGTAAGAGAGGGGGCTATATTGCAATCACCTTGTCTGTCCGTCCAGTTCAATTTCTCTGCTTCTACAGGATGGATTGGTTTCAAATTTGGTTCACAGCTTCAGCATGATGAGTTATACCATGCCTCCTCTTTCCAGGTCAGTCCATCTGCTACTTCCTGTTTTCCGAGCTGACTTTGACTTTTTTAGGGTAAAAAATTTGAAATGTGAAATTTTTTGTAACAGATTTCTCGGCTTCTACTGGATGTATTGGTTTCAAATTTGGTACACAGCTTCAGCATGATGAGTTATACCGTGCATCCCCTTTCCAGGTCAGTCCATCATCTACTTCCTGTTTTTCAAGCTGACTTACTTTTTAGGGTGAAAAAATTGAAATGGGATATTTTTCGTAACAGATTTCTCGGCTTCTACTGGATGGATTGGTAACAGATTTCTTGGCTTTAACAGAAGGGATTGATTTCAAATTTGGTATAAAGCTTTAGCATGATGAGTTTAACAGTGCCTCTCCTTTCCAGGTCAGTCGGTCATCTACTTCTTGTTTTCTGAATGGTGGAGTGGGGGTATGCTTAGCACGACTTGGTGCAACCCCTTGTTTGGTATGCAGCATCAGCTTTGGGCTCCAATTACATTAGATTCAATTTTAGGTCTGATGCTCATCTACTTATTGATAAACTAAATCTGGCTTTGACCCATTTTGAGCTCACCTGGACCAAAGGTCCATGTGAGCTATTGCCATCACTTGGCGTCCGTGGTCGTCTGTCGTCCGTTGACAATTTTTTTCAAAAATCTTCTCCTCTGAAACAACTGAACAGAATTTATTGAAACTTGGTATGAATGATCCTTAGGGTGTCCTGCACCAAACATGAGTTTCAATTTTTGATCCGTCAAAAACATGGCAGCTGTTACTAAAAATAGACCAGGGGGTCAGACAACTTTTTTTGGCTTGTAAATCAAAAATTATCAGAGATAGATGAAATTTGATGCCACCCTACTGCATCAGCATCAAAATTTCTACTATTGTCACAATTTGGTCAAAAGTGTTAGATGATCCCTAATAAGGGTTACAGCACCTTAAAGGTGAAAAATAGTGTTCGTTTTTTTCATGTTTTTGGCTTATAGAATAAAAACTATTGCAGATCGAGAATAGCTGTTGCTTGCTTAAATGTTCAGCTCATATAGCTCGACAAAAAACTCCATAGGGTCGAAGTTGCCAGATGACCCCTTAAAGGCGAAAAATAGTGTTTTTGGCCTATAGAATGAAAACTATTGCAGATAGAGTAAAGCTGTTGCTTGCTTAAATGTTCAGATCATTTACCTCTATAAAAGTGTTCATAGGGTCGAAGTTGTCAGATGACCCCTTATAGGGGTTACAGCCCCTTAAAGGCAAAAAATAGTGTTTTTGAGCTATAGCAGATAGAGAAAAGCTGTTGCTTGCTTATATGTTCAGCTCATTTTCACAAAAGCATTCATAAGGTTGAAATTGTCAGATGACCTCTTACAGGGATTACTGCCCCAGAATTAACACGTTTTCATGTTTTTGGCTTAAATAATCAAAACTATAGCAAATAAAGAAAAGTGGTTGCTTGCTTAAATGTTCAATTCATTATGCTGTAAACAAAAGTCTCTATAGAGTCCAAATTTTCAGATAGCCCTTTACATAACATTTTGCACGTTTTTGGCCTACAGCATGAAAGCTATAGCTGAAAGAGTACAGCTGTTGCTTGCTTGAATGTTCAGCTTATTTAGCTCTACAAAGTCCTTCATAGGGTTGATATCAAGACCAGGTGAGCAATTCAGGCTCCTGGGAGCCTCTTGTTTTTGAAATATTCGGTATTGTGTATCTTGGTCCTGTCTAAAATGCTTGACAAATTTGAATCTGTTTGTCTCCCGCCGCAACATGAATCATAGGCTTTCGATATTTGGTATGCAGCTTCAATTAGGTGGTCCAATGGTGGAATTTTTTTTTTTCAGATCTGTCGCTCATCTACTTCCTGTTTAACCAGCTGACTTGATCCCACTCTATGGACATGGACAGGAGATTTAGAATCTGTTCTTCTTGTGCATTGCATTTATAAGAAAGTAAATGAAACTTTGTATGTTCAAAAACCTTTCTGTTTCAGTTCTTGAAAAATTGATAATGATTACTCCTGATGACTTACAAAACTTAGGAGTAAAACATGTGCATCCTCACCATTAGAAAAAAAAAGAACACTAGGTAACATCACTTTAGATAGCTTATAGTTAAGTTGGAGGAATATAATGGATCGTGTCCTCTTTACTTTAAAATAAAGACTGGGCGACTTCTTGATGGGTATTATAACAAGAGTTAACACTAAAGTATGTCTCGCCTGTCGATACCATCAGAAACAATGCTTCTTTCTTACTTTCACAATATTTTATAAATTAATAAGAATTTTATTTTTGAGATCAAAAGGTGTTTACCGAACTTACACATTGCTAAAATATGCAATAAAAATTATCAAAAGCACGTAACAAAAAATTTAATAAAGGTCAAAAGATGGGGATGCAACTATGCTTAGCCATTGCAAAGGCATATGCATACCAAGTTTCATCAACCTAAGGACCTATGGTACTTGAGATATAATCTTAACACTGCTATTATAATACATGTTTATGTAACGGAAATTTAAGGTAGTACAATAGTAAAAAAATCGGTAGGATAGATTTTTTTTAAATTTTGTCAAGAGGTATCTAAGTGCATATGTTTGAAAGATAAAATAAGAAGAATAGGTCGCCGAGCTTTATTTTTGTATAAATTTGATCAAAAATAGTTCAAGTTTGGCTATTTTTATATAGTTGAAAATGGTCAATATTATTTTTATGCCCCCGCGACGACATGTCGGGGGGCATTAAGTTTTACTCGTGTCCGTCCGTCCGTACGAATTTCTGTCAAGCTTTTCTCAGGAACCATACATGAGAATGATTTGAAACTTGGTAGGATGGTTGAGTATGACAAACTATACGTCCTAAGTGATTTTGAGACCTGTCGGACATCTACTTCCTGTTTGGGACTTTGGCCAATTTTAAAATATGTGAACATGACTATGAAAATTTCCTTCAAGCTTTTCTCAGGAACTGTACATGAGAATGATTTGAAACTTGGTAGGATGGTTGAGTATGACAAACTATACGTCCTAAGTGATTTTGAGACCTGTCGGATATCTACTTCCTGTTTAGGACTTAGGCCAATTTTAAAGTATTTGAACTTTATATGAAAATTTCCGTCAAGCTTTTCTCAGGAACTATACATGAGAATGATTTGAAACTTGGTAGGATGGTTGAGTATGACAAACTATACGTCCTAAGTGATTTTGAGACCTGTCGGATGTCTACTTCCTGTTTGGGACTTAGGCCAATTTTAAAACTATGAAAATTTCCGTCAAGCTTTTCTCAGGAACTATACATGAGAATGATTTGAAACTTGGTTGGATGGTTGAGTATGACAAACTATATGTCCTAAATGATTTTGAGACCTGTCGGACATCTACTTCCTGTTTGGGACTTTGGCCAATTTTAAAGTATTTGAACTTTATATGAAAATTTCCGTCAAGCTTTTCTCAGGAACCATACATGAGAATGATTTGAAACTTAGTAGGATGGTTGAGTATGACAAACTATACGTCCTAAGTGATTTTGAGACCTGTCGGACATCTACTTCCTGTTTGGGACTTAGGCCAATTTTAAAATATGTGAACATGACTATGAAAATTTCCGTCAAGCTTTTCTCAGGAACTATACATGAGAATGATTTGAAACTTGGTAGGATGGTTGAGTATGACAAACTATACGTCCTAAGTGATTTTGAGACCTGTCGGACATCTACTTCCTGTTTGGGACTTAGGCCAATTTTAAAGTATTTTTTAACTTTATATGAAAATTTCCGTCAAGCTTTTCTCAGGAACTATACATGAGAATGATTTGAAACTTGGTAGGATGGTTGAGTATGACAAACTATACGTCCTAAGTGATTTTGAGACCTGTCGGATATCTACTTCCTGTTTGGGACTTAGGCCAATTTTAAAACTATGAAAATTTCCGTCAAGCTTTTCTCAGGAACTATACATGAGAATGATTTGAAACTTGGTTGGATGGTTGAGTATGACAAACTATATGTCCTAAATGATTTTGAGACCTGTCGGACATCTACTTCCTGTTTGGGACTTTGGCCAATTTTAAAGTATTTGAACTTTATATGAAAATTTCCGTCAAGCTTTTCTCAGGAACTATACATGAGAATGATTTGAAACTTGGTAGGATGGTTGAATATGACAAACTATACGTCCTAAGTGATTTTGAGACCTGTCGGATATCTACTTCCTGTTTGGGACTTAGGCCAATTTTAAAACTATGAAAATTTCCGTCAAGCTTTTCTCAGGAACTATACATGAGAATGATTTGAAACTTGGTTGGATGGTTGAGTATGACAAACTATATGTCCTAAATGATTTTGAGACCTGTCGGACATCTACTTCCTGTTTGGGACTTTGGCCAATTTTAAAGTATTTGAACTTTATATGAAAATTTCCGTCAAGCTTTTCTCAGGAACCATACATGAGAATGATTTGAAACTTAGTAGGATGGTTGAGTATGACAAACTATACGTCCTAAGCGATTTTGAGACCTGTCGGACATCTACTTCCTGTTTAGGACTTAGGCCAATTTTAAAATATGTGAACATGACTATGAAAATTTCCGTCAAGCTTTTCTCAGGAACTATACATGAGAATGATTTGAAACTTGGTAGGATGGTTGAGTATGACAAACTATATGTCCTAAATGATTTTGAGACCTGTCGGACATCAACTTCCTGTTTGGGGCCAGCGGGGGCATCCGTGTCCCATGGACACATTCTTTCTTTATTTTTCAAATTTCACAGGATAGATTTTTGTTTTATTTTGTCAACACATCAATTTTGGTTACTTCTTTGAAATAAAGCTATAAAATCATGGGGTCACCGTTCAATTTCTAAAAATAAATTAGAAAAACTGAATTTTCACTACACATTTCAAACAAATTATCTCCCTTGAAAAAAAGTACGGGAAATGTTATAAAATGAATATAACTTCAAACTTATTTTTTCTCTAATAATTTATCATAGCAATTTTCATACAGTTAAATATCAATTGTTTTTGCCTTTGCATAAATATGGTATAATGCTCAGTGTTATACCACTATTATCTTAATCCGAAAATGAAGGTCAAAAGATGAGGATGCAACTGTGCTAAGCTACTACTGGGGCATATGCATATCAACCTGGAACTTATAGTTCTTGAGATCTGAGATATGGAGGTGCTCATAAAACCTTAACATAAAAGTAAACGCCGCCGCCGGTAATGTAACACCTATGTCCGCTATGCGTTACAGGCGAGACAACAAGTAATATATTTGACTGGTTAAATAAATATTACTATTGCAGAAGTTGTCATGACCTTTTAGGGCCTTGTGATTCTTAAAATTGTAGAAGGAAAATTGCTAGACGTACAACTTGCTTCAAATTTTTAACAAAATGCTGGAAAAGACATTTACATTTTCACAAGTTGTATGATTGTATGTATGATAAGCATGGTGATTCCCGTCTACTTATAAACTTGGGTGATCAAAATAGAGATTTCTGGTAGTCAAAGCCTCCAGAATGATAGATTGATATAGGGTAATGAAAATTCATTCATGATTTATTATTTCGATCCATGCTTCAGACTAAAATTTTCCCTCACACTTTATTCATTTTTAATTACAACTCTTACTCCTATACTGCTGATATTTGGTAAAGCAATGCATTTGGTTCGATGTCTATACCTCTTCCCACATCGATTATTTCAAGATTACAAATACAACTTTTATTTTTTATAAAATTTTGCACAGCTTTATAAAAGAAATTGAAGATCTGTTTTAAGCAAAATCCGTAAATAGTTTTACGAATTAGATCTTACTTTACTTACATTAAAGCCGACGGATATAAGTGATATCATTTTTGCTAGCACAAAAACCACATTTCCATAAGGTTAATTTCCGTCTATCATTAATAGATCCCCTATTCTGTAGCCTAATTTATTGATATTTTACAAATTCCAAAATGACCATTTTATAATGCTCAATAGCATCGAGTGTATATATCATGATCCTGATGTGACTTATATTAAAGGCAACTCCTTTGAAACCGCTTACTACAAAATGTACTAGTAACTGTAATTTTGTAAATTGCTATATTTCTGGTAACTGTCAATATTCATGTATGTAACCCTTTTAGTTATCATCTATAAATATGAGCTCTATAATAACAAGTTTTAAAAGCTCCCGGGCTTTTGTACATAATGAAACACATCAAATCCATAGCAACCACATCTGCATTTCGTTATCATAATATACACTGAGAGAGAGATGGCAAGGTAAGACTTTACTGTTATGTCATGAAATGCTTCTTAAATCAGAGAATACCGCAGTATATGCAATGCAGCACATGCAATCAGACAAAAAGGTTGAATGGTATGTACGCTAGCCCAAATATTGAGCTCTGACAAATATAAGTTAGTGAAAAAAAGATCGTTATGATGCCTAGATGACGTTTCAAATGATTTACTTAATCAAAACTTATTATACTATTTTCAGCTCATCTTGGTCAGCTCTTGTTGTCTGATATGTCTGTCGTCTGTTAACAATATTTAAAAAAAATCTTTTCTAAAACTTAATTATCAACGTGACAGAATATACTGAAACTTGGTATGATTAATCTTTATGCATGAGTCGATCAGTCAGTTATAACTTTAATCAAATATTGGTTTAGATTTGAACAGTCAGTTATAACTTTAATCAAATATTGAAATTAAATGATGCATATATATGCAACAAAACAATGTTTCAAAATCACACCAATTGTTGGTAATATCTCTTTGTTTATATTCTAGAGAAATTAGGCATACAGTCACATGGTATTAAATATACATGCACTACTCTAATTAACAATGTAAAAAAGAAACTTTGTGATAGTTGCATCAATGTTTGGAACAAGAAAAGATCATCCATCTCACAAACTAAATTGGATACATATTTTAAATTTAAAGTAAACTACTGCTTTGAGACCTACCTTTTGATTGAAAATGTTAACATTAGAGGCACAATCTGTAAACTTTACTTAGAATGAATGTAGGACATCTCGGCCCATTTCAATCTCGGCACATTACAAACTCGGCACACTACCAACTCGGCCTATATACAAACTCGGCATATTACCAACTCGGCACATTATTTTGTAAAGAAGGATGACAATACGCACTTATGGTTTTTAAATTATTACACATGCAATTTTTATTATAAATAGTATTTTAATATACTTTCAATATTAAATAATAAATTATACAATATATTCTCTCAAATATTAACAATACGAAAAATACAATTCTTTTGTTTCAAAAAGAGGTCAATATAAAAATGTACAATACAATAAGTTATTAAATTAATATAAAATATATATTTGTGCTAAAGTTTGAAAACTAATCGTCACTTGGTCCATAGATTTTGCTACAGTCCCCATCAGCATATTCCTGCCAATACTGGTGAAGACGTCCTTCTAATTCCTTGCTCTTGTTCTTTTGGCATCTCAGGACTTGTTCCTCTGACACAAGTCTGTGTGTCAGGTCAACAAGCTCGGCTTCCCTCATCAGTTCTGGCACAAGGACATAAAAACTCACGTTGATTTTTCCCAAATTAATTCTAGTGTGCCATCCTGAACAAAAATAAAATTATTTTAGTAATTGTAGGATGGCATGAAATCCATTACTTATCAACATTTTTATAAAAACGAGACTCATAAAAAAAATCAGAAAACAATGCAACAAAACAAAATTCTAAAAACAGATTTTTATGTACATATATTTAAATAGAAATAAACAAAATGAATGAAACTTCCAAAATTCGAATGCTTCTAATGGTACTTCTTTGCTTATTTTATGTGCGTATGTCATGCATATCTATTTTGAAATTAAATCCAGAAGGAATGAATAAATTTATATAAAAGCATTAAAACGCCTACCTTCCACATCATTGTTTGTTCGTATTGAGTGCTCAAAGATTGACCATTTTAGAAAATTCCGTCGCAGTTGTCCGGGCAACTACATGTCACAGCCTATTGATATTTGTCATGTAGCTTCCTTTTATATATAGTACTATATGGTGTAAACTTATTTTATGCCTATAATTCATATACTTTACAAAATATTTTAAGACGCAGGGGACATAAGTCTTTCGTGGAAGACTGCTTATCTAGCTGACCATTCACAACTAGACAGATGAAGTGCAAGAAGCAAGACCTGGCCCCGCCGCCATAAAACTTTCTGAGTAATATATTTTTACTCAGCCTGAGAAAATTCTTAATTTTTTTATTCTCAGACTTATTCTCCGCCATAAAACATTCTTAACTTTTTTCTTTACTCAACTCTTGAGAATATTCTTAATTCTTTGAGAATGCTCATGACCTTACTTAAGAATATTAGAACTTACTCAAATATGGCTGCTGTACAAGCAAGACGTAGACGTAGGAGGCAAATAAATGTTAGGCCGCCTCGAGTTTTTCGCGACCGCAGCAACCCAATGGACAACATGAACGACGAGGAATTGTTTGATAGATACAGGTTTAGAAGACCCACAATAACATACATATTGAACAGTATTTACATGTTTTTGGACCACCCTACAAAGAGAAACTATGCCATTGCCCCAGTTATACAGGTTTTAGTGTTTCTTCGCTTTGTTGCTACCGGTGCCCATTTGAGGTTGGTTGGTGACCATATGGGGATAACCGAATCATCAGCGGGCAGAGCTTGCCGAAGGGTTTCCAGTGCCCTTAACAGAGTTTTCATCCGGAAGATAGCCTTTCCCGTAGGTGAGAAGGCCCGACAAGTCATGGAGGGGTTTAGACGGATCGCTGGTTAGTTGGAAACATTTATTATCCATTAATTTTCTCTTTTCTTCGCATTAAATAATTTTCTTTCCTTTCAGCGTTTCTAATCCGGAAGCTTACATTTTTATGTCCCCTGTTATGCGGTCATGTGATCAACAAGCACCTGTCAATAACTAATTAACCGCGAAATTCAAAAAATAAAAATATCGAAAATATCAATATTTTAAAACTGAGAAAATTATAACTAAAGAGATATGAATCACCCTGTTAAACTTAATAAAAGTTTAAAAGGTTTTTATACACAAAAAAATAATAAATCAACAGACATAAAACAAACACTATAATCATAGACCTGTATAAAAAAATTACAGATCTATAATGCTATAATTAAAAAAAAATGTAACACCCACAGAGAAAAAAAGTGAAAAACTGTCGAAGTTTGGCTAATATATATATATTTTTTTTTTTTTACTGAGAAAATTGTAACTAAATAAATTTAGTTTAATTATCTCAGATTTTTACAAGAAAAAAATAAAAACAGAACAAAAAATTCTATAACATATAAATTAACCATTTGACTTACAATGTAGACAAAAACAAACTATGATAATGCCTTCTAAAAGGTTTAAACGGACATGCAGCTAGGCTCAAAACAAGCTATAAACTTAGACCCCCCCCCAGCGAGGATGCATGAACGTGAAAACAATCAAATGTTTCTTCTGTTTACTAGTATGTGAAGATTATAGACTCACCTCTAGAAGCTGTGGCGGATTCAAAAAAATTCAAACGAGGGGGGCCAATTATAGAAAAAAACTTCTGGGACTTTTTGTTTCATACAGTTTCTAACCAATTTATATTTTAGATGTACGCAAATTGTGATAATTTTCTCTAAAAACAGCATTATAGCCAGGCTCTTAGGTATTTTTCTACTTATATAATAGAACTTTTGATATGTATCAATTCGGTCCGTTTTATACAGGTCTATGACAAGACCAATCCATGTCTGGCCCTGCGTCGGACGACAAAAAGTTGAACCCTGTACGTTGGAGGCCCAATATGGATAGTCTATTGCTTTTGTCACATGCAGCCCATGGTGGACTTACAAAGCCTTTTGATACATGCATCCTGTGGTTGGACTTTAAAATGCTTATTTGACACATATATATATTTACATCAACATTTAATAAAAAAATAAAGGAATGTGTCAATGGGACACGGATGCCCCAGCTGGCCCCAAACAAGAAGTAGATGTCCGACAGGTCTGAGAAAAGCTTGACGGAAATTCGTACGGACGTACATGAGTAAAACTTAATGCGCGGGGGCATAAAAATATTGTTTCTATATTAATTGACATTTTTGGCCCTTTGACCCTTAATTTTTTATTCTTTCTAAAATGGTAAGAGCCACAAACCCAAAAATGCATAACTTTATAACAATTGGCTGGCCCACTACAACTAAATTTCTTGTGTAAAACTATTTCCCTCGACCAACTTTTATAAATGGCATTTTTGGCCCCTTCGACCCCTAATTTCTCAAACACGGTAAGAGATATTGCAAATCTGATTGAAAAACGCAGACAGGGATTTTCACAAGGATTCCAATGAAAATTTTTTTTTTTTTAAAATCGGAACAAAAATAAAAAAGTTGATTTTTGGGGCGTGGCCCATCTTTGGCCCCCTGTAGCAATGTAACGGTGCAATATATATCAAAACCATTGACACATTTGGTTGACAGAATTTAATGAGGAATTCAATAAAAAAAGAATTTCCAAAATCGAATGAATAGTAAACATTCTACAACAGTTTTGTCAATACACCTGTTTTAGCCCCCTTTTTTTTTAAAACTGTGGGGGCCACCAACCCCAGATACAATAAGAACCTTCCTTAAGTGGTTATACACATCATATTAAAATTTCATAACAATCGGTCAAGTTACTCAAGTTATCACATGGAAACCAAATGTCCCTAGACGACGACATCGCCAAAACGTTATACGATCGCAAATTTTTTGCGGTCGTATAAAAACCAAACAAAAACTAGTTTCAAATCCCCCTCTCTCTTTTGACCCCCGAATTGAACAACAGAAAAGGTGGGGGTCATTCCCTGTCAAGAAGAAATTTATCTTCCATTTTGTATCCAATACATGACAAAAATTGCATTTTTGCCCCTTTAGGGCCCCTCATTTCTCAACGAAGAAAGGGGGACCTCAAAAATCATTCCAATCAATCAGTTTATGGCAAGGAACATTATTGTAAATTTTCATGGCAATCAGTCAACCAGAACTAAAGTTATTATGGAAAACAAATAAAAGTTTCATTTTTAGCCGTCAATTTCTAAACAAACAAAAAAGGGGACACACCCAAAATCATCCCCATCCTTCCTATGATGATAGGTAACATTACTGTAAAGTTTCATAGCATTTGGTCTACCAGAACAACAGTTATTTCTAAACGGAATTATAAAATGACCCCAAAAGGGGAGGTGCACATCTTCAATATGTCTGTAATCACTGTGTAAAATTTCAGAAAGATCTAGTTTTTGGTTTTTGAGATTCAGAAAGTGTTCTGACAAAGTTGATAAAGACCCATAACTCCTATACGTGGAGTTGCAGTGGGGACAAAACATTTGTGATAACATACACAAGTACATATGTTATACTTCTTTCATACCAGGATTCATTAAATTCTGTTCTGTGGTTTTGAGGATTTACGGCAATTTTCTAAGTCAAAAGCGCCATAATTCCCACAAATTTAACCGATAAAAAATTTCTGGTAATATGCACAACTAAATATGGTGTCCTTCTTGCATACCAAGTTTCTTTAAATTATATTGAGTGGTTTCAGAGGAGTTGTGTTCACAAGATGATGAATCATGATTTTCGGAAAATTTCTAAGTCCAAAGGGCCATAACTCCCATGTACAGATGGAAGGACAAAATGATTGCAATATACATGTAGTCCCCTCTCTTACGAGTGGGAGTATTATATATCTGTAATCACTGTGTAAAATTTCAGAAAGTACATTCAGACAGACAAAGACCATTACTATCACCAAATTTTTCCCAAATCGATAAGGGCCCTTCCTAACGGTTATGTAACGATATCATAAAGTTTTATTAAAATCAGTTTAAATCATGGAAGGAAATAAAAACAACTATCCATTGCAACTAGTATTTTACATTGATACAATTTTAATTAATGATAATAAATAAAGCACATATCAACACACATAAAGACAATTTTAATCATGTATAAATATAAGATCACCTTCCCAGTCCTGTTTCAAAGTGTTTCCGTTTAAAACACTATATTTTGAAACAAAACAATAAAAATAGAGGGACTGTACAGCTCAAATTTTGGTCAATTGACAACATTACAAAATGTTATGTTTGGGTCAATTTTCAGATGAATTAGCTCCCTTGAATTATTCGAAAGATGTATTTTAATATTAAGGAATAGTTGATGATCTTGTTTAATAAATTAATTTATTTTCATTCATTTTTAATAAATGAAACTATTTGAAACAAGTTTAATGTATTTATTATTGATATATTTACTTGGTTTTTTTTCCACAATTTTCAGCTGCTTTTGATCACATGACAGTGTCCTTACTAACCTTAAAATATTTAGATTTAAAATATGTGTACAAATTAAAAACATCTTTGGTCTGGTAAGCTTAAAACAACATTTAAAAATTACTTTAAATCCCATAGAAAAAAAACCCTCAAGTTCTATTCAACAAAAACGATAGAAATCACTTAAAGGATAATGTGCAGATGTTGTACAGTAAAACAATCTTAACCAAAAGAGGTTGACAAAAATAAACTGCATGTTCTTTTATTGAAATGGGCATAAAAAGGATTTGCCCATTTGATATAAAATGTATTAACTAGATGGATCCTTCCTTGCATGTAGTTGCCCCAAAAACTGCGACTGAAATTTTGCATATATGTTCATTATATATAGAAAAATCTTGCTTGCAGGGTTTCCAAATGTGATTGGCTGTGTCGATGGTACGCATGTTAAGATTATAGCTCCCAAAGAAAATGAGAATGTGTATGTGAACAGGAAAGGTTACCACTCTTTAAATGTGCAGGTATTATATGTTTGGATGTATTTTTGATGCACATCAAATTTAAATTTAGTGTGTTTTGTCATTTTCTCTCATTTTTAAAGATTTTTAGCAATATTTGTTTGCTGACAACGGCATAAGTGACGTAACTCAAGGTCTTGAAAAATTTGGAACCCAGTATAAATCCATTATGAGTTGTGGAATACAATTTTCGACTGAATGGAACAGAAAAGATAATCACAGGAAGTGAAAAAAATATTTTTTAACAATTCTATTTTCCGTATCATTTTAAACTGTTTAAAATAAAGAAAATGTATTTTATTCTTTCTGAAGCAGATAACTTTCGTTTTGAATTGCTATGAATAATGAATTTAAAAATAAAAAAAAATAAGTTGGAATAGTTATATTATTTTTGTTTTATATTACAGATGGTGTGTGACCCAAATTTCAGAATAACATCCCTAGTTGCTAAATGGCCTGGGTCTGTACATGATAGTAGAATATGGAGAACAAGTAATCTTTACCATCAATTTGAACAAGGTAATGTAATTGCAGCTTAGACAATAATTGGTTTTATAAATATGCACACATTCATTGACCTCAAAACATTAATAAGATGTACATTAAATATACAATATTTCTTAAAATTTCTGATACCATAAACATATGATATAAAACATGTTTTAATTTACATCAATGTTACAAAACATTTTTGTTCATTACATAATAATTCAGTTCATCACAAACATTACATAAGAACTTTCACCTGGACAAACAATTTTATCAACTAAATATATAAAAAAAACATTAGGACAGAATAAAATGTGGGGTGATCTGAAGGACTTCTATTAATAGTCTTTTATTGGTGGTCAGAAGAATTAAAAAAAATAAGAATAAGCTTAATTTAATAGGTGTTTGGCTATTAAAAAGGTGCATAACAACTTCCCCACATATTATTCTGGGACAACCTTAAATACAACAGCATAAATTAAAATCACTATTTATTGAAAGAGAGGAAGATAATGCTTTTATTTTATGTCTACATTTAAAAAATGTATTCTCTGTAAAATTTATAAGGAAATTCTTTTCAAACTTTAATAATTAAATTTAGCCTATATATATAGATTTGTAATACCCACATCCACATTTGGTGTACTAGCTACACACCAAGTTTCATTAAGTTTGGTTCAGTAGTTTTAGATATTAAAGTTGAGCAGAAACAATGATTTATAATTTATTTTCTGTAAAATTGTAAGTTCAAAGGGACATAACTCTCACTATGTTTTGTCCTATTCCTTTGAGTATTTTCTAAGGATACAAATTCTATGATAAAAAAGGTTTACTTTGTTTTTTTGTTTTACTTTGTAGGAATGCACAGTGGCATGCTGTTGGGAGATTCTGGGTACCCTTGTTCTAAGCATCTTCTAACACCTTATTTAGTAGCTGATACAGTTGTTAAACAAAATTTTAACAGAGCACTTTGTAGAACAAGAGTTCTAATAGAACAATCATATGGAGTACTGAAGCGTCGATTCAATGTTTTACATGACGGATTTAGAACTTCACCTGGACAGGCTGCACAATATATAATTTCATGTGTTATACTGCATGATATTGGAATTGACAAGAATGATGTTGTTGTGTCGAACAACATCAACAACATTCTGGTTGGAGAATGTGCAGAAGGTCCCCACATAAACCCGACCTTTGATGGGTCTGCTAAAAGAAATGAAATAGCTAGACAATTTTTTTCTTAGACCTTAAAAATCATTGTTTCTGCCCCTTAACTTAAAAATGTCACATAATGTAAGGCAGTAGACATCATCTGTTTGTGTTTAATCAACTAATATTGTCTAAAAGTATTTTCATTAAAGAAAAATTTAAGAAAAAGATATTTAATGGCTGTAACTTTGTAAGTATTTTCTTTTTACTTTAAGAAATGATGTTTGAAACAAACTTAATTTTAAATAAAAACTGGTGTCTTTGTCTACTGTCTTAAAGTATTTTCTTAAGAAACTGATGTCTTTGTCACTGCCTTAAGTTATGATTCATTTTTAGAAAGAACCATATCAATAAACTGAGGGTACTGTGCCTGCAGCCTAAATTCCATCTCCTGTTTTTTTAAAAGCATTATCTCCCTCTCTATCTTTAAGTTAACATTACATAGTTTAAGTTTCTCAATTTCTAATTCAAGTCTTTGATTGTCCAGATGAAAGTTCTTTTCTTCCAAACTCTCAATCCTGACAGTCTTCATCTTTTTATTTGTTGCTGAAAAAAAACAAGATTGGAAGTACAGAAAGTATTTTTGTTCTAAAATATTTGAAGGATTTAAATAAAAATTCATAAATGTGAACCCTTAATTGGTACTAGGTCGATGTGAACATAAAGATTGAACAAATCTGGGGATCATCCTTGGTGCAGGGCACTAAACATGGTGACAACAAAATCATTTTTTAAAGCTTATTCCTTTAAGTTAAGATATACAATTCAGAAATTCTGCAAAGTACCCAGTAAATAATGTCAGAATTATAGTGTGTTTGTATTTCTTACAAGGTAGTATGATTGATTGATTTTCAAGCAGCCAAACATAATTACCACTTAAGACTTACAGTTAGTGTTTGCCATCTTTCTTTTCAAGCCTTCCATAGGCATGATAGGGGTAGAGTCTGAAAAATAATTTCTTATTAAACAGGTGTAAAACTAATAAAATACTGACAAAGTAACAAATCTATATTTTTTAATATATGTTGGATTAGCATGTATCCTGCTGAAATGGTACTAAATCACTGCTTTAATTTTCAGATATGTACTTCTTATAGTTCTTGAGTTTCAGTGTTCACAAATATCAATTCTCAAAATCTTATTTTCAGTATAAAAGTTTTCTTTGATTTTGAACCATATTAATAAAACAGTACAACATACAATCTTTTACCATAAAAATAAAAATAAAAAAAAACAAGATGGATATGTAACAAATAATTGTATCTCCTTACCTATCAAATCCAATGGCACAGCATTGTATACTGGGCTATCTTAAATAAGAAAAAAATATGTATATAAAAATTATGATAATCAATAAAACTTTTTTTGAATTTTTGGATTGCTGTTTGTTTATGTTTGTTGTGTCGCGTACACTTATTCCACATCTCAATATCGTCTATTAACTATAGTGACTATGACTAGTTTGAATTAATTTCTATGAAAATAACTATTACAATTGTACACTTTTATATGATTTTTTTATATACAGAATGCATTTAAATGATTTATATCCTCCGTTTTAATCAATGCTAGAGCTGAGCTAAACTTTCAATAAGATTTAACTATTTGCTACACGATGAAAGCCTCCTTGTGGCTTTTGAATGAAGAACACTATATGTATTTATGCTTTCTTTTGCTTTGTTTTATGTCAATATTTTTTTGAATATGTTTCCATACATCACTTTTCATTTCATTAAATTATATAAAAACGAATTACCTTCATCATTTATTGCTGCCAATGTAAGTTTATCTAAAAAAAAATGTCATATGTATTGCTAATAAACTTGGGTTCAAAATTTGTTTTATAAGTGATAGTGTTATTTCTAAGATTTGTCAGTTACATGTTGGTTAACAAAATCTGTTCTAAAAAAAAGAGAACAATGTCTCCCTTCTTCCCTAAAAATTCTAAAGTTCAAAGAGACATAACTCTAACAAGCATTCTGAGAGTATTGCAAAACAATACTTAGTCCCCTACCGGCCTCATATTTCAGTCACAATTGTAACAATTTGTCAAACAAATGAATATCTAAACTTGATAAGTTTAATATCTACAAGGAACAATAAAAAAGTGTAGAAAAGAAAATTGCAATAGATTTTCAAACTTCAAAGGGCCATAACTCCCATAAATTTTTTTTTAACTCATCAAGGTAAACTCACATACCAAAAATCAGTTCATTATCTATAAGCGTTTAGAAAAAAAGTGCGGAAAACTAAAATTTTAGTGAATTTTCAAAGTTGAAAGGGCCAGAACTCCCATAAAAAATTGTGGACTGGCACGAAACTCAAACTTGATCTGTAACTCATCAAGATAAACTCACACATACCAAAAATCAGTTCATTATCTATAAGCGTTTAGAAAAAAAGTGCGGAAAACTGAGGCATGACAGACGGACAGACAGACGGACGGACGGACGGACGGACAGAGCGCAAACCTATAGTCCCCTTCGGCTTTTGCCGGTAGGGGACTAATAAAATTTTGAGAACTAAAATGTCTTGGCAATAAGCAAAATAACTACTAAGCTACACGTTAAATTTCATACAAGAGTTAACGCTGAAGTATGTCTCGCCTGCCAGCACCAGCAGATACAATACTTCTTTCTTACTTCCACTATATTTTGAATTTAAAAAGGATTTTCAGTTTTTGAGATCAAAAGGTGTTTATAGAAGTTAAACATTGCTTATATATGCAATAAAAATAATCAGTCAATCAACCAGAAAATCAAGGTCAAGGTCAAAAGATGGGGATGCAACTGTGCTAAGCTTCTACTGGGGCATATGCATACCAAGTTTCATCAACCTAGGACCTATAGTTCTTGAGAGTTGAGATATGGAGATGGTCATAAAACCTTACCCAAAAAGTTGATGCCGCCCCCAGCGCTGGTAAAGTAACACAGACAAGACAAAAATCAGTTGAGAAATTTATATTTAATATTACCTGAAACATCTTTTATTGGAAGGACAGTTTCAGTCCAGCTGCTCATGCCAGTCATCATGGTCATGGAACTTGTACTTGGAGCTAAAATGATAAATTAGAGAGCAACACCTACAGACGTGGGCATTAAATTTACAATACAGGATTTGAACTGTATGCATCTTATTTTGACCTTAGGCTAGTTGCAAAAACACGAGCAGCGTCTACTGGCCTTGTTAACCCTTTCAGGGCGAATGTATCCTGTAGGATACACAATGCGCAGGGCGAATGTATCCTGTAGGATACACGGTGCGCAGGGCGAGTGTATCCCTCAGGATACATAGAACACGTGATTTTTTTCAATTCGATTTTGAACCACTTAATAGCTTCTGATATACCTTTTGATAATAAAATATGTTTGTCATATATTTGAAGTTTCATCGATAGCAATTTTATCCCATTCTAGCCGTAAACAAAGCAAAAATTTAATTATAAACTTCGGATTTTTTTGTGTTCTAAAATTAGAACGGAAGTGTCGGAAATCATGTGATCGCAAAATGGCGACAGAAAGTTGAAGAACGAGTATCGTAATAAAATGTGTGTTTAACTCTTTTATTTACCTAGAAACGAAACAAAAATGAATAAATACTTAAGGCATTATTGTAGAATTTCCGTTTTTGTAAATAATACCGCGCCAGGTGAGTCCTTTTCGACACGGCAGCTTCTTTTCAGTGGAAGAAATTTGTTTTTGTCATGCGCTATCCATGTTTTTGGGTTCTGGAAGTTCATGAAACGTCTGCTAAAGTTATAAAAATGTCTTCCGATGAGTCTGAGAGTGAATTTGAAGGTTTCAGTGAATCTGATGTTGTAAATGCCGATCGGGAGTTGATTGCTGCTGAGGAAAGGTTAAGAAATGTCTTGAATGGTCAGGGTATAGGTGATGATGATGAATTTGATGTTGAGGGCTCTGATGGTGATGATGATGATAATGATATCGTATTAAATGAAGCAGGTGACAACAATGATGGTTGGCATTCCAATTTTGATATCAGAGAAAGGGGGTTACCTCATATCTTCACTCCTAGGGGAATAACTGGCCCACAGACAAGGATGGATCCCTCAAAAGAGGCTGTAGATTTCTGGAAGCTCTTTGTTGATGATGGTTTTATTGGAAATCTTATCGAACAAACTGACAGTTACGCAAACTATCAAATCTTGAACTTGCCTAATAATAATAAAATGCCATGGACCACCCCAACCCTACCAGAAATGAAGGCTTTCCTAGGTCTGACCTACCAAATGGGTATTGTCCAGAAGCCAAGCACCAAAATGTACTGGTCTTCAGATCCCCTCATGTCCACGCCCATTTTCTCCTCAACCATGAGTAGGGACCGCTACACACAGATTCTTAGGTATCTTCATTTCTCTGACCACTTAGCTGAACCTGGACGTGAAGACCCAAATTATGATCCGCTGTACAAAATTCGACCAGTTGTTAATCATCTAAATACAAAGTTTGGTTCTGAATATGTACCTAAGAGAAATGTTAGCATTGACGAATGTATGGTTCCTTTTAAAGGCCGCACCAATTTGAAGCAGTATGTACCTAGTAAACCAAACAAATGGGGAGTTAAAGTATGGATGCTAGCAAGCTCAGATAACAGTTACATTCAATACATTGATATATATCCTGGTAAAACAAATCGAACCGAAGGAAGCTTAGCGTCTTCTGTAGTTAAAAACTGCATTGAAAGTGGTGGGATCCGAGGACAGGGTTATCATGTGTATACTGATAATTTTTTCACCTCACCAAGTCTTTTGACAGAACTGTGGGATGATTATGGCACTGCAGCCTGTGGTACTGTACGAATTAATAGGACAGGACTACCCAGAGACATTATGTGTAAGCCTCCTATACCCATGGTGAACAACAGAGGAGATTTCCAGCTACGTCAAAAAGGGCCCCTTCTCGCAACTGTATGGAAAGATAAGAGGAATGTCTCGGCCTTGTCAACCATCCATGATAACAGCATTGGTCAAGTTAGTCGGCTGGTAAATGAAAATGGCTGTTGGCTGTTTTTCATCGTCATTTTTTAAATTTCTGCTGGTTTATGTGGGCTTTGTCATGTACACCTATTCTACATCTAATTATTTCTACCTATAACACCAACTTGACAATGCTGTTTTTTGGTTGTTTTGTGTTTTGCGTTTTGTGAAAACCTAATCAGTACAGGAGGGGAAGTCTTTTTGGTTGTGTATTGTAATGTGATAATTTATACCTACCATCAGTGTCTAAACCACTATCAACCCCGCAGAGTTGACTCTTTGAGGAGGCCAGCATGTCATTAATGACTGCCTCTTCTGAAGCAGACATATTGACAGCTGGACCCCCACCTGTCTTTGGCCTTTTCTGAAGGTCATACTTCTCTTTACCTAAAAAATATATAAAGTTTATTTGAATGAAAAATACTAAAAAAGTAAAAAAAACTAATGTCTCATGAAATTTTGCTCACTTAATTTATGTTTTTATTAATGAGAGAAAAAACTATACATATCAATGTTGCATGCAACATCATTAGTATTTAATTTGTCAACAGTATTTTCTAAGATAGAATAGTACCAAGTCTCGTTACAAGTTTTTTTCTGTGTAATCACCCATTCATGCGGAAATGAAATGTCAATGTCACTTCATTTTGGTACTGATGCTGACTACCATCAAAGATGTACCCACTGACAAATATCATCCCTCTAGGATGTTTAGTTCCCAAGTTATTGACAAAACAAAAACAATTATGTACGTACGAACCAGACGCTATATCCCCTCCCCAACTCCTTTGGGCTCGGGGATAAAATTAAAGTAAACCCTAGTACAACATCCCCCATTTTCTGTGATCAATAAACCATGAAGTTGATTTTTGGGAAGATTTTTGAAATTACATGCAAAAAAGTTCATTTCACATAACTTTGTTG
This sequence comes from Arcuatula senhousia, assembly GCA_963971305.1. Taxonomy (NCBI): domain Eukaryota; kingdom Metazoa; phylum Mollusca; class Bivalvia; order Mytilida; family Mytilidae; genus Arcuatula; species Arcuatula senhousia. The sequence continues at coordinate 46,631,782 of OZ020305.1, read as the reverse complement.
ATGTTTGAACACTATGATTTGCTATAAAATTTAATTTTTACTTACCTCTTTGTTTTATATTATAATATTTTTTTTTAACCTCCTCTGGTGATCTTTTCTTTGATGTAAATAATCTGAAAATATTTAGACATCATTAATACATGTGCATGTATGTTTATATTTGTAGTCACATTTTTTTGGAAAAATAACTAAATTAACTATTAAGTTATGATTTGAGATTTGCTTGCCCAAAATGCACTTGCTTATAAATACCCATATGCATGTAATTATTCAACAGATGTTCTTGTTTAAGCAACACTCAGATCTATTTTCAGCATGTTCAGGGGCGGATCCAGGATTGACTTGAGTTGGGGGGCGCAAGAGTAAATTTTAACAAGAAAATGTGGCTATGAGCCACAGGATGGCCCTCCCGATCTTGAAATATCATTGACCCCCAAAGTGTATTACCTGGGATATGGACCTTTACTACCAAGAACTTAATTAAAGCCGTTCTGACTCGTTCATGCATAAAATATACATGTACATGTACATGTAGGTCCCTTCGACCTAATTTCTATTGGGTGTTGTCATGTTACCCAAGACACATCTAGTGGTGAAATACCATTGACCCTCAGCATGTAGAATCCGAGATATGGACATTTACGTCATTAACCAAGAACTTAGTCATTCATGTGTAAAATATAGGTCACATTGACCTTATTTCTAGTGGGTGGTGTAGCCCTACCCAAGACCCATTCATTGACTCCCAACATCTAGTATCATATAAGAAAAAACAAACAAAAAATGTCAATATTCATTACCAAAATATTGTAGTTATATTTTTATTGTGAATTGTGGCAAGCCGCTGATTTATTTTATATTTTATCTATTTTCTTTTTTTTTTTTTAAGAACACAACTGTAAGCATGTACTTTTTGTTTAGGCATATATACATGTAAAATGTTTAAACATGTTAAATATGCATATCAACAGGTATCAACTTCAAAAACAGAGATACATGTAATGTTATGTTCCTGTAAAACCACGTCTGGTAACAATAACTTTTAAGCCATAAATCAATTGATAAACAGAAGACAGGATAAGAAAGTGGTGGATTACAATGTATGTAATTAAAGGCCTAATTTTATTTTTGAAGAGGTCAAGTGGGGAGCACTTGCCCCTGTGCCCCCTCTGGATCCGCCACTGATTTTATTTGTACGTTTATTATCACTTATTTTGAATGAATGGGGAGTAGAAACCCCGGGGGGGTTACCCTCCTATATATTGCATACCTATGTGCCGATGAGGTTGTCAAACCTGAACCTGTTCGTTACTTAAAAAATATAGAAAACCATACCCTGTCACAGATATTGTGCAGTCAACTGAAGTCATTTTCATACCATTTCAATGATGTTAAGTATGTTTTACCCTTATTAACTAATATTTGATAGGAAAATGACAATTATTTTTGTAATTTGACTGTTCTACTATAAAAAAAATGGTATGCTGAATTACCGACGACAGACTTTTTGAAGTCATTAATAAACCTGTTCTTTACAGGGTTGAAAATTATGACCCTGTTCATGACTAGAAACCTGTGAAAAACAGACCCTGTTTTGCGGCACATAGGTATGACCACTTACAATGGGAGTAAACCCCCCGGGGTAGAAACATTTATGTATCAAGTTTAATGGTGCTTAGGCTAAAAATGGCAATAAAGGAGTTAGCTCTAGGAGCATGAATAAAAACTAGGTTTGGTAGGGAAACAAATACACTTTTGTACTCATGTACATGTCATGACATGTATAACAATCAAGATAAATTACTGTTCTTAAGACATTCAAAAGGGGGGGGGGGTAATTGATAAGGTCAGTTATTGATTTGAATGTTGTTTTTTTTCTCTGTTGACTTGAATTACATAATTTACAATTTTTTTTACATAAAGTAGCCACACTGTTCAAATTTTAAATTTTAATGGCAGAGAATTTGTAACACTGACTGGCTTCCGTATTTATTTATAGATTTAGCTTGGGCCGATTAGCTTGAGTGATATGTTTGACAGAAAATCGATAAATTATTATCAACAGGCCAGTGTATGTACATCTTGAAGACATTTAATCGGGAATGTTGGCAGCAACACTAGATAATGTCATTTATGAAAGGGAAATGGACCCGTACGCATTTAATTTATTGGCAATATCTTGCCAAGCTTGGGAACGAAGGACAGAGACTTTTTGGGTCCCACTGCCCTTCATTTTCCCAAATAGTGTGTCCTCCTTCTTCTTTGTCTCTTCCACCACAACCAACTCCTCGTCACTTGTCCAATTTGAGGACCGTTTTTTAGGGTCAAACCGGGGATGTTCGGACATCGGGGATGTTCGGACACTTCGAATATCCGATTCTAAGTAGTTGTCGTTCTTTATGTGGCCCGTGACTCCTCAAAAGTTTATTAACCAATAAATTTACCCTTAATTATAAACCTTCCCCGTCACCGTCGTGTATATGTTAAATGTGTTTCCATTGGTCTAAAGATTTAAAAGTTCTAAAGGCGGCAAAATTTGACTTCATTTTCGTTTCCGGTGTATAAGAATTTAAGTTGACCACCCCACCATAATTAGCTGTTTATCAACGTAAAGATTCGTATCCTTTGGCAAAATGTGATTCAAATCAATTTTTACTATTCAAATATCGTATTTTCTTTTTTAACAGCAATTTAAAACTTAGTTGTAACACTTAAAATTGCTTATAAAGCTGTCCGAATATCCCCGCATATATAATTCAATAACAGCGGGTAAGTTCGGACATATTTTGGATATATAAAAAAAACATTCATACGTCTTGCAACATTCAAAAGTGAATGGTGCAATACATTTCTGTGAAAATAAAAGTTTCTTTAACAAACATAAGATTACCAATGTCTGTTATAAAGTTGTTAACCAGAAGGAGTATTGACGGAAAAGCTGGACGACCAAATATCATACTTAAAAGATACACAATAAGAAACCAGCTATTGATATTGGAACAAAATGAATGGATTTTCGATCATTCATACATACCTACCATTACAAACCTATTGATAAAACATAGTGAAAGCTGCAATATGTGTTATGTGTCTGATTATATAGCTTTTGAGTTATCACAAAGGGAATACCGACTTGAAGAATCTGAATTTAGAAGTGTCATAGTTCTTACAAAAAACGTTTTAAGCAAAATGCGCTTGGAAGGGTATGGAATTTGCCAAGAGTTGGAAGAAATAGAATTAATGGTTGAACGTGTAGTCACAGAAAGTCGCTAATACAAATTTGACTGTTTGATAGTTGCACATGTGATCAACATTGCGGCTCTATATAATAAAACAAATCTCTTTAATATTTAATTTCTTTTATCTAAAACAAGTATATTTCATATTCTTTCGTTTTTAATATACATATAAATGTAATACTGTAACCAACTCAATGACTTATAAAAATACTAAGCGCTTAAAGCGTTAAGCAAATCATAATGTACGATATAAAATTTTAAAACAGTATGTGCGAAATCGTAAATAGGCTATATATAACGAAACATTATTATTTTAAAATTACCGAATGAGATTATCCATTCTCAAAATTTATAGCAAGGCTATTAATAAGTACATTATAACATTATCAAGCAAATAAAGGTAATGAACTTGGTGAATCAATCTCTAATGTCCATAAGACAAGTTACAAAACAACGAAGACATACGAAACCAACAACAACAACAATCTTTACTCGCATTACCAAATACATAGGTACAGAGAAGAAAAAATGAAGATCGCAATTATCCTGACTCAAAAGAAATGGTGGGTTAAACCAGGTTGTAAGGCGCGCCAAACCTCCCCCTTCCATTGTGATCTTTGGTTACACAAAACACAACAATTTTGTGAAGAGAGTGGCTATGATTTGCTGTATGCATTTCAATATAGAAACAATGATATGTCAAAACGGCATTGATGCCCTGGGATGAATTTTCTGATCTGCAATTGTTTATATTCACTTTCACTTTTTCAAATCAATCTCAACGTTTTATTTGGTGGCTCCCGCAGGGTTAAAAACGACCTGCGAGCGACCTGAGGGCTTTTTTAAGGGCGACTTCCTACCTACACTTCATAAAATCGACCTATGCCAAAAAACGACCGGCGACCTCCGCCAAACTATGCCTTATAAAAGCGACTTTGCGACCTGAGGGTGGTACCCTGCGGGAGCCACTTATTTGGTTCTACATGTCCGTGTATTTCGTATATTCAATTGTTTTATTTTACCTTGACATGAATCAGATAAATTTGAAAATGCCCCATAAAGGAAAAGGAATTTATGGACAATATAATGTTGCTGCTATCAAAGAGGCTGTTAATGCCGTACGTAATGGCATGTCAATAAGAAAAGCAGCATCAAAGTATGGGGTTCCCAAATCAACCTTGAATGACAGGACAACAGGCAAACAACCACTGATTATGTCCTTTGGAAGGCAACCTGTGATTCCTATGGAGATTGAAAATAGATTGGTAGATTTGGTTCTGACCCTGTCTGAAAAAGGATTTGGCATAACTAAAAGGCAAATGCTTGCCAGAGTAGGCACTCTTGTTCGCCAGCTTGACATAAAGACGCCATTTAATAACGGAATCCCGGGAAAGGACTGGTGGCAAGGTTTTAAACGAAGGCACCCTGAAATTGTCATAAGAAAACCAGAGAAACTATCTACAATGAGGTCAAAAATGTTAAATCCAACCGTAGTAGGGCAGTACCTTATCGATTTAAGGAATGTATCTGAAGGTCTTTCTCCTATTTCTATATGGAATATGGATGAAACTGGAATGAACCTGGAACACCAACCCTCAAAAGTTGTTGCACGAAAAGGGGCAAAAAGTGTACCAGGTCGTGTCGGCAATAGTAGGGAAAATCTCACTCTGTTACCTTGTGTAAACGCGGCCGGGGATAAAATGCCACCCTTTCTAATTGCCAAGGGTAAAACTCCAAGGTGTTTAAGGTCCTACAACACACACGAAGGCCCTGATGGAGCTGAATGGAGATACCAACCTAAGGCATGGATGGACGACGAGTTAGGCGTTGATTGGTTTAGAAATGTATTTTTGAAGAATTGTGGACCACAAAGACCACAACTGCTGGTTCTAGATTCCCACCACTCGCACGAGACACTAGGTTTATTGGAGCAGGCAATAGAGAACAACATAGAAGTAATGGCACTTCCGCCTCACACAACACATTATCTTTGCCCGCTGGATAGGACCGTTTTTGGACCATTAGTCAAGGAGTACGACAGGGTCTGCACGGAGTTTATGTCGGCGAGCCCAAACAACATAGTTAACAAAGAGAGCGCACCAAGTCTTATTAAACAGGCATATATAAAAACCTTTTCACGGGCAAATATTGTTGCAGGATTTGAGGCCACATCAATTTATAGTTGGAACCCTTATGCTATACCAGCAGTTGCCTTTCTACCGTCGGATCCATTTGACAAGAATACCAATGCTAATAACAATGATCATCCTTTGCAGTGGGTTGTGTCAGCAGCTACTGGTCATGCAAGCACCCCATCTGCATCTGCAATACGCAACCTAGAAAGCAATGAACTAACCATGCCTCCACCTGTCGCTAACGTAGAATCCGCTGTAAATGAAATTGTAGTCGTAGCTGAAGTTCATCAACCTCCCAGAGAGCCACAAACACCGTTGGTCCAAAATGTTGTAGATTTTGATAGTCCTAACAATTCCATTACTGTTTTAAACACGTCAAATGATCCGTTGGTGTCCCAAACTATATCTGATTTGGATGCTGCAACTATACTAGCGGCTCTTAACGAAGGCGATGTAGATGTTACTGAAACTTCCGAGTCCGTTCTCTGTCCCGATATTTCCCGATCGGACACCTCCTCTAAGATATGGTCTAGTCAATGGAATGTTGAACTGGAAAATATTTTTGCATTGCCTAGCGTAGAGTCCAAACCTGTGAAAAAGAAATGCAGGAAGCTTACTTCCCATAGACTTTTAACAAGTCCAGAAGTAATTAATGAGAAAAGGAAGGTCAAATTAGAGAAAGAGGAAAAGAACAGTCATTGTCGTCGTACAAAGAAACAGAAAAAATAGCTTGCTCTATTTCATCACAAAATTAAATGTCACTCTCAATCTAGCTGTTATCTGTTTGTAACTTGCTCTAGAAACAAAATGTAGAAGGATTTCGTTGACTTCTCATATAATTGACATTTATACGTATTTTTACCTCAAATAACTTGAAATACGAGATCCAAATTTTAATCTTTGAAGGAGGCAAGGCTGTACCAATTGTACATTCGAATGTCAAAAGTCCAAAAGGGCAAAGACTAACCGAGAACACAGACATGACTGATAAACCGACAACACACAGAAACGTTAAAACAACTGAAAAGCAGTCAACAATATCATGTCGTAACTAAGTGAACTCAGCTACTTCGGGAAGGTAAGCAGTTCCGTGCTAAATGTTCAATGACACGGCTGTTTTACGCGTTAACGAGCACTTTAAGTCACCACAAATCCAAGAATGATCATACAGCTAATCTTTGAGTTGTTTTTAAACTGAAAATTAACACACGAAATCATTTAAAATGGCAAAAATGCGTAACAAATATCAGGGATTGCAAATATTCAGTAAAAAATACCACTCAATATAAATTAATCATAATTTGATTTAAAAAATGGTCAGGAAGCAAACTCCTCAAAGGTGTATCGGATCGTTCCTCGCCTTTTAAGACAAACGTCACGTATTAATGTAGTCGTTAGCCGTTGTGTTTCGTAGCTTGGGTCAGCAAGATGATAACATGTTCCTTTTAATTTTTGTCACGGGTGTCCGAACATACCCTACATGTGTCCGAACTTCCCCGAAGTTGTCCGAATTTCCCCACCTTGGTATATTTTATTTCAAATTCTCGTATATTTCTCTACTTTTGAATGTTTTTATCGAAAATCAGGTAGAATCAGACTTGACTGGTGAAATCTCGTACAGAATCAGTTGCAAAGCTCTTCCGAAATTGTTCCGCATATTGTGAAGGAAATGACGTAGGGTGTCCGAACATCCCCGGTTCGACCCTAACCTCCTCCATTGCCAAAGCCAGTAGTAATTAATTGACAGACGATAAATTAGCCAAGCAACTCACCTTCATTTTCCCAAACTGGTGGACTGTATGTTGTTTTCATCTCAAAAGAGCTCGAAAAAAGCCGCTTAGAACATCGAAAAAAAATACTCAGCTAAGAATTTTCTTAAGTCTGAGTAAAAAGTTTTATGGCGGAGAAAATCGGAGAAATTCTCAACTGAGTAAAATTTTCATTCTTAGAAAAAAAAAATTCTCAGAAAAAATAAAGTTTTATGGCGGCGGGGCCTGATTACCCTTCCAAAGCACCAGAGTTCACTCTCGTTACCATTTGAGTTCGTGTTGTTGAAAGCTATTCCGTTGTTTTTGTGTGTTTTGAAAAAGTTCTTTTCTAAGTGTTGTTTTAATTCGGCCAGTCTGACTTTTGACATTCATATACCCAAGTGATTAGTATAAAAAAAGTTAATTTGTCACAATGATTTTTGATTTTGTGAATTAGATTGAATAATATTAGCATAGTGTATATTTTCGAAACGTAAAGACCGTATAAAATGTTTTTCAATTTAACAACAAATACCTCAAAATATAAGTTGTCAGGCTCGTCTGGTCGCAGATCTTCCCTTGCTCTATTTGCTGTCCTTTTCAAGTTGTTTACTTTAGGAAGTTTTTGATCATCAGGTTCTATGTGTTTGAGCATGGCGTCATCTACTATCCTTCGTGCAGGTTTGTGAATATCTTGAAGGGTGGCATGTTTTACCAGCATTGAAACGAGTACGTCTTATAGAATATAGATGGTGCAAAAAAGGAAATATGGGAGCTACTGCGTTGGAAGTAGATGACTTAAGAGCATATGTTTATACACTATCTATGATTAATCAAAATATTGATTAAATTGAAAAATTAATGTTCAAAATATCAGGCTTCTTAAAGTCAAAGAAGATAAGACATACAAAACATAAACTAAGACAAACAAAATAAATAGACAAGATGAAGAAACCCTCAACTCTATTTTATGATTTTTTTTAAATTTTCTTTATTTATATGCTCAAATGTAATGCCTTTAATTTTGTAAAGTGATGTTATGAATCTGGGACTCTTAGACTCTTTAGATAATTACGATGTGTCAAGCTTCTGTATAAAATTTTAACATTTTAAATGTTTTATTTTCTCATAATTAAATAAATTGTTAATTGCTAGGCTTGTAGTTTATAACTGTGATACATACCCGTGTTACATATCCTATGGACTCTTTTATCGCACTTTTCACAAGTCATTGAATGCTGCCGTTTTGTTATTACACGTGAACATTCTGCACAGTGGTCATTTCCCATTGTAAAAGAGCAATGTCAAAGCAATAGAAAATAGTGTTCTTTATTCAAACTTTATTTCAATATAGATAAAATATTTTGGTGGCTCTTATATACAAGAACATTCATGTAAACCATTTGGCATTTGCATGTTTAACAAATATCAAAACTGACACAAAAAGCTGTTGTTGTAAACAGATTAAAATTAACTTCCTGTGTGTATTTATATATATTTATTAACAAACAATTATTTTCTAAAGGTTTTAAATAAATAAAATTACAGGAAGCTGGGCTATAATCATGTTATAAGAGTATCATAAAACACATGGATTTGTTTGCTTTTGCCATTTATCTAATAAGCAACATTTAACTTTAGTGTCAAGTAAATATTCATAATTAAGCAGGATTATTTTATAAAATTGTATGATAAATAAAAAATATATACATTTTGAATAGATTATCTAAAATAAATAAAAATGACATGCATTAGTACTTGAATGTTTCGATGTTATAATGATTATGTGCTTTGCAAATCTATTCCATTTCCCTTCCTTTGCAAATATCTAAAAATAAATAAATAAATGCTAAATTCAATATATGACTTTATTTGAAAAAAAAACATACTTATAATATTCATTATAACAGATAGTTAGTATTTTTAACTTTTATATTTGCCTTAATTTGATTGAATCTTTTTGTATATTTTTTTATATGAAAATATGAATAAAGTTGCAACATTAATTATATAAATTTTATAGTTAAAACAATTAATAATTATGTTCCCCAAACGAAGTGTGGGAACATATTGTTTTTACTCCGTTTCTTCTTCTTCTTCTTCTTCTTCTTCCGCACTCTGCCAAACGCTTGTCCGGGTATAGCCGAAGAGATGTGAAGACTAAGCTTTATGAAACTTTCCACAGTGATAGGGCACATATCAGAGGTGTGCACAACGTTTTCGAAATTTTCAAAATGGCCGCCGTTTCCGAGTAAACAACGAAAGTTCATTATATAGGACATTGCTATATCTCGGTAACCTAGGTGGTCGGGACCATGAAAGTCGGTAGGATTATAGAACTTGATGAGTACTACAAAAATATCCAAAAAAAAATTGAAGCGATGTTTACGGTTTTTCCGCAAAATGCGAAAATGTGAAATTTCAAAATCCAAGATGGCCGCCAAAATTTAAAAGTGCTTGGATTTTGATAAAAATTAATATTCTGGTAGATTTTGATGTTGTGAGTAATGCTCCACATCAGAGGTGTCAATAAGGACTTCGAAATTTTTTAAATGGCCGCTTTTTTTTTTAATAAATAGCAAAAGTTCATTATATAGGACATTGTCATATCTCAGTAACCCAAGTCATCAGCACCTTGAAACTTAGTGGTATTATAGAGCTTGATAAGTACTACAAAAGTATTTAAAAAGTTCTAAAGAGATATTTACAGTTTTTCTGTAAAATGCAAAAACATGAAATTTCTAAATCCAAGATGGGCGCCAAAATTTATCCAAGATGGCATATATAAAAACACATCATTGAAAATGCCATGAACATTATACATATATATATATATATTCTATATTTTTACATCATTTGCACATTCTATAAAACTGAAAAAGGCTGTATTTTTGCTGATTTAAGGTACCAGCTCTTATTCGTTTGGGGAACATCTGTGACGGCTGCCGTCACAATCAATACTCGTTTTATTACATTTTATGTTTATTAACAAATCATTAAACAGCTTCTTGATTTAATTGACAATTTATCAAACAATTTCTCTGAAGTCTTTATTTTTTTTCAAAGGTGCCGAGTTTGCACACCACTTTCCCATACACCATTAAACTGTAGGCCGAGATTGAATTGTGCCGAGTTTGTACTAGGCCGAGATTGTAATGTGCCGACTTTGGAATGGGCCGAGATGTCTTGCTACCCTTAGAATTAGTGCTCATTATCTTCAAATCGAAAGAAACAGATATGATAAAAGCTTGAATTGTTCATTAGATAAAGAATAAGATGAAATTCATTTTCTAATTGAATGTCCAAAATATATAGGGGAGAGGGATATTTTATTTAAATATATTTCCGCACTATGTCCAAATTTTATTAATCTCTCTACTGATGATAAATTTATATGGTTAACTAGCAATGAAGATTTGCTTATATTAAAAAACTTGGGTAAATTCATAATTAAAGGGTTTAAATTACGACAAAAGTGTTCAAGTGCTGAGGGAAATACCACTGTTATTGTTATACAATTTTTACCGCACAGTATATATGTTTATAAGTTTTTGTTCAGGCTCTGATCCTGTGCCTACAAATTAAAGAACACCATTATCGTTGTAATGTCTTTGTACACGTTGTATGTTTAATGTAACATTTGCCCAGAAATGGGCCTTGTCACTGGCTAATGAAATTATTCTTATTCTTCTTATTCTTATACAAAGCAACAATAACGTCACATGAACCACTTAAAACAGGTGCCTTTACCCGGGGTTGGGGGGATCAAACACAACATTTGAAAGAATCATAACACATATTCGATTGAAAATATAGATTTGAATCTCAAAAGCATTTTCTGTTATCAAAAAATATTAATCTATGATAACACTAAGTGCATATATACTTGTATCATTTCAGTGTGGTTGATAGTGTAAACAACAACAACCTGCAGATTCTGCGGGTTTTATTAAAAGTTCCACAGAGCATTAAGAAAGGTGACATCGACCTCGGATTACTGCAAGCGGCAAAACTAGGCCACGTAGACTGTCTTAGTTGTATCTTGGCAACAAATATAGTTCTCAAGGACGTTTGTGATTCCCATGGTAACACGCCACTCTGTCTTGCAGTACAATCCAACAAGGTTGAGGTCGTTCGAATACTAGCAAAGGACAGCAAGACAATCAATAAACAAGGGGCGGGTAATTGTTCTCCTTTACACGTTGCGGCAAAGCTAGGGTTCGACGATTGTCTTGATGTATTGATAGAAAGCGGGGCAGATTTGAATTCCAGGGATTCTTTTGGAAACACACCGCTCATTCTAGCTGCCAAAAACTGTAACCTGTTGTCAATGGGAAAGCTGATACTAGCAAACTGTGATATAAACACAAAGGACAAAAGTGCTTGTTCAGCATTACACTATTGTAGTCGCAAGGGAATGGGAGTCAACCTCCTTGTTGAAGCCGGGGCAGATTTAAATGTCAAGGACGATGATGATATAACTCCTCTGTTAATGGCAGCGACTGAAGGATTTGATCACGTTATAAGAACCCTGGTCAGAGCTGGTTGTAAAGTTAATATCGCCAATAAGTTATCAAACAAAACGGCTCTTCACATTTTGACCTATAAAGGTCACACCGAATGTGTCAGTGACCTCATTGAAGCTGGCGCTGATGTGAACATTTACGACTTAGAAAATCACACACCGTTGTGGTATGCCATCAAAAATAAAAGATTTGAAATCGCTAAATTTCTACTTCGAGCCAATTGCATGGTGGATACAGTTCAATGCGCAAGTCACGTTCCCTCTGAAGATTGTCCTATCACATTGGCCCTCTCAATGAACGCTATAGACATAATAAAGCTCCTCATTTTAACAGGGTACGACAAGGTTCACATGAAAGCAGCTCTACAAGACGATACAATGCGCGAAAAACTTAGACAATACGAAATCGACCATTGGCTCGAACATGCCAATGAGATAACAAGCTTGAAACAGACATGCAGATTATGGATTCGGCACCATCTAGGAAATTCCTTCTACCGTAATGTTTCCCAGTTACCGATACCACAGTCAATGAAGGATTTTATTTTTATGAGGGAGATTGATGAAGTTCATGACTGATCTCTGTTTCAATTTTCATGTAAATAAAAAAAAGTCTTTAATCTGATACAGGGTGTTCTGATTTTATAAAACAGCACCTGGACTCATTTATTTCTGGGAAATCAATTTTCGTGGATTGCTAAAAAATTACAGTTTGTGTGTTCTTAAATTCGTGGTTCTGAAGTGCAATGAAAAATTTCCTTTCGCGGGAAACCAAATTTCATGGATCTGCACTCTCAACGAAAACCACGAAAAATATTAACACCCTAATACTAGTACCTGTTTCAAGATTTATTGATATTTCGAAAGATTACAATAATGTTCATATTTTTGCATTATCATTCTTTTAGAACCTTCATTGACAACGTCAACAATTAATTCCGACCTCTGTCTATTTTCACAATCACATATACGTAGGTCTACACTTGACATTGAATCATTATAAATCAAGTCAAACCGCAAATGAAAAACTATAGCAGTGAAGAAAAAAGAAGCTACCGGGTCCCATTAAATTTTTCATATCATCGTTCTACTTTGCATATTAATGAAAGAAGCAGAGAGGTACCAATGGGGCATTTAGAATAAAAGACAAAATCAGGTAACACGAACAAGAACAGCACGTATATTCAGAAAACATAAAACCACACAAAAAAAACTTTATAGCAATTAACATCGCAAACTAAAATAGAAACCAGAGTGACCTCGGGTGCTATGGTAGGGTAAGTAGTTTCGGCTTGTTGCAACACACCCGTCTCGCTGCTCATTTAAGCGATCAAAATGAAATCCGGTAAAGGAAGACACAACAAAACCTTATGACAAACAAGCATCTTTGCTATTTATGAGATAGAAATCCTAAATTTGTCTGTGATGACATACTGTCTTTTACAAAATTTCTGAAGTGAAGACAGCAATCCAAGGGCAACATAACCTCATGTTAGCAACTTTTGTGTCAGACACGAGGTTCTATAAAGAACTGAATAAATGTAGGTCCCACAAGCTCCAGAATAACGAATTAGTTGTGATATGTAAACACCGTAAGCTGGAGTGAACGAAATGTTGCTATACAAGAAGGGAAAGTTGACGACTGAAAAGTTGAAGTTAAGTTTGTAGCTTCTTTAAAATATCTGCATGCTGGTCTCATCAATCTATGTTACATAGACTTGTTTTGGATGAACTCACTTTTGGTCTTTTTCGTTTCAATTTCTCTCTCTGTGCACAGTATCTAATTTTTCGTCAAATCGTCTCCTTTAAAGTTTATTTACAAGATCCCTTTACATTTTACCATTGACAAAATGCACATTGAAAACATGAAGGCGAGACACAGGTATTACTTTCCGGCGGCGGCGTAAACTTTTTTGTAAGACTTTTGTTGAAAATGAATTACAAGAAAAGTATAATAGCTAGGCATCTGATATTTGGTATACAGACAGTTGGGGTTATGGATACACAACTGGCACCATGCCGTTTGACCGTTTGACCCTGACCCCAATTTCATGGTTCAGCGTCTCTGTGAACTTAGATGTTTTTTGGACCAAAAAACCCCTTTGTAAGACTTTTATGGAAAATGAATTACAAGAAAAGTACATGGTATATGGACAGTTGGGGTTAAGCATGGTCTACGCAACTTTTACCATGCCGTTTGACCCTGCATGGTCTACGTAACTTTTACCATTTCATTGTTCAGAGACTCTGTGAACTTAGATGTTTTTTTCGGGCCAAAAAATCCCTTTGTAAGACTTTTGTGGAAAATGAATTAAGTGAAAAGTATAATAGCTAGGCATCTGATATCTGGTATATATACAGACACTTCGGGTTATTGTCTATGCAACTGGTGCCATGCCATTTAACCCTGACCCCATTTTCATGGTTTAGTGACTCTGTGGACTTGGATGATTTTTGAATGTTGTTGTTTTTTCCTTGTTTCTCAATAACTATGGTATCTAGAACACACTTTAGACATTGGTGTGATGGTTAAATGGAATTCTGTCATCTGTCACATGACCTAGACCTTAACTTTTCTGAAGGCCTAGCTAGACCTTCAATGATTTCTGTGATGGTGCCGATAGGCGAGACATACGTTAGTGTCAACTCTTGTTACTTTTATTTGCATTTAGATATAATTGATATGTAGAATAGACGATAATGACACCCCCCCCCCCCCAAAAAAAAAAACAGACACACACCCATGAAAAAACACAACTCTACCCATAAAACAGACACAACACCTAAGAAAATGACACCACAAAACGGAATAACGCTCATAAAACAGAGTGGACAAAACAACTTTTAATAGACACAACACCAATAAAACAGAAATAACAACCTAAAACAGGCACAACATAACAAAACGAAATAACGCCCATAAAACAATTAACATACACAACAACCTTAAACATACACAAAACCCATAAACAGACACAACACTCTAAAACAGACACAACACCATAAAACAGGCACAACACCCATACAACTCGGACATACAACAGACACGCCGCTCTTAACTTACACAACACCATAAAACAGGCACTGCGCCCCTAAAAGGACCCAACGACCTAAAGCAGATATAGCAACCTAAAAAAGACACCACAACCTTATAAAATAAACAAACAGCATAAAATAACAAAAAGTCACAGATGAAAAACAAACCAAAAAACATCAGATGATTCAGAACCATGTCTGTTTGAGTGTTTCCCTAAAAAGTCTTAGCTCAAAGGATAATAATTACCACAAAATTTTGAGATTAAAAATTTCCTAGTCCCCCGTTTTTCTACAAGTTCTGAGCTCAAGGGTCATAACAACCATAACACCTAGAGAATAAACATTGCCTAATACATGTGATATGCATAACCTTTATGGTGTACTAACTACTAAGTTAACAAAGTTCGCCCCTTAATGTATATTTTGTTTTCTTTTCTTGTCAATTCACTTTTTTATTTCATTTTAGATTTTTTTATTGATCACCTTTAGTCTGTTTTCAAATGAGTCTTCTTTAATGTAAATTTTCGTATGCTATTGGTTCACTTTTGTTAATTTAAATGTGTTCAGTATCCATTTCTGTCTTTATATGCGTTCTCAGTGAACTTCTTAATTTTCGTGCGTTCTCTGTTAGTTTCTACTTCACTTATACATATGTGATTTTTGTTAACTTCTATTTCATTCAATGTGTTATCGTATCGGTTAACTTGAATTTTACTACACTGTTACGCGTTCTCGGTAAACTTTTATGTCACATTAAATATTCTTTGTAAACTTCTACTTCATGAGTATGTGTTTTCTACTAATTTCTATTTATTTCAATTTGTTACTTAGTATATCACTTCTCCATTTCTATTTGTTCTATGATAAGTTCTATTTGACTTTTATTATGTCGTTATATGCTCATTTCTACTTCACTTTCGCCTGTTCTTTGTTAAATTGTTCTCACACTAATGTGTTATCTGTTATCTTGTACCTCACTTTGATGTGCTGTTATCTTATACCTCATTTAAATGTGTTATCTGTTAGCTTGTACCTCACTTTAATGTGTTATCTGTTAGCTTGAACCTCACTTAAATGTGTTATCTGTTATCTTGTACCTCACTTTAATGTGTTATGTTAGCTTGTACCTAACTTAAATGTGTTATCTGTTAGCTTGTACCTCATTTTAATGTGTTATCTGATAGCTTGAACCTCACTTAAATGTGTTATCTGTTAGCTTGTACCTCACTTTAATGTGTTATCTGTTAGCTTGAACCTCACTTAAATGTGTTATCTGTTATCTTGTACCTCACTTTAATGTGTTATGTTAGCTTGTACCTCACTTTAATGTGTTATCTGTTAGCTTGTACCTCACTTTAATGTGTTATCTGTTAGCTTGTACTTAAATTTAATGTGTTATCTGTTAGCTTGTACTTAAATTTAATGTGTTATCTGTTAGCTTGTACTTCAATTTAATGTGTTATCTGTTAGCTTGTACTTCAATTTAATGTGTTATCTTTTAATTTCTACTTTGCTTGAATATGTTCTCTGTTCATTTCTACCTCACTTTTATGTGCTCTCTACTAACTTTATATAAATCACTTTTATGTGCTCTCTGTTAACTTATACTTCACTTTTATGTGTTTTATGATAAGTTTTACTTTATATTCTATGTGTTCCTTATAAGCTTGTACATCACTTTAATGTGCTCTCTTTTACTTTGCTTTTATGTGTTTTTTATCAACTTTTATTTGCATTTTATGTGTTCTCTGTAAACTTTAAAATCACTTTCATGTGTTCTTTGCCAACTTTTACCTCATTTTTATGCGATCTTTGTTAGCTCAGTTCTACAATGTATTTTAATTTCTGCTTCACGTTCTCTGTTCGTTCTACTTCAATTTTGTATGTTCTCTGTGAACTTGCACTATATTTTCATGTGTTCCATATTTACTTCTTCATTTTTATGTGTTCCCTGTTAAACATCTACTTGACTTAAAACCTGGTTCAACCCACCATTTCTTTTGAAATGCCTGTACCAAGTCAGGACCATTGTGATCTTCAATTTCTCTTATAAGTATTTACCTTGTTTTCTTCTTTCATTCTGGGATATATAAGATCATCCCAGTTTGGTAGTTTTGTTGTCACCTTTATTTGACTTAATTTGATTTTTATAGATTTTTTTTAATTCCAAAAAGCATTAGATGCATCAGATTTTATCATATGCTCTATTGTCTGTGACCATGTTAATTGAAGGATCAATGGTGAAAATAAAGTTTTTGCACAAGAAACCCTTAGGATCAATCATACCATGGTTTATCGAAATCTGTTCAGTTGTTTCAGAAAAGAAGTAAGAAAAACAAGAGGCTCACAGGAACCTGAATCGCTCACCTGGTCCTTAAGTTTATATGGAGTCATCCAACAACTTTAACCCAATGAAGGCTTTTGTAGAGCTAAATAAGCTGAAAATTAAAGTAAGCAACTGCTTTTCTCTTTCTTCAAAAGTTTTATACTATAGGACAAAAACATGAAAAAAGCACTATATTTTAGACCTTCAAAGGGTCATAACCCCTAAAAGAGATCATCTGACAACTTAAACCCAATGGAAACTTTAGTAGAGCTTTTGATTCTAAAGAGCCTAAGATCGTCCAGTTAAAGTTGCTGAGTTATAATCTGTTTTAAGTGATTTTACCCTAGGTTCTAGTTTTAGTAACAGTTAATCAAATCATTTTAAAATGAGGATTTTTTTTATTTTAGCCAAAATGTCACATATCATATCTGCAAAGTTTCAATCAAACCAGTTCAGTAGTTTTAGAAGAGAAAATTTTTTTTAAATTTTTTAGATTACAGACAAAAACGAATGCATAGTGATGGATTAAGCACAAATAGCCTCTGGCAAGGTGAGCTAAAAACATGTTAGAAAAGGAACATTAACAGATGAAGACAACCTTTACCAACTGAATGCAAATGTACAGGTGAGCTTAACCAAAACTATTAATGATAAAATATTTCAGTCATTTAATGACAGAACAATAACAATACAATGTATTAGAATTTAACATAATACCGTTATAAAAATGACAGAACAATAACAATACAATGTAGTAGAATTTAACATAATACCGTTATAAAATTGTAATAACTCATTAAACAAACAGATAGTAAAATCCTAGCATTAATTATTTCCTGATCATATATAGTGAATCTTAAGTTTTCTTAATCACTAAAAGACAAAAAGTATATTTTTGTAATGTAAAATAGAAAATAAAGAAAAAAATTCTTCATTTTTTTCTGACCATTGCCATGAAAATTGATAAAAAAAAGAAATTAAAAAACTCATGTTTTGATAGAATAAAAACAGAAATGATAAACATATATAATTAATGTATAAAAAATTGTTAAAAAGCACATGATACAAATGTGTACATCAAGTTATTTTATACATTATATCAAAGAAAGAACAATCACTTTACATAACAAATTATTACTCAATATTATATGAACAGTTGCTTATTACAAAATAAAAGGCTCTCAGGAGCTTGAACTGCTCATTTGACCTCAATGCCAAACATTTCAGCATTGAGGAAAACACATTTTGTTTTCAAATTTGAGGAACCTTAACTCTGATATTAAGGAGTTCAACTGACAATAAAGTTTACTGTTAAAAGTTTGAAAACTACAAAGAAACTGAAGAAAAATTGACAATAGATGCAAAGTGATGACATTTATTAAGCTCACACTAACTTTTAGGTCAGGTGAGCTAAAAACCTTATTTATACATATTACTGCTAGTATGTTTAATACTTGCTGACATCATATAATATCATTATAGGTAAATATTTGTAAAGCAGGGTTTCCTTAGAAACTGAACAATATACTTGTCAGTTTTTGTTCAGAATTATACTTAAAAAGCTCTCATCTGAATACTGAAACTATTATTCCTTATTGTCGTACATGCTTAACAAACACACAGAGCCAGAAAGTTCATGCTTTAGACTATCAACACTCAAGTCAGTTGTTTGATCATAATAATTTGATCATTGACAGGGGTGAAAATTTCAAATACCAACATTCTGATTCTCTCCTTACACTATTTTAAAGGATTGTCTTGAGGAACAATGCTAGAAATCAGATTTGACAAAAAATCCCTAGCAATATTCCATGCACATCAAAGACCTCTTCAAAGTTTTGAATAAAAGTAGGTTAATAGGGCCACTAAAATGGCATCACTCTCACACTGCAAAAAACACTCACATCAGCAATAGTTTGTTTCACAGCCAAGTGTAAAAAAAGTTTAAACTGGAGCAAAACTAACAAACACAAATCATATACCTAACTATCAAATGAGAACAAAATCATAATTGAATAAACAGTAAAAAAAAAAAAAATTTGCTAAATAGAAGCAAGTTTTTTTGTATGTCTTTTTTTTCTTAAACTATCAATTAAATATTTTACAATAAATAGATGAATATCATGGAAAAATCACAGCTTCTACAACAACATCTGAAATATTAAAAATTACAATGTTTCATATAAAAATCTGATTTGAGCTTACTTTTAAAAATCAAGCAAAAGCTATATAAAAATACAGTATAAGTTAATGGAATGTGACAAACGAGCTCCTGTGAAGCACAGTCAACATCGAAGTTGACAAATTTTATCATGGTATAGTACCTACTTATACCAACTATCAGAAAATAGTGCACCAATAAAAAAAGAACAACAAAATGATTATCTGGCATCTTTCGTGGTCAATTTTACTAGCATAGATATACATCTAAATCTGTAAGGCACTGTAGGTAAAAAGCTCTTTCTTGATCGCGTCTACTGTTTACAAACATAAATAATACCCTGAAAGGGTTTTGGACATAGATGGGGGTATATCATTATCAAATGTGCATGTGTATTTATTCATAAATCAAGAATTTGAGACATGTTCATAATCTTTTCAGAAGCAAAATTAAATTCACAAATAAACTTATCTGTATTCCAAATTTAGGAAAAAATTTACTTACTTTTGCTTTATTTTGCTGTAACAATGTTAAGAATGTTTTAACCATAAAATACTGTTCATTAATCACAGAAGTTATATTATTTTGGACATGGTGTTTTTAACCTTGTCTGACCTTTTGCTAAGATAAGTCTATGAGATTGGAAGAATTCCACAACTTTGAATAGATCTTCAAATTCCTGAAAAGAAAAGAAATAAAATATAGTTAAATTTAATATTCTAACTTCTCTGTGCATTACAGAAAAAAATGTAAACAACTTAGCTTAAAGCTTAGCAACTTTGCAAATAATGTGTTAAATAAATAAAACTCTTATTTGTTGTATCATCATTTCAAAAATATAAGAGAGGTTCAGCTTTCAGCCTTTGAAAACATGTATTGGTAGAGGTATGTGTAGTTGGAATTCATTTGCGTATTAATAGAGGTATGTATAGTGGGAATTCATGTGCGTATTGGTAGAGGTATGTGTATTTGGAATTCATGTGCCTATTGGTAGAGGTACAAATGTATGTATAGTGGGAATTCATGTGTGTGTTGGTAGAGGTATTTGTAGTTGGAATTCATGTGCGTATTGGTAGAGGTATGTATAGTGGAATTCATGTGCGTATTGGTAGAGGTATGTGTAGTGGAATTCATGTGCGTATTGGTAGAGGAATGTGTTGTGGGAATTCATGTGTGTAATGGTAGAGGTATATGTAGTGGGAATTCATGTGCATATTAGAGAGGTATGTATAGTGGGAATTCATGTGTGTATTGGTATAGGTATGTGTATTTGGAATTCATGTGCCTTGCCTGAATGTACATGCACACATTGAACACACAAATGTCTTTTTAAGGATCAAATAACTCAAAGCTGGCTTTGGTCATGTATTTTAATTTATTTTAACATAGTGCCCATTTATTTTGTTTATCTTACAACTCACCCCCCTGTGCTACACTCAGGGCAACATATTGAAGAAAACTGTGAGTAACCATGTTAAAATCTTAAACAAACAATCAGTGACCAAGAACTTTTTTGTTAATTTTTCATACAAACCCACCTGTTCATCAGGTTTTGCATTGCCTAAGGCATACTTTTTGCTTGGTTTCTTCCTGATATTGAGATTAAATACTTGTCCAGAATAGAAAATGGCTAATGTGTATGGCTTAGTCTCTCCTCCTTTCTTACTTCTTCTTATAAGGTAGCAGCCATTCTAAAAAATAATAAATAAATAAAAATGCACTTTTCAATGTACTTATTTCCCTGTTTAAAATTGAAGACTAGTAACATCCCAGGCAATGTAAACTAATAAAAAATTGATTTGGTTTAAGCTCTTGAAACATAATTTCAATCTACCTAACTGTATTCAGTGGCGGTTCCAGGATTTTTGAAAAGGGGGGGGGGGGTCCTCTGTAGAAAAGGGGGGGGGGGTCCAAAACTATAATTTGATGATTTTTGCCCAAATTTTGCATGAAAATCACAGAATTTTCCGACGAAAGGGGGGGTCCAGACCCCCTGGAACCCCCCTCTGGATCCGCCACTGGTATTACAAAAAGAGACAAAAAATGCAATTTCATTTTTTACACTAATGATGCAGGTTTGATTTTAAAAGGATATGCTGATGATTAACACATTTTTATAAGTTTCATTCAAATTGACACACAGTCAAGTCACATGAAATCTGATCCAACATTATGGGACCCCATTCTAATACTGTATACTAAATATCATGGAGTTATGATAATCGGTTACTGAGAAAACTGTTCCCAAAATTATTTCCCTGCTCTAGATGTGGAATAAGTGTAAGCCACACAACCTACATCATTCAGCCACACATAAAATATCCATAATGGAAAGAAGCTGGTAGCTTCTTGAACTGGCCCAAGATCAATAATAGGTGAGTGAAGCAAAGCTCAATAATATAAAATCTGCCAAATAGCACAAGACTCAAAAAAGGATAGAAAATAAAAAGTTCTGTCACTAATTTGGATTTTCAGAAATTTTGAAAAAGTCTCACAGCACATGCACAGAAAAACTGTTGGAAATATTATCACATCATCTCTAATTTTTTCCCATCGACCCAAATTGACCTTCCAATGGAAAAGATTTCATTTTGTATCAAGAGCCATATTTTAGGGCAATGTTTAAATTTCTCATATTACAATCCATGCAAATCCATACCAATCCTATTTTTGCATATTATGGCTGTTCTCAAATATAATATGTGATAGGGGGTCAGTGGCAAAATAATACTAGGGTGGGTAAATTGGGTTCCAGAGAAAATGTTTTGTGGAGAAGCAATATGAAAGTATTGAATTAAATTTTGTGTATGGATAGGAATTGAAACAAGAGGCTCCCAGGAGCCTGAATCGCTCACCTGGTCTTGATGTTGACCCTATACTTTTGTAGAGCTAAATGAGCTGAACATTTAAGCAAGCAACAGCTTTTCTCTACCTGCAACAGTTTTCATTCTATAGGCCAAAAACACCATTTTTCACCTATAAGGGGCCATAACCCCTACAAGAAGTCATCTGACAACTTCGACCCTATGGGGACTTTTGTAGAGCTAAATGAGCTGAACATTTCAGCAAGCAACAGCTAATCTCTATCTGCAATAGTTTTCATTCTGTAGGCCAAAAACATGAAAAATCACTTTTTTCAGGGGCCGTAACCCCTATAAGGGGTCATCTGACAACTTCGACCCTATGGAGACTTTTGTAGAGGCAAATGAGCTGAACATTTAAGCAAGCAACAGCTAATCTCTATCTGCAATAGTTTTCATTCTATAGGCCAAAAACACCATTTTTCACCTATAAGGGGCCATAACCCCTATAAGGAGTCATCTGACAACTTCGACCCTATGGGGACTTTTGTAGAGCTAAATGAGCTGAACATTTAAGCAAGCAACAGCTAATCTCTATCTGCAATAGTTTTCATTCTGTAGGCCAAAAACATGAAAAATCACTTTTTTCAGGGGCTGTAACCCCTATAAGGGGTCATCTGACAACTTCGACCCTATGGAGAATTTTGTAGAGCTAAATGAGCTGAACATTTAAGCAAGCAACAGCTAATCTCTATCTGCAATAGTTTTCATTCTGTAGGCCAAAAACATGAAAAATCGCTATTTTCCAGGGGCCGTAACCCCTATAAGGGATCATCTGACAACTTCGACCCTATGGAGACTTTGGTAGAGCTAAATGAGCTAAACATTTAAGCAAGCAACAGCTTATCTCTATCTGCAATAGTTTTCATTCTGTAGGCCAAAAACATGAAAAATGGCTATTTTTCACCTTTAAGGGGCCGTAACCCCTATAAGGGGTCATCTGACAACTTCGACCCTATGGAGACTTTCGTAGAGCTAAATGAGCTAAACATTTAAGCAAGCAACAGCTAATCTCTATCTGCAATAGTTTTCATTCTGTAGGCCAAAACCATGAAAAAATGCTATTTTTCACCTTTAAGGAGCCGTAACCCCTATAAGGGGTCATCTGACAACTTTGACCAAATGGAGACTTTTGTA
Source organism: Arcuatula senhousia (assembly GCA_963971305.1). NCBI lineage: Eukaryota > Metazoa > Mollusca > Bivalvia > Mytilida > Mytilidae > Arcuatula > Arcuatula senhousia. The sequence continues at coordinate 46,608,614 of OZ020305.1, read as the reverse complement.
GAGCTTTTGATGCTGAATCAGTAGCGTGGCCTCAGATTTCCTCTATCTCTTATACTTTTTGATTTATAAGCCAAAAACAGTAGTCTGACCCCCCTAGTCTATTTTTAGTAATGGCAGCCATGTTTTTTGACTGATCAAAAATCGAAACACAAGTTTGGTGCAGGACACCCTAAGGATCAATCATACAAAGTTTCATTCAATTCCGTTCAGTAGTTTCAGAGGAGAAGATTTTTGAAAAATTGTTAACGGACGACGACGACGACGACGACGACGACGACGACGACGACGGACGCCAAGTGATGGCAATAGCTCACATGGACCTTTGGTCCAGGTGAGCTAAAAAGTACCCCCCCCCTTTTTCATTTAATTTTGGAGCAGCCTTAAGAAAATCTTTGAAGAGTATGTTCTTACAGTTCCATTGGCTGTCAACTTTCCGTCTGCTGCTGGACGTTCTATATCTCCATGGTACCATGGTTGGTCATCTAACGAGTCTGCTGAAAAGATACAATTTTGACTCCTATGAAAACCATACAATGAATATATCTAACAAGTGCAAATCCCAAAGCATAATCAGCTTTTTGTAGGAGTATTTACCAGTTCTTAAGTAAAAGTAAAACAATAAGCCCCTGTACTTTCGTGGAAGAGGCATAAAAATATCTTTTGTCTTGATTTGTGTTGTAGACTTTGTCTACAGTAGTAGTAATAATGTTATTAGGTATGAAAGTGTAGTCTTTACTTTATTGGGAAATCATCATATTGGTTTGATGAAAAAGGACCAGTTCATGGAAACTTAAATTTGTGGTTCTGAGGTCTGCGGCATCTAAATCAATGCTAATTTTCCTTTTTGTGGGATATCAAATTTAGGGGTCAAGGCCAACCACAAAAAAAACACAAAAATCAATACCCCATGAATAGTAATGAAATTACAGAAAATAGTTGGTTGTAAAATATAGAGAGGTTAAAGTAGAAAAGGACAAGGAGGAGCTAAATATAGTAAGACAGGTAAACTCTTCAATTGATATTGTACATTCATATAACAGTAGATTTAATCAACATAAATGCCACAATAAACCTTTAAGAATTCAACGAAATTCATGAATAATCATTAACTTACAATTACAAAAATTTCAAATGTTCTTCAAACCAAACACATATCCAAATCATTTGAATAAGTAATGATTTTTAGTTTTGTTAAGTTTAACAGTATATTCCCTGGACATTTCCTCATATAAAACTAAATTCTATGAGAATCACTGACTAGAGAATTTACCTTTACGTTCTGGTTTTGGTGGCTCTGATACTGGAATATCTGGCATTGGTCTATCTGAAAGATAAAAGTTTTTTTATATACAAAATGAATCCAGATTTGGTGGTAATTATACAAACAATTTTGTAATACAAAATAATTTTGATAAGTGGTATTTGAAGAGATTTGTTTAACCAAATACTTCTATCAAAAGCAGGAATTCAATGCCCTTTAATATTGAAAAATATATAAATTTGGAGCCCTGTACAAGTTTATTAACACTTACTTCTTCCTCCAGGTCTAGGAGGCATTGTCCTCTCTGCTGAAAGTAAAAAGTAAGCACATGATTCCATCGATCAGTTTTGTAAAAAATAATGATTACGGGTAAATTTTAAAGATCTACAGACTTGTTCTATTGGAATGTCAAAAGTTGAGTTGGGTTTAGTTTTATGTCCCTTCTTCACTTAAACCTGCAAATGATAGCCTAAGATTTTTGAATCACCAAAAACAGATTTTTGAATCACCAAAAACCTCTCACTGGCAGATCTTGGAGAGGAACAATTCTGTCTGGTTTATATAAAAGGGTCTCCCAAGCATTCTGCTTAAGCCCCTACTCCCTGAACCACCTGTGAATTATGTATACATTTAGTAAGATACTGCTCTTGTTTTTTTTTAAGATGAAGATTGAATTCTATTATAGGATCAATCAATAGGAAGTTTTTAGTTGTGACTTAAAAGCCTCTGAAGCAGCTGTTAACTTAAGATGTATGCCATGAGTTGTCCAGCTGATGACCCACCACAACCAGAGTTGGCTGCTCCAGTTACAGTTGAACAGAGACAGGAACTGTCTCAAATCATGTCACATTCTGATCGGGATTTGGGAGACATGTTAAGATAACATTTATTCTAGATTTATCCTAAGGATGGAAAATTACTACAAGTACCTGTTTTATTGGGTGTTGATTTTTTAACTTCTTGCTGAAATGAAAATAAAACTTATTTTACCAAAATGAATAACTACACCATATGAAAAACCCCAAACCAGTTAGTAATTCAAAGAAAAATTCATGCAACATTCGAATTGCTAAAATTAAAGAATCTACCTGTTATGATTATCAATAAATATTTGCATATCACTTTCTTCACATCAAAATTAAATTCAGAAAATAGATGAGCATAAAAATCCTTCTCCTACACCTCCAAACCCTTGATTCTTTTGATGTTAAGGGTTCTGTTGTTGATTGGTCAGATTAAACATTGAGCATCAGATTATGTGATTTTGTGTAGTATATCAATGTCACCTTTGCTGACTTACTGTTGGTTGCATTTCCATATAATGCTCTGTTGGACCATCTGTGTTATCTGTTACTTCATATGTCTAAAATATTAGTAGGAAAGACATGCTGTGAGACTAACAGTGAAACAAGGGAAGTAACTATGTGCTTTTTAATCAAGGGAAATAACCACCAATTCAATACAGTTTTCCTATAAGACATGCATGCAAAAATAGATTAAATACATTGTACCAGTAAACAAGATTAAGACAAAGTTAATTTGACAATGTTAAAAGATTACAAGTAAAAAAAGGACATTTTGTATAAAACAAGTTTTCTCTCTTCTTATTTGTGAACGTAACAGAAAAGGTTGCTACACATAATACCATAAAGTGCTTATTTTAGCAAGTTGTAAATTTCACAACTTGTATCCACAAAGGGGATGTTTAATTTTAGCTCTCTCAATTGTTCACGTTTTCAGAATACTTTCAACAGAAATAACTGTGAAATATCTGGACTTAATTTCAGCGATGCCTCGGGAATACCGGTACATCGAAAATAAAAAACTAGCTCAAAATTTCTTGCTATACGGTACATAAGTGTGAAAAACCCTCTGGGAAATATGGTTATTTACTTTTCAAATACCAAAAATCATATATGAGACATTTGATGTAACCATTTTTTTATATATTTAGAGTTTAAAATTTATTCTGATCTATTATCATGCCACATACTTCTTCTTGTACTGGAGGAGCCTTCTTGCCAGGGCGAGGTGGGTGACTGGCTGCCTTTGGAGCAGGTGGCAACACCCTGTTCCTCAGTGGGGGAGGCTGTGAAGGAGGGGCGGAATCTGTTTCCTCATACATCTCCTGAAAAATTAAGTAACATTTCAAGTTATTTATGATTCTCTTTTCATCATGTTATAAGATAATACAAATGTATGTAAGGACAAGTAAACACTAATATAGATACAAGCATGCATTTTGTTAAAACATATATATTTTTATACATAATTTTATATCTATAAATTAACTATTTTAAATAAGTTATTTGTATTACTGTAGCAGAAACTTCTGATGTTATAGAAAAAAGAAAAAAAAGAAAACAAGTTTACTTTGCCTATAAAAAGTATGAAACAGGTCAAACTTTGAACTCCTTTGCAAATATCTATATCTTTCATCTCAAAGAACAAAATAAAGAAAAAAAAATATAGATTTCAATCTTTGCATAAACATTTACACTGTAAAATGTGCACAGACTATAAAATATAAAATATTTTCTAAAATCTACTTAAAAAGTTCTTAGATTTAGCCAATAAGTATTAACTAAAAGACAAACACACTTTGTATAAAGAAATTTGAGATAGTGGTTTAAAATTTTCCTTAAAATAAAGAGATTATACGGATGTATTTGAGCTCGACATGATGACTACATATTTAACTTTTTTCCATGCATTAAGTGAAATTACAAAATAAAATATAAAAAATTTAAACAAATGATCTTGAAAAAAAAAGTTTGTTTTTTTTTTTTTTTTTTTTTGGGGGGGGGGGGGGGGTTATCTATTAAATTGTTGTGATTATACAATCTAATTTTACTATTATATATAACTGTATGTAGTTAGCAAGCAAATATTCTAATATCAAAAGCACCAATTCTATAAATATTATAATAAAGCACACACTGTCTATATATTAAACAAACTGCAATCATTAAATATCAAGAAGCACACTGCGATAAATACTAGTGTTATAAGACCAAATAAGATATAATTATACAACATGTTGAAATATGATGACCCCATAACATGGGCAGTCTCTGGTACATTTTACTTTGAAGGTTAACAATATTAATGGATTAATGTGAAAGAATCTATTGTATTCTTATTTTCGTTAATTTCTAGTCTTGGTAGTAAAGTAAAACATGTACAGAAGTCATTCATTTTTTTATTGATTCATAAATTCTCGGAAAAGACAATTCACACAAAACAAAACCCACAAAAATTAGTATGAAAGTGATGATTATAATTAAAACTTAATTAATTAACATCTCATTTGGTCTCTTTCAATTTCAGAAACAAAAAGCAAGTGGTATTTAAACCTGTTCAACCACTGGCAGTGTGGGCATGAATGGCCGTTCATTTGGCACAGGTGGCAATGCCGAGTTACGCACAGAGTGTAACGGCATATTTGAATCAGCCTCATCATACGTTTCCTATAAATTAAATACCAAATTAACATGCAAATTTTATTCTCCAGTTTAAGATAATTTAATTATAACATTCATTGAAAATAATGGGTCAAAGACAAGATGTTTGGATTCCTTTATCAGTCTTCACGGTTAACTTGTTGAAGTACAAGCCCGAAAATTATTATTTTTACATTTTTCCTTTACATATAATTGGCTTGTAACTCAATATTTTAAGGAAATTTTACTGGTCTGAAAACTGTTTTACTGGCCAGGGCCGTCGGACTTGTGGCTTATTTCGTAGACTGGTTTATACATGAAGTGGTCACAGAGCAGCAAACCTGGCTATGATGCCGAGAAAACTATTATGAATATTATTTCGCCACCTGCCTTACCGCTTTATTCTCTATTGTTTTAACTGTAGTTTTCAATTCATGAAATCGAACCAAAAGTTGGAAAGTCATCAGGGACATTGTTTTCATTGTCAAGGGGGCAAAGATTATGATATGTGATTACACTGTAGTACTGGTATACATGTATATATATCTATTTTCATCAACCAACATTATTTGGCTATAGTATTTGTGGACATATAAACCATAAGTGTTTCATGTAGATGTACAGAGTAAGCTGATGGCTGATTAATCCTGGAATTTTTAATTGCTTCTAATTTATGTAGGTAATATCCCTGCCTGTCCGTGTGTTTATGAATCTGAGAATTAAGAATTTTTTTCCTTTCCAATTTATGATAACTTAATAGGTTGATAAGGTTTAAATTATTAATTTACATGTATTCTATTAAGGCTGTGGGTCAAGTGACTTTTGAACTGAAAATCTGAGGCAACTTCATTTACCATAAATAAAGCCCTGTTATGAACTTATTATAATGGAAAAAAAACAAGAACATTTTACAAAATTATAATGACAGGTTATGCATCAACATAAAATACAAATTATATATAGATACAGAAAAGCACTATAAAGTTATACACACATTTAATGTAAATATAGATACATAAGTTTGTTAAATAAGTGTATAGAGGAAAAAAGTGACGTTATTTTATATAACCTGTTCTACCCCTGTATGACAAGATTTATCGCCATCAATGGGTTCCCAATAATACTCAGTTGGTTCCTGTTCAGAAAAGGGATTTTAAAAGAAATGATTTTCAATCAAAAATTTGTATTTGTCAAATGCAGAATGCAATTACACTGTGTCTACAATCCTCATATTCTGTATGTTGATCCATAATGGCTGAAGTAGAAAATGTAGGTCACAGTCACCCTGTTACCTTGTAAACCCTGCTATAAATCCAAGACCAGTCTACATGTAAATTATCAATTCTATATCATAAAAAGAAGCTAAGAATTGGACCATCAACCAAAGTGTGATATACAGAATGACAGAAGGACTGAGGTGGGTCACCCATTAATTGTTTATTTTTGTGTTTTTTTTTACATAATCACATACATGATCAGGCCATAAAAAGTAAGAGTTGGCATAAAATAGGTCTTGCCACCAGTAACATTTCAAAACTTTTTTTTATTTCAAATAAGATTGCATTAAATATCTGTATCTCCTTTTCAGCAAGTTTTCAAAAATTAGGCCAATAAAATAAAGCTAAGCTGAAGAGAATGTTGCAGTATTTTATAAACATCTATTATCTACATCTGTTAGTTCTTGAGTATATAGTGCTGCAAAAAAACCTGAATTTTGTCATAACATGTTCAATTAAAGATTGTTTTTGCCTTGTAAAACAATGTCTCCCCTGTTTCCTTTAAATTCTCAGGTCAAAGGGCAATAATTCTAATAAAAATTTGAAAGAAAAACACTGGTAATATTTAAAGCAACAAGTTTGGTTACAGAACTTGGTTGAGTAGTTAAATAAGTTAAGTTGAATAACTTTCTGACAGACAGGACACAAACAATGTGTCTCCCCACCAAAGTAGGGACTAGACTTATTATTAAAAGTCACCCTACCATGGAACATAGGTCAAGATCAAATGATAATGATGTAGATTTTGTACATTATAACTAGGGCACCTGCATATCAGTCAAGTTGCAATCTATATTTTCACCTAGGGCATGGAAGCACATAGAAAGAAGCAAAGAGGCACCAATGGGGCATTAGAGTGTCAAAAGTCTTAAAGTGCAACGACAAAACCAGTAAACATACACGTGAACAGCACAAAGAAACACAAAACATAGAAAAAACCCTCTCAAAATCAACCAAACAGAAATAAACAACACAAACGCAAAGTGCAAGTCATAACGATAGTGAACTCAGGTGCCCTGGAAGCTTAAGCAGCTCCTGCTTGCTTTAGCATATAGAAATTTCCAGTTGATCAACAGGTCAAAGAACAGGGATGCAGATGTGATAGTAAAAGTTCAGTAAAAGCATACCAAATGTATCAAACTAGGAATTATATAGTTTTTAAGGAATGGAGGATCTTAACAAGGTGAACCTAAACCACGATATTGTGACTGCATGCTGCTATTGCAGTCACCACTAGTAACATATTTATTGAATTTCTCAACTTTTCACAAATCAGTGACAGATGCAATAGCAAATTGAAATTATATAGCTCTCAACAAAAATATGTTCAAGACCAAGGAAAATTTTAAGGATCAAAGGAGGAAGTGTGTGTTAGGGTTTGATCTTTAAAGCACAAATGATATATAAGGCGGTAGGTTTTAATTGGGGGGGGGAGCAATTGAGTACCTTGAGAAAACATCCAACCTTGGGAAGGTAAATGACAGGTGCCCAAATAATTATTTTGTTAAAAAATCAAAGTAATTTATCTTTAGTGAGATGATTAAGTGTGCAGGCCTCATATGATTTACATGTGACTTGACAGGATGAGCTTTTGCTATTGTTTTCAATTGTTCCTACCAGGCGCGTAGCTCCCTTTACGCAAAAACTCATTTGCGTGCACATCATTTTGGCAATTTTTTTTTTTTTTTTTTTTTTTTTTTTTACAATCGAGAATAGTTGCTTTTACTACTAGTACAATAAACACCCACTCATGATCAGAAAACCTTTCTGGAAATCGAACGTATAATATCCGACATCGGTTGAAATTACGTACAGGTTATGGTGTGAAATATGAAAAAGATTGAGTCATACTTTATAAAACATGTGCCTAAGCGTGTAGACCAGTCCGATGGAAACGAAACCAGTGTTTCTAAAGAGGTCGAAACAAATACTAGTACTATGGAGACCAGCGCCTACTCCAACAACATCGGAGGTTGGACGGCATGCTATTTTAGGACTTGTTGCCATCCTAAGTATGAGACCTCTTATATTATAGGAGTAACCAGCGCCATGACCATCCCTAAGATGGTGACTAAAAAAAATGTTCCTCCATATCCTGATATTGGAGAGTTAACACCTGACAAGTTGTCTAACAATGCAATCAAAGTCGATTTGCTGTCTAAAATATGGGAGCCTTGTGACTTTTTTTTAATTTGCGTTCCCTTTCTGGTACGAACGAATTTTGTCAAGTATAATAAAGCATGTTAGAATATTGTGCCTTATCATACAGTTTTTACTTTGTGCGTCAATCTATCTGTCTTCCATTCGTCCATAGACATTGATAATTTTCTTCAGATTTAAACGGGAAACAAGATTTTTGGGGACGTGCAAATAGAGAGAAGTAGAGAGATTTAGAGAAACGCGAAGCCCTGTCCTAAACGTAATTCGGTTTGCCAGTTTTGCCTTTGTTATTTTTGGAATGCCTATTTGAATTGTGCCTCTTTATTCTTTTTTGATTCGTCACAAACCAGTTTTCTTTTTGTTTTTATGGTCCGACCACGTATGTGGATCGGACAAATATTTTTCCTCGTTGTACGTCCGTACACCCGCCCCGCATCTTAGTTTAGGTCCACATTTTGACTATTATATGTACCTCTTACGGGTCCGGGAGGGTCATCCATGGCTTACAGACACATCCTCCAGTTATATTTGACAGATCTTCATGAGGACAACATTAAAAAAATCAAATCTTTGTTTCCCCTCTCAGGCTAGGAGCTTGTAGGTATGGGTACCGTAGAATGAAGGTAAATGTTTTATTTGTTTTTTTAAGTAAAATTTTGTTTATAAAATCGTAAAAAGCGCCATAAATAGCAATAAAATAACGTATATGTTATAAGTCTGGAAATAATTTTTTTTTTTTGGTGTAGGAGCCTTTTTGACTGGGTCGGTCGCGGGAGAGGAAACAATATTGATTTGGGATATTAGACACTACAACTAAACTATGCTAGTGTTTTCAATTTGTATACAATTTTCTGGTAATCATCAAAACTTGGTAATGATCACAAGCTATTGTTGAAATAGATGGTTCATGTGTTTCTTTATCGTGTTTTTATTTATGACCGTTTTCCCTACTGAACCATCTTTAAGGCAAAACAAAAAAAAACAAAAAAAACACAGATTTGGTTACAAACTTCCGTATTCTTAAAGTGTCTTTATCAAATTAATTGCACAATAATATTGAAAAAAAAATAGAATTCAAGGGTTGATTTATCGTCTAAATTGTTAAATTGTCGATTATTAAACCGTCCGTAGTTGACCTCAAAAACGCTATTTTCGCGGACCTTCCGGGGGGCTTCGCCCCCCTGGAACCCCCCACCAGGGCTCTGCCCTGGACCTGCTGGGGCCTTTAGCGGCCCCCAGACCCCCTGCCGTAATTTGATTGCACATGCATTTAATACCTGCTACGCCCCTGCCTACTTTCATAATCAAACATGGAGGTAAAGATTTTGGAAACAAAACAATTTCAATATAATTATTTTGTCATAGTCAAGTGAGATATAAGAACAAAAACATTTGCATATAAGTTCATGCAAAAATAAGTGTCACAAAGCAATGAAATGTATATAATTGGCTCATTCCCTAGCATTTAAAGAATGCATTCATATTCTTATAGTAAAACATGACATATAATGAATAAGGCTGAATCTAAATGCTTCAAAATCATAGAACAAAATATAAAAATTTATCAAGGAAATCGTATCCATTATACACTTAGTTTATGTAATATATATTTTTCAGTTGGTGCATGTTAGATTTATACATATTTTGATTAGCATTGAACTACTAGCCTGTTCAATGGGCTCTGGTTTAGTGTTGGATGTTTGATTATCTGGATCTTCATAAAATTCCTCCTATAAGTCAACAGTTTGTGTTGTTATAATTACAAATGTTTTTTTAAAGATGCATTTTATTGATATGGGTGAGAATTAACTTTTATTCATGCTATGTAGTTGTATTTTACAAAACAAAATTAGGATATCAAACAAATCTCAGTGTATTTTAACAAATTGAAACATTTAAAGACATAAAACCTGACATTTTCACAATTTTTAAACCATATTGACATTCACACTCTATAAAGGATATAGTGTAAAACCTCTGAATTAACTGTTAAGTTTAAAAAAAAACAGCCGAACCATCCAAAATCATTATAACTAACGCAGTTTTAATTTTAGATGTGGCATGTTATTAATAATGAAGTTGAGCTACTAGCCTGTTCAACTGGCTCTGATGTTGTATTATCTGGATCTTCGTAAAACTCTTCCTATAAGTTAAGAGTTATTTTCGTTTTAATTGTAATTAATTAAAGAACGATACATATGGTCGAAAATGTCTAAACTTTAATGTATTTTACGTAAAAACAAAAACCTTAGGACATGCAGCACTTGAATTAATTTCTGTATATAATTATGGAATAAAAGTTCCCTTTATCTTTCATGGTTAAATCATTTAAAATAGTTGGACAATGAGAGAAAAATAAAGAGTGAAGAGTAAAGATGGAGTTATGTACTACCTGCTCAATAACAGGAGGTTGTGACCTTGGTGGTGGAGGTGTAGGTCGTGAACTAAGGGGTGAAGGTTGTGCTGGTGATTCATCTGGTTCTTCATAAATCTCCTATTTGGTACAAGATCATTTTGATACATATACATGCATTTTAAAGAAAATACATTAAAAATATATGTACATGTATATGCTACATAATAACTTTTACATGTATATCTGACTTATGTACTTATTTTGTTGTAAATGTTAATTGACAATGTACTTTTATTTCACTTGGAAAACAGGTACATTTGAAAGATGTATTATATACATGGAAATTTGCACAGGGTGATTGATATTATTGAAGATTGGTAGAGTGAACCTTTGTTGTTGGGAATGCATTTTTTTCATCAATTGTATTCTATAATATAAAATAAAACACTTTTGAAGATATTTTGTGTTGGGAATCACAGAAAAAACCCAGGCAAAAATTTCCATGTTTACAATATACCACATGGTTAAAGGTACATGATAATTCAAATTGCATGGTATACTGGATTCCCCTGAAGCAATTAGGCAAAATAAATCAAATCCAAAGTTAAGATGCTAAATTGATATTAAATCTATAATGTTTACCTGTTCAGGTTCAGGTGGAGGTTGAACTCTCCTACCTCCTCTGGGAGGAGGTGGCTGTACTGGTGCCGTCTGCTCAGGAACTCTATTCATCTAGAGTGATATAGAAAGCACAACATTAATGAATGAAACAAGTAAATATACAAGATATGATCAGTGTACAAAGTTTCAGATCCAACTTTCTGGTAATAAACATACAGAAATGAAGAGATGAACACAATATGCTCAGCAGTAAAGTTTGCCATGCATGAAAATATGAAATTTTTTTCTTCTTTTCAGAGATAAAGATTGTGACTGATAAGAATATGAAATTTTTTTGAATTCTGCACATACAAAAACAGACCAACACAGGATCCGGTGGACTTTGAACCAAATACAGACAAACATTAAAGTTTGTTTTTGCCTGCAAAAATGATGTTTCCCACAAACATCCGTAACGGCAATAAAAATTTGAGGATCAAAATTTCCTGGTAATCTGCACAACAAGGTATGGTGTCTTTCCTACAAACCAAGGTTTGTTAAATTAAATTCAGTAGTGTCAGAGGAGTTGCGCTGACGAGAAAATAAATGAGGATTTTCAGCAAATTTCTAAGTTCAAGGGGCCATAACTCCCACAAAAAATTGAGGATCAACATTTCCTGGTAATATGCACAACTACATATGGTGTCTTTCCTACAAACGATGTTTTGTTTAATTCGGCTTTGTAGTTTCAGAGGAGTTGCGCTGACAAACTTTGTGACACACAAATGGACGGACATGACAAAAACAATGTCTTCCCACCAAATTGGGGGGAGACATAAAAACAAAACATGCATGCATACAATATATTATATAAATGATTTTTGTCTCGCCTGTGACAAATGTCATTTCCAACAAATATGAAAGTTTACATTGCTTACAAGAAAAAATTTGTTAAAACAAGTCATAAATCCATGAATATGTGATTTTTTCGAAATCAACAAAAACTGATGCCTAAAAATTTAAGTGATTTCACAGTTATCTTCATGTCCTGTATGGTGTTGCAGGTTTTTCTTACTATGGTGTTGGTTTTGTAGTATAAACAAGCATTAAAGTTTTTAAATCATACGTACAATGGGTTTAGATTTATTCCTTGGTGGTGGTGGAGCAGGGGATTCTGGTTCTGATATTGTTCTCTGTGGCATCGGTGCACCTCCTCTTGTTGGCTTCGACTGTTAATATTAAAATTAGTAAGATAATTATGGAAAGGAATGCAAACATTTAATATTTAGAGGTATATAAATAAAAGGATTTTGTTAGATTTTACAGATTGTGTATTGTTAGCCAGGACAATTGCTGTAGCGATTAGCCACATCTATTGGTACGAACTGACCAATCAAAAGCTAGCTGATGGTCGTGTTGCCTCACCAAATATTGATTTAAATATCAATGCACACTCAAAATATAGTTCCTTTTCAGAAATTTTATAATTATTGTCGCTTAACCCTACATCAAATATCCAATCAATACCCTACTTTTAAACTAATCATTAACAAACTTAAAAATTTGTAGATTATCCTGGCTACCATTACTTTCAGTACTTTGATTGTGTAAAACAATGCAGATTTTAAGCAAATGGATTTCAGAAACAACAGGACAACACAAATGCCAGATTAGTTTTTACAACTTTGAGAGCAAAATGTCCAAATGCATTTAAAGTAAATATAAAAAAAAATTAAAGATTGTAAATTTTACTTGAACAAAGATGATACTTATTTGACTATGACAATGCTGTGCTAACTAAATGCAATAGTGAAGTCTGTGTCAAGCTTGCCTTAAGGTTTTGTTGAATGGTAGTCCGTCATTGATTTTTTAAAATTGTTGCTGATTAATGTAAGTCGTGCCATGTTCAGTTTATATTCTGTAATTATCTCCTAATATTCTCTATATACAAACCTGTTCTCCAGGTATTGGGAGCTGTCTTCTACCACCTGGTTTTTTGACAGCTGGGGCAGTTTTCAATTCTTGTTCTTCTGGCGCATCATATACAGGCTAGAACAAAATAAACAAAATAAGCTAATAAATTGTGCAGGGTTTCATGAAACATCTTAAATTTGAAGATTTCCTCATCCTTAAATTTCTACACAGAATTCCTATATTAATTTTGAGGAATCCTCGAATTTGAGAAATACTTACTAGTAAGTTAAGATGGTTTATGAAACTGAGGCTTGCTAGCCTATGATCTTTTAACTTCATTGTCATTATAAGAGAACATTTCAACTTAAACAAACATTACATATACACTTATCAATTGAAAAAAAATAGGGGTGTGGAATGAATAAGAATGAGATGAAATGACAATATGCGTACTACAAGACCAAAGAAAAGAGTCAACATTACTTAAACAAGTCAGACTATTGAATTAAACACACTTGTCCTTTATCTACTAGATTATACAACCAAACGAAATGAAACTTTTTTTCCCCTTTGAACTCCTTGGAATGACATTGTCATATGACTGGATATCAAATAGTAAATCAAGATGTAATGGCACATTAAGCAAACAAATGTATAGAGCTCCTGGATAGAGCTTTACAGTCTTAATGTTAAATTTAATAAGATGATCTTAAGTCATGGCAAAATGTCATCTTATTATTTACAAATGATGAATCTCAGAGATTTGATAAAAAAAAAATATCTAAACCAAAGTTGACAGTAGAGGATTAACAACAGATAATTAAAATGACTAAATAATAACCTAAACATTTTTAGCTTATAAAGTTGGTACAGAGAAGCATAAAAGTTTGAATATATAATTTTTGTTCAAAACAGCTGTTTATATCATGGCACACTGCAAGACATTTTTTATATACTAGCATGGCTAGCCAAATACTAAAATGTGCTAATATATCTACTTTAAGTTGAAATCAATCTCTTCAGTAGAAGCAAAGAAATCTGTAAAACAAATAATTGTTTATTTTTTACCCTTAAAAGTCTATGTTAGCTCGGTAAACAGGAAGTAGATGCACAACAGACCTAAGAAAAGGTAAGGCATGGTACAGCTCATTATGCTTAAGCTGTGTACCAAATTTGGAAATCAATCCTTAGACAAAGAAGCCCTTTCTCTTTTGACAGGGGATATAATTTGGGTAAAATTTCATATATTTTATTATCAAAACTTGACTGCCTGAAAACATGTGATTTTTAATTTTCGAAACAGGTATACTGCTATATGTTGAAAAAGATGTTACAATTATTTGTAAGACAACAATAAGCAAAGCAAACATTTCTAATTAAACTAGTGGCATCAAGTTTTATGATTACACTTTAAAAGGTGCTTGATCTTTATGTATTTTTTTCAGTCTGTATGCACAACCTAATATACGGCAGGACAGCACCTAAAGATTCTGATTCTTCATATATACTTAAAAGTATTTATTGTGTAAATCTATCTCTTATTCTGCAGCATTTTCAACTCACCAAAATTTTTAACAATTTAATTGCTGCTATTTAGCCTTTTAATTGAAAAAAATCATCTCACTGTCCTTATTAGTCCCCTACCGGCGAAAGCCAAAGGGGACTATAGGTTTGCGCTCTGTCTGTCTGTCTGTCCGTCTGTCACGCCTCAGTTTTCCACACTTTTTTTCTAAACGCTTATAGATAATGAACTGATTTTTGGTATGTGAGTTTACCTTGATGAGTTACAGATCAAGTTTGAGTTTCGTGCCGGTCCGCAAATTTTTATGGGAGTTATGGCCCTTTGAACTTTGAAAATTCACTAAAATTTCAGTTTTCCGCACTTTTTTTCTAAATACTTATAGATAATGAACTGATTTTTGGTATGTGAGTTTACCTTGATGAGTTACAGATCAAGTTTGAGTTTTGTGCCGGTCCACAAATTTTTATGGGAGTTATGGCCCTTTGAACTTTAAAAATTCAATAAAATATCAGTTTTCCGCACTTTTTTTCTAAACGCTTATACATAATGGACTGATTTTTGGTATGTGAGATTACCTTGATGAGTTACAGATCAAGTTTGAGTTTAATGCCGGTCCACAATTTTTTATGGGAGTTATGGCCCTTTGAACTTTGAAAATTCAATAAGATATCAGTTTTCAGCACTTTTTTTCTAACACTTATAGAAAATGGACTGATTTTTGGTATGTGAGTTTTCCATGATGAGTTACAGATTAAATTAGAGTTTCCTGCCGGTCCACAAATTTTTATGGGAGTTATGGCACTTTAAAGTTAGAAAATCCATTGCAATTTTATTTTCTACACTTTTTTATTGTTCCTTGTAGATTATAAACTGATCAAGTTTAGGTATTCATTTGTTTGACAAATTGTTACCAGTGACTGAAATATGAGGCCGGTAGGGGACTATGTATTGTTTTGCAATACTCTCAGAATGCTTGTTTAATCTACTCTAATATAATCATATATGTAAGGCTAATAAGGGAAAATTCCTGCTGTGATTTGTTTCCAAAATGAAGT
Source organism: Arcuatula senhousia (assembly GCA_963971305.1). Classification (NCBI taxonomy): domain Eukaryota; kingdom Metazoa; phylum Mollusca; class Bivalvia; order Mytilida; family Mytilidae; genus Arcuatula; species Arcuatula senhousia. Next base: position 46,593,026 of record OZ020305.1, on the reverse strand, counting down.
TTGGAGTCTTGCAAATTTTCTTCCTGGCTTTGCCAACTTTTTTCAAGGTTCTTCTAGACTTTATAGTTTAAATGTGACCAATTTCGCCAAACTTAATTAGGTTTTAGAGTATACATGTATATGAATGGAAACAATACTTATAAAGTAAAATAAAAAAAATTAATGTATGATAAGAGCATTGGCCAATTTTAAATAAAGATGCTGCATACCTATAATTATGAATTTCTATGTATCTATGGAACTGACCATAGACTGAATAAATATGTTAAATATCATCCCTTATATCACTTTCACCATCTGAGCCTCTTTTCAAACAACTTGGCATAATGACAATATATTCAAGAATTAAGTATCACAAGTATTTACTACTTCATAAATTATTAAAAGGGGAGGGTCCAGAGTACTTAATCAATAAATTTGAATACCGTAAATTGGGATATTTTGGATGTAGTTTAATTTTGGTTTATTTTGCGCCACACCTAAATGTGCCAAAATTAAACACACCAAATTATGTTGAGAGTGCATAGAATTAACGTCACTACTACTAGTAACTGATAGATATGACGTGTTAACAAAATAAAATAGATATTGAGTAAAAAAACAGAAACAACGAATTGAGTACAAGTAACAATGTAAACAATAAAAATAAATCCTTTATTAATTTCAATTTTTATTTCTTAATGAACATTTGTGTTTTCTTTATTAAGTAATTAGTTAAGATATGATTTAATTACTTGTTTGTCTTATCATCATTAGACATCAAATGTCTTGGTTTTAAAGGCCTATTTATATACTAATTAGCTTGGGTTTGAAAACAAACCAATTAATGTCAAAGAGTAGAATTGTGAATATTAATTCAATTAACTATTTATTGTATAGATGATGTTAAGTATTAAAGAAGAATTCTTTTCTGAAAGCGCCAAAATAAAACACACCAAAATTAAACATTGCCATTTTGATCTAAAACCGCCAAAATATCCCTACACCAAAATATCCCAATTTACGGTATTTATCACAGAACAATCCATATGTCTTAAGAAATGTTTCAGGAGGTCATCTTGTTATCCCTAAACCTAAAGCTGAATTTTACAAACAATCTTTTAAGTATTCAGGATCTTTGTTATGGAATAAACTTCCTAATGATATTAAAAACACACATAACACCCTCCATTTTAAGTATGATGTTACAGTAAATTGTCTGTTACCTTACAGGTATTCAAATTGGTATTACCTATTTAAATTGTCAAATAGGTATTTCAATAGGTCCATTTAAATTGATGAATTGCTTTTCCAGAAAGTAGCTCTATATAGATGACCAGTCATGCATTCAGATTTTACACCTGGCCAGGTAAACCTGATTTACCTGTTTTGTACTCTTATTCTATTCTATTGAAATGGATTATATCATTCCAATTTTATAAAAGGTTAGCAAGGATTTCTATGCTTTTCTTGTTTTAGTGATCTTTCACTTTTATAGTTGTGCTAATTATCTTATAACAGCAAGATTTAGTTAAAAGAAGTGACAGAATTACAACATATGAACTTGTTATGAATAACACGTTTTAATCCACAATTGTTTCTCTATATAGACTATCCTGACCTCACCTAGAATAATAGAATGTCTCAGTAAAAGTAGTATTAAGGACCAGTGTCTCTATGCTTTTTATATAAGAATAGGTATAATTTCTTTATGTGTATGGGTATTCTTATCCTTAATCTAAGCTGCACAACATTATTGGATTATTGTTTTCTTTACAAATATGATTTGGAATACATGTGTTACTTCAAAGCAATACATACATATTTTCGTTGGTCTATATTTGATTTGGGATATATGTGTTAATTCATTATAATTCATACATACTTTCTTTGGTCTATATTTGATTTGGGATATACGTGTAATACTTCATCATAATTCATACATGTGTTCATACATTTTTTCTTGGATCTATATTTGATTTGGATGAATGTATTGCTGCATTATATTTTATACATCTTTCTTGGATTTATATTTGATTTGGAATATATTTGGTTCTTTACAAAAGTTCCTCGAAAATTATTGTTACTTCGAATTCTCATGATCAGTGTATATTTCACAATTATTTTGGATACATGTGTAATGCATTTTTTGTTTGGGATATATGTGTTAATACTGTGTTATTCACAATTTCTTTGGGATTTACTCTTACGCTTTGTGTATTTTCACATTATGTTGGGAATTTAAGAGTCTTTTTTAAACTTTTTTATATGATTTATGTTCTAGCAGTGACAATATATAGAAATTGCAACAAAATACATGAATTTTTACTAAATTTCTGTGTGATTATAAACCTGGAGAGGTGTTAACTCTATGGAGCTAATTTTCTTGTTCTATAGCAATTGTTCAATTAAATGGACCTATTAAAATACCTATTTGATTTTTTGAATAGCTAACCCAGAAGGTATTTATAAGAGTACAATGTTTATACAACAGGTAAATATGGCCATCTGTAATTTACCTGGCCAGGTGTTAAATCTGAATGCATGAATGGTCATCTATAGAGCTACTTTCTGGAAAAGCAATTCATCAATTTAAATGGACCTATTGAAATACCTATTTGACAATTTAAATAGGCAATTCCAATTGGAATACCTGTAAGGTAAAAGACAACTTACTGTAAAAAGTATCTATTTGAAGAAAATGGTAGAAACGTAGCATAAGTCATGATTGTTTTTAATTCATTTATGTATTCAATATCATGCTTTTATGTTTGTAATCATATTGTGTTTATCATTTTGTTTTATTTTGTTTGCATGAGGGCCTCAGGGAAGATTAGTTGTATTACTAACTGTGTTACCCTCTTTAAATAAAGACTTTATTATTATTATTATTATTATTATTATTATTATATCTGAAGTGTAACCATAAACCTTAAATATAACAAGATTTTCACATCTAACAACATTTATCTAAAATCACACTTGATACAATGCATCTAAGCCACATATATACATGACATTTATATTCTTTTAACCAGCTCTTAAGCTCTTTTTAAGCATTACCAGTAAGCTATATGACACCATACCTGGTTTTCAGTTTCATCATAGAATTGCTTTAAATATATTAAATACAGACTATGGAAGGCTGGTATATGAAATATTTTTGATAAGTTGACCTACGTTTAAAAAACCCAACTTATTTTAAAGTATCACATTATAAATTAAAAAAAAATCCTTAAACTTTGTTGATGAATTTTGAAATCATTTGTCAAATCTGTGATTGATAAAAGATTTTGACAAAGGTATAACTATAATCCTATAAAGACTCTGGCACATTGCACGCTTTTTAACTTAGGATAGAAAAATATTCTGATTTGAAGAATTTTAATAATAATTCAAAGAATGTCAGGAACCATGTACCATAAAATATTCAACTCAAAAACCATAAAATTGGTGTTGGAAAGATAAAATTGATACTTTAGGTCTGATATGTGACATTCCATTTTAAAATTCAGAGAAAAATACATTAAAATGAAGCTTATTGTAAGTTGAAATTTGTCTAAGCCAAAGCAAAGCATCAAGGATAAAATATACTACCTGGTCATCGTCATCATTGGTCTCACAATATATCGACTTAAAATAACATCAAATTATTCTCAATATTTTAACATTTCACTGAGACACATATTGCAACAGAAAAAATGATTGGTTTTCTGCCCTGTTTTGTGCAGGTATAAAGGAAAAACTGGCATTTTATGCAATTTTGGTAAGGAAAAATTGGCATTCTTTAGGTAAAGTGCACATACATAGTTTCATTGCAATATATGTATATATGTATATATGTATATATTTGGCATTACACTTCATGGATTCTCTATATACTGTAAATGTATTAATTTCTGCATTTGCGAATTTTCATGCATTCAATCCAAAAGTCATTTTTGCAGGTATCAATAATCGCAGATTTCAATTATCATACCTTGCTTGTACATTTTTTGTACCATTTTTCATGGATTTTCGTTGACCTTGATTATAGCAAAAATTAGTACATTTACAGTATTTAAAATGGATTTCATAAGGGGGCAGCAGGCCTCTTGACCCCCTGGATCCACTACTGCCTATGACATCTTTTATACTTTTTTAATATATGAGCAAAACTTTGAATGCTTTTTTCCCCTACTATTTCAAGCCCAGGTGCATGTTCATTTTTGTTTGTGCAGTGTTGTTACAGGAAATCATCAATTTGATGTGTGCAAAGTTTCAAAGCTGTTCTGATGAATATGTAAGTATAAGATATTTAAACTAAGGCTCACCTGATCTTCTTCTGGTGGTGGTATCTGTGGCACTGGTCGTCTGTTCACTGGGACTGGACCAGTATTCCTGGGAGCTGTAAAAATAAACAGTTAATACCGTAAAACATAAAACATTTCTTCAAAAGATTTTTTTTCATTGTCAAATGGACCAAAACACTGTATGCCACTCAACTTTCTTACATGGTGCTTAAAGATTATCATTATTTCCCTATCTTAAAGTTACAATTTAAATCTGGGACTTTTTTCCCCTTCACAAGAGCAATGCAATCTCTATAACAGGTTGTTAATCTTGTTCATTTATTCATAAGAGCAATGCAATCTCTATAACAGATACCTCTAACATGTCTAAATTTATCAAGTATAGAGCCATTGGAAACAGCGTACATTGTATCAGATTTCAAATATTTTTTTTCTTCAAAACTTACCTCCAGATTTGTGTGTATGTTTGTTGGGGCTTTAATCGAGAAAAGAATAGTAAAGCAATCAGTATTATTTAGGGACCAAACTGAATAGCCAATCTTTGGTAGGTAACTGACAAACCTCATTATAACATACAGTTGATTAAACCATGTAAAATTGCCAACCAAATGAGACGACCACATTGAGCAACTTCTATGATTTTTTAAGGCGACTCAAACTTCTGCCTTGCGCTTCAAAAGGGAGAAATTTCAAATTTCTGGTGCCCACTTTGCCTGGTTTGGTGAGCCTTGCTCATTACATACAGTTGATTAAACCATCCATTCCATGTTTGAAGTGTGGAAAAAGTATTAATTCTAAAGAAAATAATATTTCTGAACCTGTTGGTGCTCCCCTGCTAGGTATTGAAGGTGGAGGTCCTGGTGTTGTTTCTGGTTCTTCATAATCACTGGGATTGTCTGATTCCTCATCTGAAACAAAAAATAACTACATATATATCACAAATTTTAAGAATTGATACATGAAAAGTTTCTTTATGTACCCAACTAACATGTACATGTATTTCTTCTAAAAAAATGTTTCTTTACCAAATTTTAATATTCTGCATGTTTTGTCTTCATGTTTTGGTTCATTTATTTTCTAATCTGACTAAGCTTCAGACAAATAATCTACAAGAAGTTCTAATTCACTAGCTAAACATCACTTGTTTAGATTTCTATGATTCCAGACTTTATCAAGGACAAGGTACAGTAAGGGCCATATTTGGCCCCCTTATTTCAAGAAGAAATAAATCCTAAATAAATGATTAAAATTTCATTAAGGTTTCAAGTTAGATGATTGAAATTTTTGAGAATGGTAAACATTTTCCATTATTTACTGTAATCTTAATTTCATAGAGGCATTAAGTAGGGCAAAAGTAACAAAATCATCGAAAAATGTCATTTTCATGCTTATTTTGTTATTTTGAGCAACAATGTAGACCATGGATTTCTGACTGATTTAAAATAATTTTATAGAGCAAATTTAAGTTCATAAACAACAACTGTAGTCTAAGAAGTCGCTTGCATCTAAAAATTGAAAATATTACCCAAAAATTGTCCATTTTCCGGGAATTTGAAAGAAATCATTCATATTCACTATGTTTTGACAAGCAATTTCAAAAAAATAACATAAAACATTCTTATAAATTAAGTTGTATTATTCTCTTCATTCATTTGACCAAATAAATAACAAAAGGACATTTCTCTAGATCAATTTAATATTTTTCAGTCTTAAGAGGGGGCCAAATATTGGCCTTACCCAACCTTGTCCTTTTTCTATCAAACAATAAAAAAAAAGCCAAACATAACTTAAGCAAATCAGCAAGCACATGCAAGTGATGAGATGATAATGATGGATGATGGCATGGTGATTTGTGAGCTGAACAAAATTTGAAATTAACAGCTATGATTCAAATATTCCTGATATAAGATGAGATTGGGTCTCTTAAAGGGACACCCAGCTGCATTATTTTTTATTTTGACAACATTTTCAGTCTGATTTTTTTTCATTTATTTCAAGAAAAGAGATAGATAAAAGTTTTGTTAAAGTTATGACATGTCATGATTTTGCAAAACCCCTAAAGAGTGGGTCTTGCCTGGTTGGGCCATCACAGAAGGCATTTAAAATATCAACCCCATTACTGCTATAGAGGAGACAATGTCACTTACACAAAAATGTACTAGGAAACAAGCATATCATGTTTCACCCACCTATAAGGCTTAGTTATGTTCTTCAGATATGGAGGTTTACCTTACTTAAAGATTTATTTAATTTTCAAAGTTGATCAACTGAAAATTCAAAATAAAGGTCAAATCATGGGGATGGAGCTGTGCTAATATGTGTTACTACAATTTACAATTCAATTCATAGGAAGTGCAAAGAACACTCCGACACAAATGATAATGCCTCGGTAACTACCAGAAAAAAACAATTTGTATTTACTACTTCAGTTTTGCAGGCAAGATAAAGAGGAGAGTCTTATGAGTAAAAGAAGTGCATTTTCACAGGTAAATCAAGGATTTTGATATCGCACCTTCATCTGTTTGCTCAATATTTTGCTGCCTAGAGATGAGCGCAAACTTCAGCTTGTCGACCAGACTATCTGATGAACCTGCCGTGTTCCCCTTGTCATGTAGAAATGAGAATAAACAAATAAAGTACACATCACACACATATAGCGCATGAACTAGCAGGTCAAACAAACTCAGACCCAGATAATTCTGCAATGTTATATAGAATAATTAGATTTCAAGACAAATTATATTTTCAAATATAAATTTACTGATATGGACCAACAAAACCTGTCTTCTTGTTACTCTAATCATGTTAATTACTGTATTAAGTAATACAAACATTTTACCAATACTAGTAAAAGATCCTTTGTACAAGTTCTTCATATTAATTGACAATGTGATAAAATTCAACTTGAAAATGCAAAATGTTGGCAAATACTAAGGATCTGGATCTGAATTTGTGACTTTTTAGATGAGTAAAATGAATGTTATTTTGAATATAACCAAAATGAAAAAATATGCATTTGAAATTCTGCTCTTTCATTTCTCAGAAAAAAAGTCAACATTCTTTTAAGCAGTGTAATGAATTAATCTTTTCCTTTTAATTGATCTTATTACCTTTAATCAAATATTTCATCATTTATCAATAACTTTGTCGGGAATAATATTATAGCAAATATTTCAATCTAAGAAATCTAAGAAATCAAAATTATAAAATTCATTTTTTTTATTTAATTAAAACATTGGTCCTCAAAAATGCACCTGAAGTTTAATTATGAGAGCAATATGTTATGATGAACAGATAATAAAATAATTATTGCAATAATAATCATGATTGACATTTACGACCCAATTACCTGTAATACATCATAACATCAAGGCGAGAAATAACAAGTCATATGCATGTCCTTCCGATCTAAGAACAAGGAGATCGAAATACCTAACACCATATACTACATTTTGTACATAGTAGCTACATGAGTATGTTTATAGATAACATGCTAAATAGGAAATTACAAAAACTGTATGAGACCAATGCTTTTCTGTGACAGAAAGAATTTGTAAATGATTTTCAAAGTATTAAAAATTTGAAATGCACATGAAATAAAGTGTACTAACAATGAAATAAAGATGTTGTGAATGATGCATGAAGATTATACAGTACAATTGTGTTAAGATGGCATGAAGTAAATTTGCAAATATAAAAAGCAAGCAGGCTTAATATTATAAAATCTGTAATAAATTATTATATTGAAACAAAACACGCTTTTCTTGGGTTCTTATTTCATTTTTTTTTTACAATTAATGTTTCCCCAATAACATCGAAACATATTAAAAGATAAAACTATATGGGTTAAGAAAAACATGTAACAACAATAATTTTTTCCCCCAAATTTCTGATCTTACATATCTTATTTCTATTAATATGATTTTCTTGTTTCTATTTTCTTAAGAAAACATGATTCCAGATATTTTGAAAGATCAACCAGGAAAGTTGTCAATATATAACCAGAGGTCAAAATGTCAACAAACAAGATCTCACCTACGCATGCTGAAAGTTTATCAGGCTTGGAATAGACCCTGGTTGGGCGCCGATCAGTAATAATATGACCAGAGGAATTATTCCTAAATATTCCACGAATAGTTTTCCCGCCTTTTATAATAATCTCAATTCTATTATCAGGAGGCAAACTAGCACTTCTTTGGCGATTTTTGTTCAACTTTTTCTTCTTTTCAAAGAACTTCATTTTCAAACAACTTAAATCCCCTGATGAACTATTTCTAGATTTTTTCTCCGTTTTCATCATACTGAGTTGGTGTAAGATGACGAGACTTAAAATTTGACGTAGGATTTCAGATGGACAGAAACATTAGGTAATCCCCAAAAAACATTACAAATGCGTCTCAAATGACCAAATGATTCACTTTGATAAACAAGACTAATGAAAATAAATGGCTGACATGTTTCTCCTGACTAAGTATATGAAAATTTTGATGGATGACCTTAATACAGTTGATTGGTTTGGGTTATAGTTTTGATATAGTATTTGTATCACGTCACCTGTCAAAGATGTCCTAAAAAAACAACACTCAATATTCATGATGTTTTATGCCAAAATATATCCAGTCTTTGCTGATTTTTGATTTTTGCTTATCAAGGTGACAATATTATTTTTGTGATCTAAACAATTTTTTGGAAGAAATTTATTTATTGAAAAAACTTTTCTTTCAAAGAAAAATAAAAATATCTTAAAATATAATTTGTAAAGTACATATGAACTTGTTTTCCTATTAGTATTTTGACATGTAAACCACTTTTTATGTTATGGGGAATCTGATACAAATTCCTAACAACTTCCATGAATCAGATTTCTAATTATGACAAAGGCACTGGATGTCCATTAGTCATTTGAATAGGATATCAAAATAATTTACACTGAAATATCAAACCTTTTTTTGGTGTTAAAAGGGCGCAAGATGCGTTTCATATTCCTCATTAAATTTTTATACTTGTATGAATTTGCTTGTGGGAGTGGTGGGGAGGCACTTTAGTGATAAAAGTAAAGGGAAATAACTCACATATCTTAACAATTCTAAGTATCCTACAAAATTATTCTAAAATTTTTAAAGATCAAAGAACATTCTTTTCAATGACACTCAGGCTGCCCATTGTATAATATATGTATATTTAGTTTATACAGTAAGATGCCACAACGTGAGGAATTCATGAACAAAACTTTCTTGTGATATACATATCTTTAAAGTAGGTTAAATTAAACAAAATAAAAGATAATAAGCAATAATATATACCTTATATTCTAATACATTTTACATACAAAGACAGTACAAAAACAAAAACACAGAAATATAATGAATTCCATGCTAAGTTAGAGTACACAATTCCAAGTACATGTTTTAATAGATACAAGATTATTATAAATTATACTGTTCACTAGAAAAAGAAGAGATGGATTTGTACATTTATACTTATCTTTCTTCCTTCCTTACAGTGAAAAGAACAAGGCAAAAACTTTAATTATTAAAGAATTCTTTGGCCTTTCAAAAAGAGGAATTGTCCACCAGCATAGGTTATCAATATAGTGCTTTAAGGATGTATTCTTCTGAGGGGTCAAAATTTTCCTTAATCAAGTTTTTTCTCAAACCTACATTTTTGAAATGCTAAGACCCTGAGAGAATCAAATTTACTAAGAAAACAATATGTCTGTGTGCATTTTAGTTCGCTACAGCCATTTAAAAAGGGCATATTTTGACAATTTTCCAAAAATTTCATCATTTTTGGCCTATTTTGAGGTAACTTTCTTTAAAATATCGAGTTTCAAAATCAAGATTTCTCTCAAAGTTTCCATATTGATAGATGCCATGATTCTGAATAAATTTAACTTAAAAAAGTATATGTCCGTGATGATATAAGAAAGTTTAGTCCCAAAAATGTGCCTTTTTAGGTCATTTTCAAGACATCATAAAACCAGTAAAAATCAAGATTTTTCAAATTTTCTATCATACCAAAACCTCAAAACACTCCATTTTCATTTGAAATAATTGGACAAATATATCTTTTTGAATTTAGAAAAGAAATTAAATGAATTGCATGAATATTTTGTTGTAAAAATGAATTCTACTACCCCTACCCTGAAATTGGCTAAATTCAGATTGAGATCAATGGTCAAATTTGGTCAAAAATTAAAATGTTGCATATCTAAAAAACTACTAATCATATCTTCATAATTTTTTGACAAAATTTAGATGGATAATCATTTGATATATATCCACAAAAAGTTTTCAATTATAAGGCAAGGTTTAAAAATTGTTCACAAACGAGATTTCAACGAGACTGAAACCTCAGAAGAATACCCCCTTAAGTTAAGTAACTGGGTGTCAATGAAAACATTTAACTTATTACTGAACAAGATATTAATTCAACTCGGAATTATTTTAATATCTGGAAAAATCACTTTTTCATTTTTAATAACAACTAACTCAACTAAAGGGTTAGTCCATGCATGCATGGACTATCTTTTCGTTAGTTTCTATATAATACATAAATGGTAACTGGTAGAAATCATTAAATGTTAATAACTTAGCCAATTGCAACTTGTTTTGGAAATAAAATTGTCTTTATCTGAAAACAAGAAATTGTTCAAAAGACATAATGCTCCACCTTGCAAAGAGAAAATCAACTAAAACCTGAACATAAACCTGATTAAGGTAGGACAGACCTACAAACCATATTCCTATATGCCCCTCATCTTCATGTATAATAGGTTGGGCATAAAGATGTGTCTTTATTGAATATCTGAAATGTGTTAGGAGTGAGGTCCTGACAGACAGACATACAGACCATATTCAACCTATATGCCACTCTACAATCATTGGTTGGGCATAAAGATGTGTCTTTATTGAATACATGTATATGATATGTGATAGGAGTGAGGTCCTGACAGACAGACTAACATTAAATAGAAAATGTGTGCAATCATCCCGATTCTGCCTCCTTGTTTTTCGTGATAAATCAACTAATATCCTCCTGCTAAACAATAAAGATACCAACCTGGTGTGGCTGGCTTTGGCCTCTGTGGTGCTGGTGGCAACTTGTCAATATCATTCTCATAATCCTAGAAACAAATTCATAACATGTAATTATCTAAAGTCCAATGTGTTGGTAAAACAAAGAATAAATATAAATGTTTCATTCCCTTTTTTCTTAATTTGATAATAAGTTAATGCATAAATCACAGTGGAAGACCCAAAGCAGGGGTTTCGGTTGTTGGACCCCCCCTTTTCCTATGAAAATTTTGTAATTTTCATGCAGATTTTAGACCTAATTGACCTGGAAAACCCTTTTGTCTTCAATAGACAATAGGCGGAACCCCCCTTTCAAAAATTTTTTGGATCTGCCCCTAAATTACCAGTAACCAGATTGTTATTGTGGGCTGTTTCCAAGTCAAAATGTAAATATCAAGGTCTATTTACTTATAAAAGAAAGGAAAACAAGGATGTAATAAAAAAACATGATGCCCCATTAGCACCTTGCATGTCCTTATTTTGATAATCACTAACCAAGAAGTTAATGTGGATGCATAATGCTATGATAATTTTTGTTTGATCATAACCTTGCGTATATGTGTAAACACGTTTCATGAAGATATCATACTTCCTTGATGCAAAAATAATTTAAACCTTAAGGTAAATACCCCTCTGTTTTCTGAAGCTGGCATAAAAATCTAATGTTTCTCTAACACCCCCAAACCACCAGAAACAAGTTTGTGATCAAATATTGAAATCTGTGGTAACAGCAGTATAATATACACATTTATTAAGGGAGAGGTTAAGTTTATACCTGATCTTCTTCAGAGGAGACTTCAGAGAAATCAGATTTGTTCCATTCATAATCATCTTCTGGACCAGAGCCACTATCATCATCATAATAATCGTCATCTATATAACAATACATGTTACATTTACATCTTTGTCATGAGTTTTATTTTTCGTTGTTGCCCAATTTGGTATTACAGTTCAGGTCAAAGAATACGATATTTCCACAAATTTTGAAAGTTTTTTTTTTATTAAATTCAGCAAATTGCTCCAGCTAATATTATCTCCAACAGAATTTATTTTTTTTTAATTGAACTGCAGTGCCATATTCAAACACAGAAAACTTACCAACACCACATATAATAATAGTTACACATTCATTTACATACTGTCACCTAATATACATGTAAATAGATTATTACACAGGGTTTTCCATATCAAGTCCCATATCATTCCGAGACTCCCATATTGGTTCGAGGCGTAAGCTGAGACCTAATATGGGTCGAGGAATGATATAGGACCTGATATGGAAAACTGTGTGTCATAATCTTTTTATCATACATTTTCTGCAAACAAATGAAGATACAAATATACTATTTATATACTGTGATGTAAAATTTTAAAATGAGGCTCTAGGCCTTGATATGGCATATTAGCCCACTTTTGTGCACGTGAGGTCTTGATATGGCCATATTTGCCAAATTTTGTGCACGCGATGGTTTGATATGGCAAAAAAAGTCCCTTGTCAAATATGGCCTGTAAGTTAGTTTCCGTCTGTTGTACACACGGACAAATTCAAAGGTATCAAAGCTAAATGTATGATAAAGAATATTATCAGTTCGATAATTTCATATGGGGAGAGTGTGAAGAAGACAAATTAAGAAAAAATTGAACTGTAACAGCTTGGAGTTATTTTGTTGATACTTACTGCCATTCTGTTGAGTATGAGAGCTTGTTGGGATAGGTGCTGGAGGCCTGCCCCTGTGTGCATTATAATCCCTCTCAGGGGCTGCAGGTGTTCTTGGTTGTACAACATTTTTCACTCTGAAAAGAAAATATGAAAGTCATTATTTCGACCTCAATGATTTACATTCTTATACAATTTTTAGCATTTTTATTTATTTATCTTTTTTTTCAAATATTATTTCCTTGGATAAATATCATCTCCTCCAACACTTGCTTTCACAGTATCATGTAATGAAAGTTTAAGCTTATTAAGCATTAAAATGGAACTTTAATTGAAAACTTTAGATACAACATCCAATTCTAATTTACTTTAGTTTTAACATTTTTTGTTATAAAACAAAAATCTTAAACTCAATTGCCAGGTTCACAAATTAATATTCAAGAATTTTATTACATTCTTAGTCTAAAGTAGGAGATCCTTTAACTCATTTGTCTTTCAAGAACTAAACAACCAAACGAAAATAAAAACTTAACATACACATTTCTATTACATGTATAAAAATAAGGAGTCTCACAATCTACAACATGCTTCTAAAGAACCCTTAAATCTTACCTTTAATATTCCCAGCAAGCAGCTTTTATAAAAAATATATATTTATAATGATAAATAGTACACTACAAAATGTAGCTAATGTATGGGAATAATTTTTTTCAAATATTTATCTGCCCTTGGTTTATTATAAAGCACCTTAAATGAAATCAACCTCTTCAATAGCAGCTGAGATATCTGTTTAGAAAATTGTCTCTTTTTCACCATAAAAATGTCTTACTCTGCTAAACAACAGGAAAAGGATGCCTAACAGTAAATAACCTGGGAAAGAGGAATTGTAGAAGCTAGTGAGAATTTCGATACATCATCAGTTTACAAACTGTTAATGTAGAAATTGCTGCAGAGTGATTTTTTGAATTTTCTAAAAGTGAACTTTAAGCATGAGAATAAATTGATTAATTTTTGTGGTTCCTCCCAAAAAGACATACATTTTTCTGGATTTCTAATCATGACAGGTTGTCATCCACAAAAATTGGTTCCCCATTGATAACAATGAAACTACAATTACAATACTATTTCATCTAATGGAGAATTGGTACATTTATTTAAACTCACACCCAGGGATTTTACAAAAGGGATAACAAACTTGATTACTCATGCAATAAAAGAACCACTCAGACACCTTAAAATACCAAACATAAAATCAATCTATCACCAGAGGTAGCGTCTATCAACACTGACCTCTATTCTATCACGCTAAGGATCATGGGAAATATTTCAATGATATTCAATCCCCGATTTCAGGGAAATTACCCACCATCCTTAGCGTGGTGGTATAGAGGTCAGTGTTGATAGATGCTCCCTCTGGTGACAGATTGAACATAAAATAAAATGAAGAAAACCATTGTCCCTGTTTAGACTACCTGTCTACGGATTGGTAAATAACAGAGACAATGCTATGTCTCCGCTCTCTCATTAGTCGTTTTACTCTCCTGTATCTAATGAAAAGTTCATCAAGTCAAAGTTAAAGATTTTGTTAGACTAGAAACTTCACCATAATTTAAGTGAGGTTTATTTTTTTGTCATAAAGATGTGTTAATTTTAGCTATAATAGTTTGTTGAAGCAGTTCTTCTAAAGCTAGTTACTAGTATGATAAGATTATAGTCAAATGACCAATTGTTAAAATGCTTGAAACATTTACCTTTACCTTTAAGATATGTTCAAACTTGTAAAATAATGGCAAATAAATCAAAAACTGATGTAAAAAAAACACCTTATCTGCCTTAAATATATTCTGTAACGTCAATGTTTTAGCATACTTATTAGCCTTTTAATTCTTCTTTGAAAAGATACATGATCCTTCTTTATGTCAGTTAACCTTTATGTGATTCATTCAAGAAACATTCAAGTTTCAGTCACCTATACAGAGCACATAATGATACAAATGCAGCATGTTGAACCCTGTACATTGGAGGAACAATACCAACTAAAACCAATATATTTGGACATATGCAACCACAGCTTATTTATTATATGCAGCAAAGATGAACTGACAATGCATTTTTTATATAAACAAGATTGCTACATGTAGCCAATGTCCCCCGCTGCTGCATTAAAAGTTAAAAACTTATTTAAATTTGAAGATTTAAAATGGCGTTGTGATATAATTACCTACATATCATGACAAACAATCCTACAAAAATTCATCAAAATATGCACTCTTAAAGTGTTCCTATGACCTCAAATTAAGTCCCATAACTCCTATAAAATTTGTCAATCAAAATGGCGGTGTGATATGATCAACTACATATCATGACAAACAATCCTACAAAATTGCATCAAATTCTGTTGAGAAGACTCAGAGGACTTGTGCTCACAAAGTCTTTCCATGACCTAAATGAGAAAAGTCGATAAAGTTCCATAACTCCTATAAAATTTGTAGAATCAAATGGTGGTGGGATATGACAAAACAATTTACAAAATTTCATTATGCACTCACAAAATTCCTATGACCTCAGATAAACAAAGTCAATCAAGTCCCATAATAAACTCCTATAAAATTTGTCAAATCAAAATGGTGGTGTGAAGTGATGAACTGCATATAATAACAAACAATCCTATGAAATTTCATCAAAATCCATTAAGCTGTCTTAGAGGAGATGAGCTAACAAAAGTATGAAGGACGGACAAACAGATGGACAAAGACCATTACTAGGTCCCTTTGTTTGTTGCAACAGGTTAAAAAAAGATGCCTATTTTAAATTTAAGTTATCACCCAGAAACCATATGTTTTTAAACAACAACATCATAACATTCTACGAATGCTTACATTTTGTGATCGTATAACATTGAGTAAGAAAAGCTAAGCATTCTAAAAAGCAAGTACAGTTCTGTACATGTGGAAATTTTAGTGAGGGTTTTATTTTCACTTTGCCAGGATAACCAAATATTTGCCTAATTATTCCACACTTTTAATTCAAAAATTGAATACTGTGTAAGTATTATTATTGTTCCTGGGGAACCAATTCTAATTGTTTTTGCAGAGAGGCAAACCACAAAACTTTACCTACTAAAAATGAATCTCACATTGATTTCTACAATCAGATTGTGAATGAATGATTAATAATTGCTTTACATGTATTTTGAAAAATGCTTAGTCCCAGAAACTGAGTACCGGTACCATTTTTTTTTAATTAAAGTAAAAACTAAGAACTCATAAATCCACAAATAAATGTTTTATTTGCAATCCACAAAAACTGATCCCACAAATTTAAGTACTGTCACAGCATATAAAATGTCTATTTAACCAAAATAAAAAATAAAACCCATTGAAAATTTCCACACTTACATATACTGCAGTATTTTAATCTACTGTATTATGTACCAACCTTGATGCATCTGGCTTTGGTAGGTCTTTGATTAGTCTTAAAAGATCTCTTAAATAAAAGATGTAGTTTGTATTATAAACGAAACAAAAGATTTTTCATCTATATATGGGAAATGGGAAAACAGCAAACAGAGAATTCATTATCATCTTAAAAGTTGATTGAATTATGTCTGATGGTGGTGACAAATTCCCTATCAGTATTAATTGTGAACACCCCCCTCCCAAAAAAAAAAAAAAACCCAACCCCACCCCATACAAACTGATTTGTTATTTTGTTCCTAATATTAGTATTCTAGTCATTTCTGCATAACCACCTATATACACCAAATAACTACATTTAAGTACTGCACCGATATGTCGCATTCCTTGAAAATAAATTATACTTGTAAAATGAACAATATGCTGATTGAATGGACATTTGTTAGATTTATTTAGCTTTCTATTGCCAACTATATTTAGCAGATTTTTCAACTTTTTACATCTTTCCTTAATTCAGAGTGGTCATTTTTTCATAGTTTGAATTCTATGCATGATGTATACAAAATGATATTTACTTTCTTTTGTTCATGGGACAGCTCATCTTGGTCAAATCCAAGTCTGTTAAGGTCTGAAAAAAAACATTTTAAGGATAAGGTATTATAATACATATGACAAACATGCAGAAAACAAATAACTGTAAGAAATCTACCATATTTTGTTAAGTATAATGTGCCATCACATGTTAAACCTATAAAAAATACATTATGTAGACAATAGTCCTTTTTAGAAACTATCTTCTGGAGATGCCTACCCGAAAAATATTTTAAATATGCACTAAGGGTTTTTGAAAAGGGCTATAATGAGATGTGGAATAAGCATGATAAGTGTATGCATTGCTTTTTAATTCAAGTATTTTTCTCTCCTTGAAACTGTATGTCATAACAGATTTTGATGCATATGAGAAATGAAACAACATTACAATGAAATTTCTTAGGTTTGAAATAAATAATTCATTGTAACTGCATTATATCATGTATATAGCTAGGTCACTTTTGAAAAGCATCACAATCTAAGAATGTCATTTGATGTTTGGATGTTCAACTTCTGTAAAAAAAATCTATAAAAAATTACATAATAATTTAAGGTAATCACATGCCTTTCAATCTTTCCATTAATTACATGTACATGTACCTAAAACATTTCTTGGTAGTCAAATATAACCAAACAATATTTACATGCAGTTTGGAGTCTTAAATTTGTGAAAATACTACCGTTAAAGCTCATCATGATAACAACTCTACCTTAAAACAAAAATTCAAAGTGTGTACATAAAAATTACACAAACTGGAACAATATACAAAACAGCTCATTATACTTTGCTGAGTCACATTATAATGTACTTACAATGAATCTATTTCCATCCACACCATGTTCTCTAAACATTCGAACAAATTCTCCAAAGCGATTCTGGAAGATGGAAAAAGAAAATTTTAACTTTTAATCGAAATCTCATTTCCTTACTAAACATGTCTTTTAATTAAGCTCATATGGCTGCAAAAACACTTATGTTGCACCCCACTTCCCAAAAAGGCATATGTTCAAAAGACCATAACTCACACAAAATTGTGAGGATAAAAATTTCCTAGTTATGTACAGAACTACATATCATTTACTTGCAACATGCCAAGTTTCATTTAAATATGCTGAGTTGTTAGCTGTTTTAGAGGAGTTTGGTGGAATAACTTTATGACAGACAGATGCATAACATGAGAGAAACCATTATGTTTCCACGAATAAAGAAGGGGGGATAATATAACTGAACTGTATTTTTCTAGCACACTGCTGTTATTTATTTTGACAAGTTCTTGCATTGCAAGTTTGTTAATGCATAATAGAAGGGGGTAGGAGGGTGTCTGACAGACCGAAATCCTGAATTTACTATTACAAAATCCTGTCGTCCCGACTTTTAAATGAGAAAATCCTGAATCCCAATAAAATTGATATAATTTTCTTGATTTTCCTGAAAGTTTACCAGTTAAAAGGTGATCTTAGTATGTACTTTATATGCCAAGTAGCTCAAAACGGTAGCTCTTGAGGTTGCTAATTTTCATTTGGATTTTTTATGCACCTTTTTTTAATTAGTTTATTATTGCTTTAGTCCTAAGCAGCAGGATTACCGCCATATCTGGGAGATGAATATGAAAGGGGTGATACAATGAACATGAAATGATGATGAAGCGGAGGAAACAGGGACGAAAAACCAAAGAGAGCTGGTGGTGTATAGTGGTTAACACGTCGGGCTACTTACACCAAGATTTGTGGTTGAAAAATTCATGGACCAATTTCCTGACTCTCTCTTGACACCATTTGCGAGGATGGTCTCAAGGAAAAATGCTAGTCCTTTGGAAGGGACGAAAAAAGGTAACCTCACTTGTATGGGAGAGTTATACCCCATGCATGTTCGATAAGAGTAGGCTCAATGGGGGCCACTACAAAGGTCACACTATCAAACTGCTAGCTAGAGAGGGATTCACATTAGCATTAAGCTTGTTTCCCTATCCAGGATAAAGATATATATGTTTAATTAATTAAAGGCCAATTGAATTGGGGAGGAAAATTTTGACTGCCAATAGAAAGTGATGGGTATGGATGGGCATTTAATACAAAATAATGAAATGTGGAATAAGTGTATGCGACTCAGCTCATATAACATGTATAACATGCGGCAATTTATAAAAACCCCAATGGACAACCGCCAAGCCTACTGCATGAGGATCCTACATTTCCTACTTTTATAAGACCTACAGCATGATTCTTTTACGAGTGAGGAACCTGAATTTTTTCAAAACAAGGTACACCACTATGGTTTTCAGTCAGGTTTCCCGCATTATAGCCTGATTACAGCAATCGTTATGACAGGGCTGCCCCATTCAACCTAGACTTGTGTTACCCCCCTGATTTTCCAGCCCATGTCCAAATCTAGGGACTTGTAACAGGTAATCAAAAAGTAAGTTTTTTCCTGACTGGGCATAAGCAAACATTTCTATGGCAAGAATCAGAAAAAACATGGTTGACTGAAGGGAAGCTAGCAAAAACTAGCAAATATCAATGCTTTCTTTTACTTATCGTTTTTACATTCATAAAGATTTTTCCTGTCATACAGACGTTTGTATGTATGATTTTACCAATTTTTAGTGTTTGTTATTCAGCGAGAAGCTGACTATTCTGTGACGTCAAAGTTCGGGAAAGCTTTTCATTAGGTTATCCCAAGGGATATCCCCGAACAATGAAAATACTTTTGTAGCTCTTCAAAGAAGATTGCTAGTTACCGGCCTCTACAGAAAGTATTGCAGTTGACATGGTTGAGGCCAGAAATGCCAGCCTACATTCAACCACCTGCCAGGCTGGGTCATTGGCCATCCTATTGGCTTTGTGGGCAAAGTGGCCTGACCAGGTGTTTCAATTCTAAGCTCTCTTTATTGGACTTTAATTGACAAGCTTAGAATTGCTGCGGGCTAGTATTTCCCACCCAGATGACCAGAACCCACAGGGATACAACTATTTTTTGGTTGGTTGCATACAAAAATAAAAATGATAAAAAAAAACTGACAAAACTTATAATGTTTCACAGCAGCTATATATGCCAAGGTACCTTGGAAACAACAGTCCTAGCAAATATATGAAAAGATGTGTAATTGATGTCTCAAAGTAAAAATAATAGCCAAAACATGAACATTTTATGCATATACATGTATATCTTATGAGATATTATCTGGTCAAAGTGTGAAAACTGCCAATACCATTATAGCTACTTCTCTGGTGATGATGGACACTTATTTTCGAAAAATGCTTCTCAAACTTTATGAGTTTACGATCAATATCACTTCTATATGACTAAAGAAAAAATAGAGAAAAAATCTCCCCTCAAACCATGCAAACATGTAACACATTGCATAATATAAAATAAAGTAACAGTATATGGATTACTAAATTCAAATTCAAACACTGTTTACTTAAAAATATAATTAATTGCTATCTAATTATATCATATCGAAAGAAAATAAAAATAAATATGTACACATACAATAATAAGGAAGTCCAACAAAATTTCAAGTGCTATTTGTCCAATACACTTTATGACCCCTTACATAGTGGTAGTAAATATACAGAGAAGTACTTGTCTAGTAGTCTAGATATTAATGTTTCCTGTAGTTTAAGGAAAACATATACATGTATGTATGTTCGTAACTTCAATGTTTATTATTTACATGGGTAGTATGTATCTTGAATTTTAGCACTTGATTTAAGAGCATCTTAATCATTCAGCTATAGAAGCTTTACATAATAATCAAATTTCAAAGTCATGATCTCATGATGATCAAGCTGGGTATTTGGTTACATGGACCGGGTGGCCGCTGGAACACAAAGCACCAGGATAATTTGAAAACATATGAATGGGGGTGTTTTAATGTTTTGGATACCGCCATAGGTCGCAAGGTCAATTTTAAAAAACTCTTTGTGGTCAATATTGAATAATCATGATAATGATCGACTCATTTAGACACTGTTTAGGAAATTTCAAGGAAGGTTGTTTTTGACCAAAGTGAGGTGAGAAGTCACCCTTAAAAAGTCTTCAAGTACGTGTATATGTAACAGCCAATCTATTCCACCCGTTTATTTGTTCCGGCGGAACTTTTTAACCAGTTCATTTGTTCTGGTGGAATTAAGTGTCTGGCTACTTTGTTCCAGTTGATAGTTAGAAAGTTCCTGAACTTTTTGTCTGGTTCAGTAGCTGATTTGTTCCGTCGATTTTTATTCTCGGAACATTCTGGCTGATTTGGTAGCCGATTTGTTCTGTCAGCTGTGAGGCTCGAACATGGGATCTTGAGGTTGAAAGGCAGCCACCTAGTCAATTGGTCTACGAAGGTGTCCTCGTTTTAAGTAGTTTATTATCATATAAATATAAATAGTACATGTACCTAGTACGTATATAAATTTAGAACCAATTATCTTAATCGTGTACAATATTGTTATAAAAATTATTAACTTATTATTTCACGGCCAATATTTTATTCGGTTGGAACTTTTTAACCAGTTTATTTGTTCTTATAGAAATCACAATCTAACTACATAAGGGTGAAAGGTTGTGGAGACTCGAATGCATATCTTTCGGGTATTACTTTTAGGATTGTAATTAATAACAGAAAATGAAAGAGCAACAAATCTTGTCTATGAAACATCATTTCTATCGATTTTTTTTTTTATTGCGACCAAGAAATTGTAAAATGGATGTATGCTATTAAATTGAAGTTACTGTTTGTGTTGCGAATGATGCATTTGGCAAAATGTGAAGTCTTCAAGAAATCGACTTACAAATATGCGTCAAGCTTTCTCATAAACCGATTTAAAATTCAATAAAATGACACAGTATCACAAACTATACGTCCTAAGCGACTTTCAGACCTGTTAGACTTCTACTTCCTGTTTTATGATGCACCGATCTGAGAGTGAATTTCCATGATCGAGCTTTTCTCAAAAAACCATACATGGTAATGATTTGAAACTAAATTGGAAGTCTGGATGGTTCAGTCCGGGGGTTCAGTATGACTTTATATATACATCCTAAGCTACTTTCAAACATGTCGGACTTCAAATTTCAATTATGAGCCATTTGTGGATTCCATGTCCCATGGAAAAATTATTTTAGCCATTAAACGAGGAAAGTTTTTGATTGGCATTTGCTGAGAAAATTGATTTTCATTTGCTATAATATTAAAAACGAAAGAATATGGAATATGTGCCAAAAAGACACGACCCACATATTGAAATGATTTTAATAAATGTACAAAAGTAAAATTTCACTGCGTGTGAAGCGCTTTTCTGGATTAACCTTCATCAGACACTCTAGGAGTAGAAAACTTGGAAAACCGGTAGAATATTAGATTTGATTTAAAAAAAAATGCCAAAAAATATTACAACAATGACCAAACAGATAAATTTATCAATTTCTAAAGAAACAGCCAAACGTTGTCAAATTTTGGAAATATGTAAACTGTGTCTTTCCAACACATATCCCAGTACTCGAAAATATATAAGAGCATACAACTGAAGCACGGGGAAGCTTTCTACGACCTCCACACGGCACTAAAGTCAAACTCTGAAATAATATTAAAAACTAAAGAATATGGAATGTATGTTTTTGTCAAGGGTGATTTTGTGATTTTTAACTGTAACTTGATTTCTCTTTTCTATATTGTATATGGTTTATTAAGTTCTATGCTTTTTGTATAATAGGGTTTGGCTTTTTCTAAACATTGGGTTAAGCACCTCTGATGAGTCCCAAGTATCAGCTAGCAAATCAAATGTTTTGTCTGGATCTTTGTTGTTTATAATATTATATAACAAAATTGTTGTTATAACAGTAAACTTTAATTATTTAAGGCAAATTCATACATTATTTTATTAGTATATAGATTTACATTCAAAAATATTCAAAACTACTCTTGCGTTACGGCTATGTGTCTGCGTTTTGGTCTACATGTTCCACTACTGTCATAATCATTGTCATTCACACTCCTCTGAGTCATGGATACGTGTACTATATGAGTTTTACTTTTGAAAAACAAATGACAACAAAGTTCCAGACAATAAATTTTGCTACGCCTGACGCGCGTTTCGTCTATTCAAGACTCATCAGAGGCGCTCTACCAAAAATATTGAAAATGCCAAACACTATATGAATATAAAGAGCATAGAACAGTATAACCAAAAATACCAAACTGGGGAACCAAATTATTACTAAGATATTCAACCTATGTCTGGGGTAGGAAGAACCTTAGGGTTTAGACAATTTTGAAATTTAGACGGATAATTTAAAGCTTTGATGTATTCTCCAACTCAAAAGTGTTGGTGCCGGAGCGGGCTAACCTCGGGGAATTTAAACTCCACCAGCAGTGCTAACCTTCACGTGTGTTCGAAATACAAATGACAACAAAGTTCCAGACAATAAATTTTGCTACGCCTGACGCGCGTTTCGTCTATTCAAGACTCATCAGAGGCGCTCTACCAAAAATATTGAAAATGCCAAACACTATATGAATATAAAGAGAATAAAAAGGATACGAATTCAATTTTTTAGTAAAATCTTTGCATTTGGTATGTTTTGGCAGAAATACTGATAGCTTAATAGTAACTTTAAAACGTTAAATTTTCACTTTGTATCCACTGTATTATTTATAAGCACCACAGCGATCAAGTATGTCGGTTCTGTGTGGTGATACAACTTTTAATCATTCATTGTTTTGACGTGGGGTGTCGGATTTAGAACTGATGTATTTGATTCTTTTACATCAATCGATAAATGTTTCTTAGCTAGTTGTCAGTAACTTCGAGTGTTCTCAAGAGAGTTCCTCCTCGTCTTGTTGTTTTCGTACAGTATTTTGTCTTAGGTTCTCTCTTGTTGAATGGAACTTTTGATAATTGAATTTTACAGTGTGTTTTATATGACTGTATGCTTTGTGCAAGCTTATCAATAGGGGGAAGGTCGGAATAAAAAAACTAGTTTAACCCCGCCACATTTATATGTGCCTGTCCTAAGCCAGGGAACTTTGCCAAAGCCTTGTTTGTCCTTGTCATTCTGTGTTAACTTATCTTAACTGTTTTATGTCAAGAATTTGGGTCTTTCGTTGATGATTTAGGGATTGGTTTTGAAACTTTTGTATTGTATTATGAGTCTTGGGCCAATGCAAGACGGTAAGCAGTGACCTATGGTCATGTTGAAGACTGCTTGCTGTTTTCCGTTGTGATTTTTTGAATTGCTATTTGTTTATGTGTCTTGTGTCGCGTACACTTATTCCATATCTCAATATCGTCTATTTAACTTGTTTTCTAATTCTTCTTTTTTCATTTTCTGAAGTTCCGTCGTCGTAGGTTCCATGTTGAAGGTACTTCACAAGTGTCTCGTATTCTGATATATCCATTTTATGCCCGTTTATAAAAATGCCGTGCCTTTTATACTTTAATTTAAGCCAACAACTGCTCACTAAATTGGTCATGCATTTCTGAATTTTACCCAATAGTAAGTAAAGTTTCATTTAAATCGAACAAACCAATTTATATATGGGATCTTATACTGATCATTAGTTCATCAATCAACACACTTTCATCGTAAAAATAAATTAAGTTGCTTTCTCGAGGTTGCTTTATAGTGTAATATATTTTTCAATATTTTTAATAGAAAATAACCAAGAATAAATGAACTAGTTAAAAAGTTCCAGAAGAACAAAATATCAAGTCATTTAGTTCCTCATATGCTAATTTATTGAAATACAGAACATAAAAACTAGTTATCTGGTTCCATAGGAACAAACTGACTAGCTAATAAGTTCCACTGCAGCATCTTCTATTTATGTTTTTCCATTGAATCAATGTATTTTTTAAAAAGGTATCATTTATTCTATAGTTTTGTCAAAATACAATATTTTATAAGAAATCGGAACATTTAAACTAGGCTTTAAGTTCCGTCAGAATTATTTAACTAGCTATAATATTCTATCGGAATTAAATAACTATCAAAGGAATTTAATAGCTAGTTACATGTATCCGTGGGAATATTTTGACAAGTTGAATAGTTCTGCCCGGAACTAATAATATCCGGAACCATTCAACTCTTACACTTACGTGTATAAGCAAGTTGTCTTTTACCCTGTAAGAGCCAACCCCCCCCCCCCCAACTAATCAAGAACTGCCAATTACGCCTTTTAATGTTATGAGGTAGGGACTTGCCTCTATTGAGAGAGGTAGGTTATTTGTCGATTCACATTTATTTATAATGATAATTGCACCTGAACAAACAGATACAGCTACTTTTTCAGTTTATTTTTAGTTTTACAGTTTCAAGTTTTTAAAAATGAATAATTGAAGCATACCTCCCCAAGCCAACAACAGACATCATTTATTGTAAATCTCATTAATTGGTTATAGTCTGGAAGAGTTCGTGACATGTTGAAGGATCTGTTGAATCTGTGTTACACTACTTTCCTTGTTACTCTTATTTCAACTTCCTTGTCCATTATCTAATGAATATTCATGAGTTGAATAGGAGTTGTCTTTCCTGAATTAGTAATTTTCATTTCCTGTTGACATTTTTCACGTGGTAGAAATGCAAAATGATTTAATCCTAAAGCAAAATGCAGCATGATGATGTAAGAAAATCACTAGATCACATAAAACTTCCCTTTATTTCTTTTGATTTTGATAAATCTACGGCCATAAGGACATGAGTTATCCACCCTACCTCTGTCTTGATTTTACCACAGCCACATGCACTTGTTTCATAAAAAATATTTATCATATACTCTGATATACCAGTATACAGGGTTCCCACGCGACCTTGAAAACGTGAAAAAGTTGTGAATTTGGTTATGCCTTTTCACGGTCATGAAAAGTGCTTAAAAATCGTGATGTTTGCCGAAAACCAGGAAAAGGCCATGAATTCTCTGGACTATGAGTATGAGATTGATCATTCAAGTTCGGTAGTTTTGTTATTACCTTTATTTGACTCGAAAGATAATGTGTCTCCTAATTTTCTGCCGAAAAATTAAAAAGTCGCGATGAATGGCTTGAAATTTAATCGTCTATGACTTCTTTTCTCCGTATTTTCCTCCAAACATTGGAGACGACTGGTTTTAGTTAAAGTTGTTTTGACTGTGAACCAGCCCGCGTTCAGATTACCTGAGCGTTTTATGTATAAGGATCTTTATCGTTGTTTCACATCAACATTTTTACATCGAGTTTTATCAAAAACATGGTGGGAGTCAAAGAATATTTTTATTTATTTTGAATTTTGAAGCAACACCAACCCATGTTTGGCCAAGTTTATGACCCTATCTAGACAAAGTGTGTTCTTTAGGATACAAATTGTTATTGAACCGCCATGAAACTAGACTGGGGTCGTAAACAAACACACTGCCCCTGTGAGTGACTGGCCAGATGTACAGACTTGCATCTGCCGAGTTACGTTGTGGACCTGACGCTGAATTCATTTTAGAATACACAGTACTCAGTCTAAGTGGTATTGATCGTGTCCTGCATTTAAGTTTATAGGAAATTAAATCAATGTGCATGTTCCTTTAAGAGCCAAAGTTTAAGACCCTTGAACATTGCCATTCACAACATTAAGATGAAGAACAGAAATAAAATCCTTTATACTCCTTGATGAATTGGAGTTGTCACTTACAATATACATGAGCAGATTAACCCCATCACACACCTCCTTTTTCTACATGTATGTATATCAGTACTCCTCTAAGTATAAATTATCAAAGAATCTAGGCAGTGTCATACATTTGTACATGTACAGTACATACATACAAATATATATTTATAAAGTAAGCAAAGAGCTTCATACAGATGGAATGGTAAAAAGACAATATATCTGGTATTTAGTCCACAAAGGCTTAATTAGCCTAAATAAAGCTCACATTGTAATTAGTACATTTTGTATCTAATGAAAAAACACTTGGAAATATCTATTGGGGCTATTTTATCATGGCAAATGATGAAGTGTTATACTTGGATGTTGGCCATGTTGGCATGCAAAGACACATCTTAGAAACTAACATGGGTTAACTGCCTCAAAAGAACAAAATCTATGATGACCAGGACGTGCTGGTAGTGCATTCTGATTTATAAGATATAAACCTGTGGTATAGAATTTTATATTGTAAGCATATTTCTTTTATACAAAAAAAAAAACCCCCACATTTACAAGAAAGATGATTGCCTTAAAAAACTCCACAAATTTGCCCTTGAAAATGAAAAAAAAACCTTGAAAAGACCTTGAAAAAACCTTGAATTTCATCATGAAAAAAGAGTGGGAACCCTGAGTATAATATGAGATGGCATTGCCCTAAAAGCTCACAAAGATAATGAAATAAAATCCATTCCACAGGTTGAGGTGGCAAGAGTAATTACAACATTTTTAAATAGGACGATGTGATAGTAGCACATGTGCAGACTTTTTCGAATCTTCAGAAAATCCAAACAATGAAGAATTTTATTTGAAGGATCATATTTTGGGTCTCGTGCAATTTGGCAGAATCTGTTCATTTATAAGCTTCACTTCGCTGGCATATGAGGGTATATGTAATATATACAGGTAGTGTCTGTGCATCCACCCTGTATACACGGATTGCCCATTTGCGGGATCGATCACTATTTTAGCCAAAAGAGGAGGAACTGGTAAAAAAACTGGTTCCAACACGCTAATGGATAAAGAAAGTAATTTCTTTATTTCCGTGCAAGATTGATTTTTAATGGGTTGGAAATGTTGTCCGGGGGTTAATTTGTCAGTTGCAAAAGATTTTTACCCATATGATGAATATTTACAGAAGAATCGTTGATAGAAAAAGCTGTTCCTTTTGTCCCATGTTGAAAGACGTCGTTTTTCCTCCCCATGACCCCTGATGACCTCGTCTAAATGATGAGTCAAATCCGGAACGTATATATTGTGTAACCCTAGTATTGATGAATGGTCTAAGGCTATTCGGTCATGCTTCCAGAAAAAATATGTAAAACAAGAGTTTTTCTGAACAAAAATAAAAACCTTAAAAATTTTAGAAAACAAATCTAATAGAGAGAGTAAACAATTGTTAGACCAGAACCAATAAATCTTATGTTTCTCTGATACCTTTCTTTAGATCATTAATGGTAATAATTCACTCACCCCTGAAGGTTGTGCAGAGTTGTAACATTTAGAATGCACTTTGCTTAGAGCTACTTAAGACTTTACTTAAAATTATATTAGGAGTGTAAATTGTAGAGAAGGAAAAGGAAAAAAAAATATCTCTTTAACAAACCAAATCTCTGATGATGTTACTTCTTATGATATTTATTAACAAATTAAATATATAGCTTTTTATTTTTATGATATCAAACATCTTGTGCATTTTAAATGGTGAAGAAAAAAAAGTTGCAATTATATTTTAATGTCATAAAATTAAAATACAAAAAAATGTAATACTAAACTGTTTACGAAAACTTAGCTGTTTTTGCCAATAAAATCAAAATGCATTGTTCTTAATGTTATAATAATAACTATTTTAGTTTTCAATAACTGAAAATTATTGATGAAAAACTCTTGCTTACATTTTTTCAGGATTTGTAAACAAATAGCCCATGGACTATTTATCCATGTGGTGTAGATGTGCAGCCACTACTATTTTAAGTAATGAAGAAAGTGCAGGTGTCTAACTATTACCTTTGTCTTTAGGTCCTGGATAAATGAAAATGCTTCTATTCCTTGTCCCCTACCCTTTTTGAACAGGTGGAAGATTTATCAATGCTAGTAAATGATTTGGGCATTATCTAGCTGCTTGCACAGCATGATTATTTGCATAATGTGCTAATGATTGATATCATTTGAAACCATAATACTTTTCTTCTTAATTTAAAGCATAATATATTTTTAGAGGGGGATATCATGAAAAATTTATGCCCATAAGTGGCACTGAAACAAAAAGCATATAGGCATACATGTATAGTTCATAAATATTTATGCTGTATGTGAAAATTGCTATTAAGTGTACATCTACATAATTTTTTTTTTCATTTTAAACAGGTTATTTGGAGTGTTATAAATGGGTCATTCTGCTCTTTCAAAGTTAAGTAAGTATTTTTTATGTACATGATAATTTATGCTGTGTGTGGGTGTGATATTTAAATTGTTCCATATGAGCCTCTAGAAAAGAATCTGTAAGGTGCTTCTTTTAAGTTTTTTTTAAGAAAGATATTCTTTCAATTTTCCTTCACAATGGAAACAGGAGGTTTGGCGCCATAAAGCCTCGTTTAACCCACCATTTCATTTTAAATGCTTTTACCAGGTCAGGACTATTGTGATCTTCAATTTTCTGATATGATTTCTTCTTGGACATGAAGATTAATCATCCCAGTTCAATAAATTTGTTATTACCTTATTTTAAAATTTAAGAGAATGATTATTATTTTCAGAGCAAAAACACAGAAGTTCTGTAGAAATGAGTACAGCTTAACAGGTCTGTGTAACAGGGCATCATGCCCTCTGGCCAACAGTCAATATGCCACAGTTAGAGAAGAGAAAGGTAAGTCTATAAAGTAAGGTAGTACTCCACAATTAATTTATTTAGCTCATTTTTGCATGTGCTCAACGTTGACTATTTTGTCCCGGGTTCTTGTAATCGCTTAAACTGCTATTTGCAGTTTAAACTAGGTGGTGTTCCAAACTCCGGGCATGTTTCGTCGTTTTTAGTGCCGTATTTGGTTTCTTTGTTGTACTCGTTGCCCCTAGCAACTCTTAACATTTGTCAAAAATTTGGGGACAAAAATACGCAAAAATCGTGGTTTTGTCCTTTTTTGAACGTTGCCAGTAGTCGAGCTTTCGGTTCAGGTGAAACGTAACATGTATGAAATGAAAGCCCGAAAACAGTCCTTTCTTTTAAGACCAAATAAACCTATCCGACTTCGGCTCTTTTTTCCGCTAAAATTGTTCAAACTTAAAAATCTAAAAATAGCACATTTAAATTTAAGCCTATCCACTGGTCACCATGCACAGCCGGAAGCGACGCTTTATGATCATTGGTATTGATTTTTTCGAAATTATTCTTTAAAACAATAACCGTGCATCGTAATTTTTATATAACGGGTCCAGATTTTTTATTTGTCTTGTTTTAAGACCAAAACGAATCAATATTTTCATTTAACAAAAAAGTTCACAGGGGCCACATACGAAAACAATACTGTGAAAAAATCGTAATTGTGGAGTACTACCATAATGCTTTTGCATTTTTTGAAAATTTAACATGAGTTGCATTTTTCTCTTCTTGAGTATGTAACCACTTGAGGAATACTGGATATTATGATTTTTTTATGTTTTACGATAGTAACGCACGCTCAAAGACGGAAGCCCTTTTCTGATCAAGTTCTTTTTTTGGACATTTTCCTGCAATAACATTAGATTCTTTCCCCGTTTGATTTGAATCAAATTTTGTATTTTCGTAACAAAATTGGTATTCTGTTGGGCTTAAGTCATTATCTAGCCTATTTCAAACATATTTGTGAAAATTTGGAAGATTTCCGTGAAAAAATCTGCAATAATGGGGTCCATGGAAACACATCATCAAAATTTGCTAAACATTTGCATAGCAAGCTATAATGCCTTGCGTTTCTATTCAAGCCGACTAAAAATTACAATTTTATGATTTACATACGGGGAAATATACTATATTGTGTAATTTTTATTTCTTCCGGGGAAATTATTTACGTTGTTAGCGTTACATACAGCATAACCAGCTGTACAAAATATAACGTTATTGACAATATTTTCAAAAATAAGCATGTTTGGTTGCTATGGGCATTAATGCTTAATAACTGATATTTTTCCCAAATTTTTTGAAGCAAGTTATTCTCAAATATATTAGCTTTATTTTCAACAATTAAACCAAGGACTAAAATCAAGATATACTCTCAAAATTTTAATGAGAATAATGCCATATGGTAGTACTCCACAATTAATTTATTTAGCTCATTTTTGCATGTGCTCGACGTTGACTATTTTGTCCCGGGTTCTTGTAATCGCTTAAACTGCTATTTGCAGTTTAAACTAGGTGGTGTTCCAAACTCCGGGCATGTTTAGTCGTGTTTAGTGCCGTATTTGGTTTCTTTGTTGTACTCGTTGCCCCTAGCAACTCTTAACATTTGTCAAAAATTTGGGGACAAAAATACGCAAAAATCGTGGTTTTGTCCTTTTTTGAACGTTGCCAGTAGTCGAGCTTTCGGTTCAGCTGAAACGTAACATGTATGAAATGAAAGCCCGAAAACAGTCCTTTCTTTAAGACCAAATAAACCTATCCGACTTCGGCTCTTTTTTCCGCTAAAATTGTTCAAACTTAAAAATCTAAAAATAGCACATTTAAATTTAAGCCTATCCGCTGGTCACCATGCACAGCTGGAAGCGACGCTTTATGATCATTGGTATTGATTTTTTCTAAATTATTCTTTAAAACAATAACCGTGCATCGTAATTTTTATATAACGGGTCCAGATTTTTTATTTGTCTTGTTTTAAGACCAAAACGAATCAATATTTTCATTTAACAAAAAAGTTCACAGGGGCCACATACGAAAACAATACTGTGAAAAAATCCTAATTGTGGAGTACTACCTAAAATTGTGAATGTCGGGCGGGCGGGCGAAAAAGAAGAAATTTCCGTAACAGTTTTCTCAGCAACTACTAATCACAGCCACTTGATATTTGGTATACAGCATCAGGGTGGTGTCCCATAACATGGGATACGATTTCAGGTATGTGGCTAACCTACTTCCTGTTTAACGAAATCCGTCCAGTTTTGACTTTGACAGATTTTTTTCTATAAATTATTTAATGGACTTATTGTATCTAGTTAGGTTAGGAAAACATGTTAAATACATTTTTGAAAATAAGTATAATTTACTGTTAGAATTTATTTGACCAACTAAAAAATAAATGCAGATAAACTTAAATTTTCCCACAGTAACTAGTACAAAATACCTTTTGGAATGAGAAGATAAATCTGCAAATGGGAGATAACTCATTGTATACGAAAAGAGGGAACATGCCAATCAACCTTAAACCATTAAGAATTGATAAATATACAGTGTAAAATTAGGTGACATCAAATAAGAAACCACCCAAAATAGGAATTCTGGTAGGTAATAGAACTTTATATTAAGGTTCAGAAAATTGAAACCCCATAATAAACGCGCCAGCACTTAAATAAATAATGGTACAATTAGGGCTTTAGTTCATCTGTTAATTTGTTACATTTCAGTATTTTTCTATATATAGTTATATGAAATACTAGCTGATATTAAAATATTTTTATAATTACAGGTGTTTGTTATTTGTATATGAAAGTAGTGGAAAGGGCAGCATTTCCAAGAAGACTATGGGAAAAAGTCAAATTATCTAGGAGCTATGAAAAAGCTCTAGAACAGATTAATCACCACCTTATATATTGGCCCAAGTAAGACTAAGCGGAGACCTCTATGGTATTTGTTCCCGCGAAAAATTTGCCTAATGCTGATATTGATTTTTCATGGTCCGGAAAGGCTCTCAAATTTTTACAGGAACGGAGTGAATTTGAAAATAATGACCCATTTTGGCATTCCAAAAATTATCTATCTAATAATGTAAAAAGGGAAATATATTCTGATGAGGACGAGTTGCTACAGTACATTTTTTGTAGTCACCAAATTTAATCGATTTTTTTCTTACTTTTCTATATAACGTTCAATGGCCCCCAGGATCTCGTCCCAAATTGAACGTTCTAGAAAATTAACCAAAACAAAAATAACTACGATGGTTTCAGATCTTATTTGACTGCATCGATTCGAAATAAAAAAAAATTTATTGAACAGAATTATGCTGTGCTCGCATTTAGGCACTGCCTATTTCATATTAAGCCCAAATAATAACCAAAAAATCTCGGAGAAATGAGTGATCTATGGTGTAAAATATTTTATATCAGAATTTAATTTATTGTTGTAATGTTCCCACCTGGAAAATATAAATACAAAAGCGGATTAAGGACTGGTGTGTTTTGTTTAGTTTGGTTAGAAACTGTATGAAACAAGAGGTCCAAGAATTTTTTTTTCTTAAATGTGCACCCTCCTGTTTGAAAATTTCTGGATCTGCCACAGAAATATCTAATGAAGTTTATAGCTTTAAGTGATAAATTAAGACTTAATTTTTTTGTTTCATCTGTATGCATGCATTAAGAACTATGAGTTATATTGTAATTTATTAAGAATATAAAGTGATACATGTTGATTTTATTTGTAGATTCGTAAAACATAAATGTAAGCAGAGATTCACAAAGATTACACAGTATCTTATAAAGATAAGAAAATTGACACTGAAAAGACAGTAAGTAAAAGACATTCAATTAAATACATGTACTAATGTTTCTACTACTTATGACATGCTTTTGTTTGTAGCTCTTTCTGGTAAAAAAAAAGATTAAGTATTTTAATGGGAAATGCAATTAAGGTTTATATGTAAGCATAAGGGAAATGTTATATACATGTACATAGATACATGTATCTTTAAATGTTTTAAGTATTCACTATGAAACACAGGATATTTTATTTGTACCTTTCTTGAAAATTAGATTTGATAACTTGCCAAACAACCCTGATAATATATTTATTGAAAATCTATCACATTTTCTTTTGCTTCCTTTTAATGTTTGCTTTTTGAGTTATCTCTCAAACTGGCTGTGCTACAAAAAATAAAAAGACCTGTGCCTTGGTTCATAAAATTGCCACATAACTTCCTACCCTTAAATATGTTGTTCATTTTTTTTTAAATAAGAAGTTTACCGGTAATATCAAATGTCATTCTTGTTAATATCTAAATAAATGACATTTTAATTTGCAGATCAATATTATCACAGCGTAACATTTTGGCTCACATGATACTTGTCTTATTAATAAAATTTGTTTGAATAACAAAATCCCAGATATTTTTTTTAAACTTTGTTTAAGGGAGAACTGCAGGTGATCACATGACTAACCAAAAATAAATTTTGAAATTCCGTTTAAAAAGTATTTGTATGATATATTCCTGACTTGATATTAAAAGCATTAAAACTATTTTTTTCTTTATTTTGTTTGTTTCATTTTATAAAATGATTTTCAATGCTAACGGATTCTCATATTTCTGCATTTTGACAAAGGGAGATAATTTGTGACTAAATTTGCTAATTTTGACCACTTTTTGACATATTTTTGTCTCGCCTGCGACGATTAGTCATGGAAGGCAAGACATAGATATAACTTTCCGGCGGCGGCGGCGTAAACTTTTATGTAAGACTTTTGTGGACAATGAATTGCTTGAAAAGTATAATAGCTAGGCATCTGATATTTGGTATACAGACAGTTCATGTTATGGTCTACACAACTGTCACCATGCTGTTTCACCCTGACCCCATTTTCATGCTCCAGTGACTCTGTGAACTTAGGTCTTTTTACCTGCGTCGCCGAAGGCGAAAGCAGGTCTAGTAGTCGGGTCACTCCGTCCGTCCGTCCGTCCGTCCGTCCGTCCCGCTATGGGGTGCCTTTCTTGTGTAATCTGAATCTCAAAAACCAAGCACTAGATCTTTCTGAAATTTTACACAGTGATTACAGATATATTGAAGATGTGCACCTCCCCTTTTGGGGTCATTTTATAATTTCGTTTAGAAATTAGGGGCCCAAAAGGGGCCAAAAAAGCGACTTTTTAATTTTTTTCCACAATAACTTTTGTTCTGGTTGACCAAATGCTATGAAACTTTACAGTAATGTTACTTACCATAAAAGGAAGGGTTAGGCTGATTTTGGGTGTCCCTTCTTTTTTCGTTTAGAAATTAGGGGGCATAAAGGGACCTAAAAAGTGACTTTTTTTATTTGTTTCCACAATAACTTTTGTTCTGGATGACCAAATGCTAAGAAACTTTACAGTAATGTTACTTACCATAAAAGGAAGGGTTGGGCTGATTTTGGGTGTCCCCTCTTTTTTCGTTTAGAAATTAGAGGCCCAAAGGGGTCCAAAAAAGCGACTTTTTAAATTTTTTCCACAATAACTTTTGTTCTGGTTGACCAAATGCAATGAAACTTTACAGTAATGTTACTTACCATAAAAGGAAGGGTTGGGCTGATTTTGGGTGTCCCCTTTTTTTTCATTTAGAAACTAAGGGCCCTAAAGGGTCCAAAAAAGCAACTTTTTTATTTGTTTCCACAATTGAGTGACAATAACTTGTTTTGGTTAACCAAATGCTATGAAACTTTACAATAGTGTTACTCACCATAAATAAAAGGGTGGGGATGATTTTGGGTGTCCCCTCTCTTTTTGTTTAGGAACGAGGGGCCCAAAAGGGGCAAAAATGTGACATTTTTTATTTATGGTCTGATTTAGAATTTTTTTAAAAGTTAATTTTGGTCATATATTGCATTCAAAATGAAGGATACAATTTTTTCTTGACCCACCTTCTCTGTTTAGCAATAAGGGGACCAAAAGGGAAAAAAATAGAAACTATTTTTTGTCTATTTTAACAATATTGGGTGGCATGTGACAAATATGCTTTGTAAGTCCACCATAGGATGCAAGTGTCAAAATATTTTGACTGTCCATATTGGGCCTAGAACATACAGGGTTCAACGTTTTGCCGTGCGACGCAGGGCCAGACATCGATTGGTCTTGTTTCAGGCTGTTAACTTTTTTGTAAGACTTTTGTGGACGATGAATTGCTGGAAAAGTATATTAGCTAGGCATCTGATATTAGGTATACAAACAGTTTAGGTTATGGTCTACGCAACTGTCACCATGCCGTGTGACGCTGACCAAATTTATACGCTCTAGTGACTCTGTGAACTTAGGTCTTTTTCAGGCCGAAAAACTTTTTTGTAAGACTTTTGTGGACAATGAATTGCTGGAAAATAATAATAGCTAGGCATCTGATATTGGGTATACAGACAGTTGCAGTTACGGTTAACGCAACTGTCACCATGCCATGTGACCATGACACCATTTTTATGCTCCAGTGACTCTGTGAACTTAAGTCTTTTTTTCAGGCGGAAAACTTTTTGTAATACTTGTGTGGACAATGGATTGCTTGAATAGTATAATAGCTAGGCATCCGATATTGGGTATACAGACAATTTTGGTGTTTATATCAAGAAATGAAAGCTTAGGTAGTTGATTTTAGTGATGGTGCCGGCAGGCGAGACATACTTTTAGAGGCCACACTTGTTGTGTTTATCTGAAAAACTAACTCAGAAGCACCCACTTATATTCATATCATTTTAAAGCAATATAACAGTCCAATATAATACATGTATCAAAAAATTACAAAATTCTATTGATCAGGTTTTTCAATAATCAGAATTTTCCATTAAAATTGTGTACTTTCTTTAACATTTCAATGTAAATAAGCCAACCTCCAGAACCAGTTATCTCAAAAACTAACTCAGAAGCATGCCTTTTTCGAATTAGATTTTCAAAGTGTATCTCATGGTGTGTCTATTTACAAATTTTAAAGAAAATCTATTGACAAGAAATTTTTGGTGTTTGGTGCAAGTACCCCCTTAATATGGAAATTGCAATATGTTTATTTTATGTTTACAGAAAGAAATTAGTTCCTCTAAGTAGGAAAGTAGAAAGAAGAGAAAAAAGGAGAGAGGTATGCTTGTTTATGCTATCATTTTGTTATTGATAGAATGTTCTAAGTTGAATTGAATAAAAGAAAATGAAAATCTTTTAAAGTATGGGTGAAATAGCCAAAGGGCATATGACAATGAATTAAAAATGATGTCTCCCCCACTTTTGTTTGAAGACAAATTGTTTTTGTCCTATCTGTCCATCCGTCTGTCTGTCACAAAGTTTGTCAGCACAACTCTCAGAAACTACTGAACCGATTCCAATGAAACTTATTATGTAAGGAGACCATATGTAGTAGTGCATATTACCAGGAAATTTTGATCCTCAAATTTTTGTGGAATTTATGGACCTTTTGAAATTAGAAATTGGGGGGGGGGGGGGGGGGTAAACTGGGAGAGACATCCTTTTTGCAGGCAAAAACAAACTTTAATTTTATAGTATGAGTTAGTGTAGACACAATACATCATATAATGGAAACAAAAGCTAATGACAGTTATTTAGAATAAGTCGCTCAATCTCTGTCAGTCTGCTCTGTTGTCTTGTGTAGTATTAACATGGTACATGTATAAACAAAATTAACAAAATGGGTAGCAATTTCAAAATCACAAATATAAACAGACGAAAACAGGTGGTCACATAAGGTAGAATAGGTAGAAATTGAAACCATACTGGTCCTGACTTGGTACAAACATCTGAAAAGAATTTGTGAGTTGAACCAGGTTTATATTATCCTACAGTACTTGTATAGTTGCTGTGAATATTTGTACTTCATTAAACAAGGTGATCTTTTAGAACATTAATGCTTTGAAATAATCAACCTTAATGGATGAAGTATATTGTCATTTAAAATCTAAACATAAATAAACTTTGATGGTTTTTTTTTTGTAGGAGAAAGCCTTGGTTGCAGCTCAACTTGATAATGCAATAGAAAAAGAGTTGTTAGAAAGGTTAAAGCAAGGAACTGTAAGTGAATATTGGTTGTGTTAACTTATCAAATATAAAAACTTAATTGTTTATTCTTGAATCATGTTTTCAACAGTTGTTGTAATTCTTGATCATTTTTAGCTTTTTTCCTATTCTCTTTTGGATCAAGGTTTGCACTTATCTTTCTTTAAGAGATTAAGCAACTGTGGGACCATAATAGAAATGTGTTTTAAATTCAATGTATTTAGCAACATACTCTAAATCTGTCTTTATATTAAGTTTGGAAAATCTACATGAATGTACTATATATCTCATAATTGACTACACATGAGTTTCAATGAATACATGTATATAGTTTCAAATAACATTGAATTCTTCTTCAAACAAAATAAGTTAAATTAAATAAAGCTACCTTCATATTTAATTAGAATGTTATGACTTTTTAAAAATCTCAGTGTTAAATCTTTTCTATTTCAGTATGGAGATATTTATAATTTCCCTACCCATGCCTTTGACAAGGTGATGGGAGAGGAGGAAGTAGAGAGTGAATCAGAGTCTGAGACAGAGAAAGACCAAGAGGATGAAGGAGAGGAAGAGGAGGAGGACGAGATCGAGGTAGCAAATGAAACTAATAAAATTATCACATAAAGTGCCAACATATCTGATAAAACATGCATCAGACATATTTTAAATAGTTGAAAGTGCTCATAGAAACATAAGTGTAGGAACAAAAACTTATTTGAAACTGTCATATTTTTATATCCCTGCAATGTTTGGGAATATATAGGAATTGCCCTGTTTGTCTTTATACTCCTCTGAAACCACTTAAAGGATTTTTATAAAACTTTACATGAAGTAAGTATACTCGTTACATGAAGAAATTATATTGCTTTCACATATATTGGGAAGACTTTTGTTTGTTTACAACGAAGAATTTGAATATGAAAGGAGGAGTTTATCCATTTATGAGCTGGCTCTCAGTATTTTTTGTTAAAATACGTTTTTCCTTTTTTTTAAGACCGACGATGAGGTTGAATATATTGCTGAGGATGAGATAGAGGAGAGTGACCTTGAGGACATGGAGGTAAGAGGTTATGATGAATCGCTGCTCAAGACTTTATAAATATGGTACTCTCTTCCCAAACCTAAATTTATTTTACACGTATGATGTTTTTTAACCCCAACTTGTAAGATAGGGGGCTAAATTGCTATCACCTTGTCCATCCCATACAAACTTTTGTAGCAGATTTTTGGCTTCTACTAAGGGATTGATTTTGAATTTAGTACACAGCTTTACCATTATGAGTTTCACCATGCCTCTCCTTTTTA
Organism: Arcuatula senhousia; assembly: GCA_963971305.1. Classification (NCBI taxonomy): domain Eukaryota; kingdom Metazoa; phylum Mollusca; class Bivalvia; order Mytilida; family Mytilidae; genus Arcuatula; species Arcuatula senhousia. The sequence continues at coordinate 46,554,145 of OZ020305.1, read as the reverse complement.
AGTAATTTAGTAACCTACTCACTGTTTTCAAATCTCTCTCAAACTATTTTAAGGGTCAAAAATGGATATTTAGGGCCCCGCATCAAAGATGCGGACGCCCTATAGTTTTCACTTTGTCCGTCCGTCTGTCCGTCCGTCCTTCTGTCCGTCCGTCAACAATTCTTGTGAACACTAAAACTCAAAAACTATTAACACCACAGTTCTGAAATTTTGTACAGCTACTCAGTAGCATGTCATTATTTGCATATTAAAATTTCATGGAAAAATGTGAAATATTTTTGTAAAAAAACTTCATTTTTTATCGAAAATCACAGATTTTGAGAATTGGCCTTTGTGAACACTAAAACTCAAAAACTGTTAACAATACAGTTCTGAAACTTTGTACAGCTGCTAAGTAGCATGTCATGATTTGCATATTAAAATTTCGTGCAAATCGGTTAAATATTTTTGGAAAAAACTTCATTTTTTATCGAAAATCACAGATTTTGAGAATTGGACTTTGTGAACACTAAAACTCAAAAACTATTAGCACCACAGTTCTGAAATTTTGTACAGCTACTAAGTAGCATGTCATGATTTGCATATTAAAATTTCATTGAAAAAAATGTGAAATATTTTTGTAAAAAAACTTCATTTTTTATCGAAAATCACAGATTTTGAGAATTGGCCTTTGTGAACACTAAAACTCAAAAACTGTTATCAATACAGCTCTGAAACTTTGTACAACTGCTTAGTAACATTGCATAATTTGCATATTAAAATTTCGTGCAAATCGGTTAAATATTATTGGAAAAAACTTCATTTTTTATCGAAAATCACAGATTTTGAGAATTGGACTTTGTGAACACTAAAACTCAAAAACTGTTAACAATACAGTTCTGAAACTTTGTACAGCTGCTAAGTAGCATGACATGATTTGCATATTAAATTTTCGTGCAAATCTGTTGAATTTTTTTTTTAAAAACTTCATTTTTTATCGAAAATCACAGATTTTGAGAATTGGACTTTGTGAACACTAAAACTCAACAACTGTTAACAGTACAGTTCTGAAACTTTGCACAGCTGCTAAGTAGCATGTCATGATTTGCATATTAAAATTTCGTGCAAATCTGTTTAATATTTTTGGGAAAAAAACACAGATTTTGAGAATTGGAATTTTTTAACAATAAAACTCAAAGGCTATTAACAATACAGCTCTGAAGTTTCATACACATTCCATGGATCATGCCTTAGTGGTTATAATCATAGTTAATATAATTTTGAAAACACTTAGATTTTTTGCCGCAGGGCCCTTTCTGACTTTGTCAGTAATCTAGTTTTTTTTACAAATTCTGTTAAAATGGCGAATGTGGGGTGGCGGGCAGGCAGCCTTTTTGACTTGGATAGAATTTTTGTCATATCTTCAGTTATAAAAATTTTCAGAAAATTTTTATTAGCTTTGTATGGATGACATTTAAGGTAGTTTTTGGGGAGTCTAAATATCTGACTTACATTTTTTTTTATTCATAATAAATAGACTTTGGTATGAGAATTGAAAAAGTACATTAAAACCATGGGTCACAGTGCTTATTTTTGAAATAATTTGGTTTTAATATTTTAAAAGGAAATATGTTTTTAAACCCCATAGGAAGGAAATATGTATAAATAATATATTAGAAAATCCTCAAAATGCATATATTTACACAGAATTTTGTTCAAATTTGTGTTAAATGACAATATTATATTATACTTCTGATTTTTGTAATAAAAACATGGGGGCACTGTTCTTATTTTTATAGATATTTAAGAGAAACTAAATTTTCTTGTATATTTCTTTATACATGTATATGAATTTTTCATACATTTTCCTATCAATTATCTCCCCTGAAGTGAAATTTTTAAGAAAAACAATAATATCTTGTTTTTGTTTATCTTGTAAATTTTTCATCAATAAAATAAAGAAAGACTTTTCAATGTGGAATATAGGCTAAAATTTTCCAAGATGTCTAAATAAGATGCTCTGTTTAAGACCCCCCCCCACCAGCTACCTTAATTAATCTTCTTTTAAGAATATTTCCATTAATTTATGAATTAGGACATTGTATAATTGTTTTTCCATTCTTTGTTGAAGGATCAGGCTCTATTAGATGACTCTGAAAGCAGTGAAGAAAGCAGTTCTGAAGATGAATCTCCCAAAAAGAAGAAACCACTTAGAAAACGACCTAGAGTTGAAATAGAATATGAACATGAAATTGATCAACCATCAACATCAAAAGTTAAAGCTAAATCATAAGACTTGTGTTCCATCTGATATCTGTAAATAAATTGTACATTTATTTTTCAATACATGTAGATAATTGAGGCTGGTCTGTTTTTGTATATTGGTCCTGATATTATGTTCAGGTGATCAAATCAACTTTTATTAGCTCACCTGGACCCAAGGTCCATGTGAGCTATTACCATCACTTGGCATCCGTCGTCGTCGTCTGTTATCAATTTTTAGCTCACCTGGACCGATGTGAGCTATTACCATCACTTGGCGTCCGTCGTCGTCGTCTGTCGTCGTCGTCGTCTGTTAACAATTTTTCAAAAATCTTCTCCTCTTAAACTACTGAACAGAATTTAATGAAACTTGGTATGAATGATCCTTAGGGTGTCCTGCACCAAACTTGTGTTTCGATTTTTGATCCGTCAAAAAACATGGCCACTATTACTAAAAATAGACCAGGGGGGTCAGACTACTGTTTTTGGCTTGTAAATCAAAAAGTATGAGAGATAGATGAAATCTGATGCCACCCTTCTGCTTCAGCATCAAAAGTTCTACAAATGTCTCCATTTGGTCGAGGTTGTCAGATGATCCCTTATAGGGGTTACAGCCCCTTTAAGGTGAAAAATAGCGTTTTTGCATTTTTTTTTGGCCTATAGAATGAAAACTATTGTAGTTAGAGAAAAGCTGTTGCTTGCTTTAATGTTCAGCTCATTAAGCTCTACAAAAGTCTCCATAGGGTCGAAGTTGTCAGATGATCCCTTATAGGGGTTACAGCCCCTTAAAAGCGAAAAATTGTGTTTTTGGCCTTTAGAATGAAAATTATTGCAGATAGAGAAAAGCTGTTGCTTGCTTAACTGTTCAGCTCATTTAGCTCTACAAAAGTCTCCATAAGGTCAAAGTTGTCAGATGATCCCTTATAGGGGTTGCAGCACCTTAATGGTGAAAAATAGCGTTTTTGCATGTTTTTGGCCTATAGAATGAAAATTATTGCAGATAGAGAAAAGCTGTTGCTTGCTTAACTGTTCAGCTCATTTAGCTCTACAAAAGTCTCCATAAGGTCAAAGTTGTCAGATGATCCCTTATAGGGGTTGCAGCCCCTTAATGGTGAAAAATAGCGATTTTGCATGTTTTTGGCCTATAGAATGAAAACTATTGTAGATAGAGAAAAGCTATTGCTTGCTTAAATGTTCAGCTCATTTAGCTCTACAAAAGTCTACATAGGGTCGAAGTTGTCAGATGATCCCTTATAGGGGTAACAGCCCCTTAAAAGCAAAAAATGGTGTTTTTGGCCTATAGAATGAAAATTATTGCAGATAGAGAAAAGCTGTTGCTTGCTTAAATGTTCAGCTCATTTAGCTCTACAAAAGTCTCCATAAGGTCAAAGTTGTCAGATGATCCCTTATAGGGGTTGCAGCCCCTTAATGGTGAAAAATAGCGTTTTTGCATGTTTTTGGCCTATAGAATGAAAACTATTGCAGATAGAGAAAAGCTGTTGCTTGCTTAAATGTTCAGCTCATTTAGCTTTACAAAAGTCTCCATAGGGTTGAAGTTGTCTACTAACCCCTTATAGGGGTTCCAGCCCCTTAAAAATTAAATAATAGTGTTTTTTGATTATTTAGAATGAAAACTATTGCAGATAGAGAAAAGCTTTTTCATGCTTAAACATTCAGCTCATTTAGCTATACAAAAGTCTTCATAGGGTTGACATCAAGACCAGGTGAGCGATTCAGGCTCCTGGGAGCCTCTTGTTAAAAAATCTTCTCCTCTGAAACTACTGAACAGAATTTAATGAAACTTGGTATGAATGATCTTTAGGGTGTCCTGCACCAAACTTTTGTTTCAATTTTTGATCTGTCAAAAAACATGGCCACCGTTACTAAAAATAGACCAGGGGGGGTCAGACTACTGTTTTTGGCTTGTAAATCAAAAAGTATAAGAGATAGATGAAATCTGATGCCACCCCGCTGCTTCAGCATCAAAAGTTCTACAAAAGTCTCCATTTGGTCGAAGTTGTCAGATGATCCCTTATAGGGGTTACAGCCCCTTAAAGGTGAAAAAAAAGTGTTTTTGCATGTTTTTGGCCTATAGAATGAAAACTATTGTAGATAGAGAAAAGCTGTTGCTTGCTTAAATGTTCAGCTCATTTAGCTCTACAAAAGTCTCCATAGGGTGGAAGTTGTCAGATGACCCCTTATAGGGGTTGCAGCCCCTTAAAGGCAAAAAATAGTGTTTTTGGCCTATAGAATGAAAACTATTGCAGATAGAGAAAAGCTGTTGCTTGCTAAAATGTTCGGCTCATTTAGCTCTACAAAAGTCTCCATGGGGTTGAAGTTGTCAGATGACCCTAATAATGTTTTTGGCCTATAGAATGAAAACTATTGCAAATAGAGAAAAGCTGTTGCTTGCTTAAATGTTCAGCTCATTTAGCTCTACAAAAGTCTCCACAAGGTCAAAGTTGTCAGATGATCCCTTATAGGGGTAATAGCCCCTTAAAGGTGAAAAATTGCGTTTTTGCATGTTTTTGGCCTATAGAATGAAAACTATTGCAGATAGAGAAAAGCTGTTGCTTGCTAAAATGTTCAGCTCATTTAGCTCTACAATAGTCTCCATAGGATCAAAGTTGTCAGATGACCCCTTTATAGGGGTAAAAGCCCCTTAAAGGCAAAAAATAGTGTTTTTGGCCTATAGAATAAAAACTATTGCAGATTTAGAAACGCTGTTGCTTGATTAAATGTTCACTCATTTAGCTCTTCAAAAGTCTTCATAGGGTGGAAGTTGTCAGATGACCCCTTATAGGGGTTACAGCCCCTTAAAGGCAAAAAATAGAGTTTTTGGCTTATAGAATGAAAACTATTGCAGATAGAGAAAAGATGTTGCTTGCTTAAATGTTCAGCTCATTTAGCTCTACAAAGGTCTCCATAAGGTCAAAGTTGTCAGATAATTCCTTATAGGGGTTACAGCCCCTTAAAGGTTTGAAAAATAGTGTTTTTTATGTTTTTGGCCTATAGAATGAAAACTATTGCAGCCCCTTAAAAGTTGAATAATAGTGTTTTTTGATCAATTGGAATGAAAACTATTGCAGATAGAGAAAAGCTTTTTCATGCTGAAACATTCAGCTCATTTAGCTATACAAAAGTCTTCATAGGGTTGACATCAAGACCAGGTGAGCGATTCAGGCTCCTGGGAGTCTCTTGTTTAAAAGCAAAAAGGTCTAGGACTTTTTGGAGTTCTAGGTGGAAGATTCAGCAGATGACATTTCTCAAATGTAAACACATACAGGTCAAGGACTTCTGTTAATCAAATTTCAAAGGTTGTGAATTGGTTTGTTTGACAAAGAAAGGATATGGAGTAACCATGCATAATACAAGAATGTCTAGAAATAAAAGTCATCTTCTTACCAATTTAAAGATTTCTGATATTGACTGTCAACTTGTCTTTCTTGTGTGAAGCTTCATTGTGCACTCAAGTTGATAAAGTTAACATTTCTGTATTGGTCATACTTTGGAGTTGTTCCATGTTTTGGTAGTATCAGTGTTATTCCAGAAAGAAATGTATGGGGAGATTTGGAAGACACTTAATATATTTAAGTAGATGATGATAACTATATATCATGGAGATATTACATTTTTGAGGGACTTGCTATAGTTAACACCTCAGGCAGATGGTTGTAAAGTTTATCAAAATTAAATTTTCATGATAAATAAATAGTGTAGTTTTAGATCAATTCTGACATTAAAAAGGGAACTGCTTTGGACCACTCTTCAAAAGACTTATAATTCTGGTAAAAATTGGGGAGGCAAAACAATATGTAAACTTAATCTGTGATTCACATACCAAAAAGCAGTTCATTGTCTACAAGGGTTTAGAAAAAAGTGTGGAAAACTGAAATTTCAGTCAATTTTCAAAGTTCAAAGGGCCATTACACCTGTTAAAAATTTGCTGATTGCAACAAAATGTAAAATTGATCTGTAACTCATCATACTTGACTCACATTCAAAGTTTATACTCAATATCTACAATGGATCTACAATGGTATGGTAAAAAGTGTGGAAAATTGATTTTGTTATAGATGGACAGACTGATTATTATAGGGCATTCATTCCCCACTGTGTGTGTGTGGATGGGGGGGGCTAAAAAGGATTTTTTTGTGGTATAATTGCCAAAAGTGTATGATGTGTGACTGGCTATGAAAAAAAGGTGAAGTGCCTACCAAACTCCATATCATTTATTTCTGGAATAGTCCTCACCCTCTGTAACAGTGAGTCACAACTCATTTAGTTTACTCTGCTAACCCCCTCCCAATTAAGATGTAGGACAGTCTTAAAATCTTAAAGTGCAAAATGGGTGAGTGAGTGAGTGAGTTGGTGTTTTACGCCCGTGCAATGCTATGTAGGTTATTTACAGGCGATTACCTCATACCAGTATTTTGGGTTGCATACCAATATCACCTGACCTCACCAATTAGATTTAGCCTTTTTTGGCCCTTTTTTCTAAAACTGTAGGGGCCACCAACCCTGATTACTATAGGAACCTTCCTCTAGTGGTTACAAACATCATATCAAAATTTCATAACAATTGGTCAATATTTACTCGCACGGAAACCAAATGTCCCCAGATGACAACAACAACGACATCGTCATAACATTATACGATCGCAAAATTTTGCGGTCGTATAAAAAATGTGTGGAGCTCTTTTATACTAGTAGAAGAAATTTCAAAGGACACAGATTCATAACAGCACTGAAATCACAGAATGAAATGGGGACCTAAAAGTCACTTTCAATTGATTTGTAGTTGCTGAGAAAAATGCTGTTGAAATGTTCCAATAAACAAAATTAATGAAAAATTTCACTAAGTTGAAAAGCAGGAAGTAGATAAGAAAGATTCAAAGATAGTGAGCAGTAGTTTTAGAAAAACTGTTTCAAAACATGTTGGGAGCAGAAGGATAAATGGACAGACAGCCAAACTAGAATAACAACCTCTTCTTAGTTAATTCTACGGGTAACACAATTTTAACAAGGGGTTGCTCTTAGTCATGCTACCCCCACTCGACCATTCTTAAAACAGGAAGTAGATGCATGAATGACCTGGAAAGGGGAGGCACGGTACAACTCATCATGCTTAAGCTGTATACCAATTTTTTAATCAATCCTCCAGTAGAACACCTGAAATCTGTTACAAAAATTGTCTATTTTTGACGCTTAAACAAGTCTAAGTCAGCCCAGAATACAGGAAGAAGATGTGTGACTGACCTGAAAAGGGGAGGCACGGTACAACTCATCATGCTTTAGCTGTATACCAAATTTAAAATAAATCCCTTTAAGTAGAAGCTGAGAAATCTGGTACGAATATTTTCCATTTTTGACCCATAAAATAGTCTCTAAGTCAGCTCGGAAAACAGGAAGTAGATAACCGACTGAACTAGGAAGTATAGGAAATGTACATCCCATCATGATTAAGCTGTGTACTAATTAAAATTAATCCCTTCATTAGAAGCTGAGATATTGTATCAGACGGACGGACAAGGTGATTGCAATTTAGCCCCCTCTCTTACGAGTGGGGGTATAAAATTATAAATGTGCATTCCTTGACAAGTAATATCTTGTAAAGCAGAATTGAAACAAAACAAACTAAAGTAAATAAACAAACAAATCCATGGTCTGCAACAGATAATCACCACGGCCATGAATGGTATATTCTATTTATTCCAACACTAGCAAAAAAGTCATAACAACATACTCTCAGCTGAACCCTGACCAAAATGCCAAGTTTGATAATCTGACCATAAGTTGCTGAGATATAAATGATAGAAAACCTTCCCAGAGTTTTCAACTAAAATTCCCTTCATGTACATACACAGTCTAGGAGAATAAAGCATAACATAAGTAATGATTAATGTTTCTGGCTATAAAACTGTGAGAAGGTTTAAGCTGTTTTTTTCTACCAAGTCCATTCTTTGGATTACCTAAATTTTGCCTTTTTTAATCCAAAGTCCAAAGTTTGGTTTCCAAGCTGATATTTAATTGTAGTAGAAAATTTTGAGTTCTTTAAATTGGGCATGGTTATTATAAGAGAGTTTTTTTATATCACCCTTCTGAGGATTTCCATTACATGTATATAGTGAACTTTAGAACTTCATAAAAAATTCCCTTTCGAAATATAATGTATCTGCATTTTCTATATTGAAATACAGCATATAAAAATTATTTATTAAAATTATTATGCGTTAAGAAACATACAACAAATATAGAAGATAACATACAACATACATTTACACAAGTATGACTAGTATATAGTGCTGAAAGGCTAAGTATATGTGCCTCTTACTAATTAATATATTCTTTGACACATTTTAAACCCCATAAGACATAGATCTTGCTTAAAAAATGAAAAAAAGTAAATTATAGGACATAAAAAACAGTATGTTGATGTAGATACAAAAATGAAACAGTATATACAGTATACACATAAAATCTAATATTAAAGCTTTTGTTTCTAAAAGGATGAGCACAATTGAATGACTTCAATAATATGTAAATGTGAAACAGTGCTTATAATGTATTGGTCCTTTAATAAAAGTCATGTCCATAGAAATTTTAAGTTTGCTATCACATGAAAATACCATATGTTAAATAATTATTTGGGTTTAAAATTAACAAACATACAAATAAAAACATGCACAAAATTTTAAAATATTATGTTGGAATAAAAGTATAAAATAATTTGACATACAAAACAAACTACATGAATCATATAAAGTTATATGGGACTTAGTTTTGTAATCATGAAAATATGTTGATGAAAGTTTTTGTGATAAAAGATGATTTAGAGTACTAAAACTCAAAGGCTTGACTGGGAATAATATTAAAAAACATTTTTTGTATAATCACATTAATATTTCAGTAAATTCATATAGAAATCAGGGGGGGTATCCAGGATTTAAGTTTTTGGGAAAAATTTTTTGTTTTCCCAAAAATTTCGAAAATTCTTAAAATTTTCGAAATTTAAGTGGATTATGTACAAAAAACATAATTTTTGCCAGTTTTAGGTGGTGATGTATGTCCAGTTTGCCTTTACTATGATCCACACCTGGAAATCAATGCAATATTTCTTATTACCAGTAATTGGAAAAAAAATTCATGGTTTGTCACCGAAATCCAGGAAAATTAATACCACAGGAATAATAAAACTTTAACAGGAGAATGAGAACAAGAGAACATGATACATGCATTCAACAATGGCAAAGGGAAGATGTTACATGCAATAGCCTTTTAGACAAATGAATGCGGCTCTGCATTAACTTCTTACAATTGGCCTGATACAGTATTGAATTTTTTACAAGCTCTCATTGTGGTTAGAAATTAAAATTGTTCTAAATTGCCTAAATCTTGATTACAAACATCAGAATGAGACTTTAAAGCAGATTGATATTGAAAAGGAATGACCTTAAAACAGGTAGCACCTTCTTAAAATTTAATAAATAAATGTAGAATATTCATGTGAATCATAAATAGGCAGTCTCAGTTATAAAATTAGCACCCACTTACATCAACATTATAGATAGATAACAATATTTTAATTAAAAACGATCATATAGAACTCTCCAAGAAATTTGAAAGACATTGGACTGACAATTTTCAGCTCAAATAGATATTGATATGAAAAAAAATCCTTAATAAAGATTGAAAAACATTTATTTTTAAACTTATCAAGTACTAAAATATATAAAATGATTAAATTATACACTTTATAAATGGCTCTGTGACCTTAGTTTAAAATACTGTTCAAGTAACGAACTTGAATATTCAACAACCAATTTCCACCTTTTTAGGATAAGCATTGTAAGACAAGGTCAAACCAATGAACACAAATTCTATCTGAGCTAAATGATCAACTAACTTTTTTACTATCATAAAACTAACATAGGAAGACCTAATTTTTTTCTAAGTTCTGTTTGGTCTTCAGGCTTTAAGCACCATGGCGTTAATGTGACATTACAATCTAATACTATATTTATCATCGTTACTGGAACACCGTCAATATCCAGTCTGTGTTTACTGTCCACTGTGTACCTCACGTTAGTGAGACCCGTCTCCCTGTCCAGACGACTGGTCAACTGAAATATATTAACAACTATAATAGTATCGGATAAGGTAAAGGTCAATTGAAACAATGACAAGAAGTGATAAAGTATTTACCATATTCTATTCTTTTTTATTGAGAAGATAAAAATCTTGTTAGCTACTGCTCACTTAGTATACCACTGACACACTACCTCAAATGGCAGTTAACATGAAGTACAAAATAATGATATCCATACTTATATATATGCTGAGACATTCACAAAGTTGTCAAACTATGTAGATGTAGATTTTAGTGTAATGAGTTTCATAGTCGTTGAGTAAATGTTATAAAAAATCTGGCATATTACTGAAGTTGACTACAGTCCCTAACACTGGTTTAAATGTGACTTATTTAAAAGTGTTTATAAAATACACATGTAAAATAGAGGAAGGTTGGGCTCACAAATCTATTTTAACCTGACAACATTTTTTGTGTCTTTTACTAAGTTAATGCTTTTGTTTGTACTCTTCATCTTTATATTAACTGTTCGATCTTTCTTTGATAATATAAAACATAGTGTTTTTAATCTGGGGTCAATTGCAAGACAGTGAGCAGTCAGCTCTAGTTACACTGAAAGTTAATGGCCTTTTTCCAGTTAAGCCAAACAAAAAACTATGTGTGTTTCCTATAACATGTCGGAAAAAAATAAGTAGGTAGGTATGCATTAATTGTTTTTAACAATTTTGTTGACCTTGAGTAAATGGAGAGTGGAATTAAAGTTTAAAAATTAAAGCTTAAGCAAAAGTGGAAATAAAAATGGTAGGTAGCGTCGAGTAACCAGAAACACACATATTTTTTTGTGGCCTAATGATTTTTAACCGTTTGCTGATTTAGGAAGGTTGTGTCATGTAAGAATATCCCACATCTCATTATCTTAAACAGAAAAGCATTTTAAAGCTTGCAAATTAGGTACAGTATTTCATATACATACAATAGTTTGATTAAAGTATCTTTTGTTATCCCTGGGTCTAACTTTCCTGTTGTGTATATGTTTAAATGTTTTATATCCTGTTGTAATGCCTACAGGTCTTGTTATCTACAAAATAAAATACAAACAAAAAATTACTATTTGCATTATGTAATAATTTAATTTAATACCCAAGTTTTCTATAATATACATAAAATAAATGATTTAAAGAAAACAATTAAATTGCTAGAAATAAAGTATCATTATTAAAGTATATTGCTATTAATTTTTTTTCTTATACATGTATCAAATAACTTACAAAATTGAAGAAAAGAACAATTATCACTTTTTGAAATGGTTGTTTTTCATTATATGGTGTGCATGTTTTCTACCATGTCTAATAGTATAAACATATATTCTATTTGGATAATCTAAGTTCAGTCAATGTGGGTGTTGGGGTATTTTGTGTGTGTAATCATGTGTATTTGTTGGGTTCTTTTGTCTACTGGCTTTGTCCTGGCCTTTTCAGACTATAACATTCAAATGCCCCATTGGTACTTCTTTGCCCCCACAAGCAAATTTTACTGAGATGGGTTTCATTAAACATCTCCGATTGAGTGATTCAACAAATTTGAATATTTAATTTCAGTACAAGAATACCTTCAAAGATTTGAGAAAATCCTCACATTTGAAATGTTCTATGAAACTAAACACAACCCTTACATTAAGTTCTGCTTTCCTGATTCTGACATAGAGTTCATCATCCTCTCTTCCCCAGCCCCAGTATCTGTTAGACATACCATTTACCTGAAAAATGTAATTTTTTGTATTCAACAAATATTTGGTATAAAGGGTAGAGACTAAATAAATCAACAAAACAAGAGTAAACACCAAAGTATGTCTCACCTGCTGTCACCATTGGAATACCTTGTTATTAAACAACTCATTCATTAAATCCCAACATTTTCATGTGGACCAACTAAAATAATTCTAGATATCATAATCAATGAGAAACAGACTAAACATAAAAGACTGAAAACATATTAACAGTCATTTTGCCTAGAAATGAGGTCAAGGTGAGATGACATGATGACAGACGCAAAAACCTTATTGAATTCATCAATATCCTAAATATCAGATACCTAGCTATTATACTTTTCATTTTCCACAATAGTCTTAAAAAGAAGATTACAGCTTGAAAAAAGACCTAAGTTCACAGTGTCACTGGAGCAAGAGTCAGAGCCACACAGCATGGTGACAGTTGTATATACCATAACCTGAACTGTCTGTTTACCAAATATCAGATGCCTATTTATTATACTTTTCAAGTAAATCATTTTCCACAAATGTCTACAAAGAGGTTTTGTCCTGAAAAAAAACCTAAGTTCACAGAGTCACTGGAGCAAGAGTCAGGGTCATACAGCAAGTTGAAAGTTGTGTAGACCATAACCTGAACTGTTTGTATACTAAATATCAGATGCCTATTTATTATACTTTTCAAGTAAATCATTTTCCATGAAAGTCTTACAAAAAAGTTTATGCCACTGTCGACGCTGGAAAATGTCTCGTCTTCCGAACCTCTATGCACCTGATTTGTTGTTTTTCAGTCTTTCCCAGACAATGAGTTTTTTAATGATTTTATTAGGTTTTTATATGTATTTTTATTCTTTATCATACACTATATATTACAATTTTTTTTCTCTCAATGAGATGTCTGTTTCACATTTGGTTCTGTTTTTTGTTTGTTTTTTTTTCAAATAACATGTCTGCCCTTCTTGACTGTTTGACTAATTGAACACTGAAGTTTCAAACAATTGTTTAAATGGTTTTGTGTTTTTAAATTCCTAAAGTTTTATCTACATATTAGTATCAGGAGATAAAATTTATTTGTATCATTAAGAACTGATAAAATCCTCTTAAATTATCACTACCAATGATACTATAATCTTATTTACTTTTATAAAATGTAGTCTGTTAAAAAGCAGGATAGCACCAATAAACTTTTTATAATGATAAAGAGGATGGAGTTCTGGTGAGGCCACATGGAATGGTCCATTTTCAGGGTATGTGTAATCTAGACCTTCAGTAATAGGCACGAGATCTACATCATGCATAGCTATGTAGTCACAATCTGTTCCACTCTCTAGAAAACCTATGTTGATTAAAGATGCACGATTAAACCTGAAAAAAAATAACCAAAGATAAAGGTAAACTGAAGCACAATTAACACTAATTTAACAATATTTATCATTAACTTTATGTTCACAAAAATTCTTGTGTACTACATATTTTCAAGGCTTTACAAAGTAAATTACCAAAATCATATTTATTATGTTTTTTTTCCAGTTGCTATATTTAATTAACAGTTCACTTCTTAAATCTCAGGGATAACTATGTCATTTTCCCCAATTCATAATAGATTATACATGTATAACATCATTCAGGGCAGGATTTTGATATAGAGACAAGAAAATATATATAAGCTAAGTCCTGTTTTACAATACTTTTCATGTTGTTTTTTCAGGAATAAAATATTTTAAATCCAATCTGTGGTGAATTGATATTGTATCATATACGAAAAGTTATCATACATGTATTACATACAAATATGTGATACATGTAATAAATTGCAAATTTCTACTGAGCTTCATGCTATTACCTTAAATTGTCAACTTGATTTATTACATAAATATGATGTCTGACTCTCTGTTTGCTTAAGTATTTGTGGATATGAGGTGCAAACTCAAGTAATTCTTCAAATCTGTCCCTAAATGGCACAATGAGAGCTAGCTTGTGACGACCCCAGGATTTATCATCACCTGGGGGGTCTTTCACACACGTGTGATTTGGTCTCTGTCTGATTGTGTGATCTTCTTCTGTCTGTATTGCACATGAGGATAGATATATTATGAAAATGAGGCACGAGATTATGCCAACTAGCAGAAGCCTTGTTGAACATAATTTACGGCATACTCTAGCCATGCAACTCATTCATATCATCTGAAAAAGAAAGAAATATAAGTCAATTAGAAAACAAATTTACTTGCTTAAAAACAATGGTGAATCATTAGACCGGTACATGTACATATAGAATGTACTAGTTAAGGAATGACCACAATATTTTTTCTGTCTATGAAGAAGTAACATTTTAAAATGTGGCACACACTGTGTAACCTGTGGTCATTTTTTATAAATTAATTTCAATTACATGTTTTCTCAATTCAAAAATCAAATGATAGGAAAAAAAATAATTTAAAAACAATTTATAAATCAAAATCCCCATTTTGAACCCCACCTGTTCAAAAACCTCATCCTTTGAAAAATAACAAAAGTTTTCAAATTGTAAGCAGATCATCAGATCTGAATGTTTTATTTCATTGTTCTTATCTATAGCATGTTTTAAGCATGCAGATTGATCTTGATCTAAATTAATTTATTTTGTAATATTTGTCATGTTTGTCATGCAATGAATTGTCACCTGTGCTTGAATACTATAGACATGAAAGAAATGTGTGCCTCTACTCCTCAATCATGTCAAAAAAAGACTTGTGTACTTGTGAACTGCCTATTTATAGCTTGCATGCAAATAGAGAAACCACTCATCCATTAAAATCTCTTTGAAGCGTTAAGAAAGAGGAGAGCATTGAATCCTTTATGAAGCTATCAAAGTTGATGTTTTGTTAAATAGGAAAAGCACATCTACAACATACAGTATCTTTTTATAAAGATTTTGTGCAAGTTTCTTGAATAAGTTAGGAAAATAAGTGGATACCTTTGTCCCAATTTACTGTTTAAATGTCAGTTGCTTCTAATCACTGGCTAATTCAATGTTTTTAAAATATAAGTGACTTTAACACTTTCTTATATCAAAAAGATTCATTGAAATTAAGTTTCATGGAAAACAATTCAGTCAGGGAAGTGGCAAACAAGGTAAATCCTCTTCTGAAGTTTTCAGATAAACCTTGCCATCATGAGAAGCTTTTAATTATTTTTGTTGTTACACTTTTCCTGTGACAGGAAAGCACCCCCTTAGCCTCTCCTTATTTACAGACTAAATATTTTCAGCAATAGAGGATATTCAAACCATGTCCATGATCAGGTGGTTTTCTTTTTTTATTTTGTTATGTCATTTACTGGTTCAATTGGCTACTGATTCCCATTCCCATTAATATGTAGAAAATGACTTTGAAGTTTAAAGAAAGCAGTCTAAGCCCCCCCCCCCAAAAAAAAAAAAAATATGTGTGTCTACGGTTACCAAACCCTACCTATTTTTTTCATGCCTACCCTAACATTGTTTTTGCCATTTTTGCTTGTGCACTGTTAAACTCTATTTCCACTATCCATTTACTCAAGGGAAAAAAAATATATTAAAAATAAACAAGAGGCTCTCAGGAGCCTGAATTGCTCACCTGGTCTTGATGTCAACCCTGTGAGGATCTTTGTAGAGCTGAATAAGCTGAACATTTAAAAGCAGCTTTCCTCTTTCAGCAATAGTTTTCATTCTGTAGGCCAAAAACCTGCAAAATGTTATTTTAAGGGTCATCTGACAACTTCGACCCTATTGAGAATTTTGTAGAGCTACATGAGCTGAACATTTAAGCAAGCCCTATCTGCAATAGTTTTCATTCTATAGGCCAAAAACACTATTTTTGTCTTTAAGGGGCTGTAACCCCTATATGGGGTCATCTGACAACTTCGACCCTATGGAGACTTTTGTAGAGCTAAGTGAGCTGAACATTTAAGCAAGGAACAGCTTTCCTCTATCTGCAATACTTTTCATTCTATAGGGCAAAGGCATGAAAAAAGGCTATTTTTGACCTTTACATAAGGGTTCCTCTGACAACTTTGACCCAATGGAGACTTTTGTAGAGCTTTTGATTCTGAAGAGCCTAAAATCCTTCGGATTTTTTCTATCTGTTATGGTTGCTGAGTTGTAAGCCATTTTAAGTGGTTTTACCCTATGTTCTATTTTTAGTAACAGCAGCCATCTTTTTTATGGAATGATTTCAAAATGAGGATTGTTTGTTGCCAACATGTCATATACCATTCCTGCAAAGTTTCAGTTAAATTGGTTCAATGGTTTCAGAGGAGAAGATTTTTGAAATTGTTAACGGACGACGGATGACAACAGATGAGGGACGCATAGTAATGGCATAAGCTCACTTGGCCTTTGACCAGGTGAGCTAAAAAATTATACACCTACCTACTTTTTTTTCAGACATGTAATTAGAAACACACATATTTTGTTTTTGTTTTGCCTAATAATGCATTTACAAATACTTAATTTAATCATGTTAATTGTATGTAGTGGATTACTCCTATAATATAAGAGGTCTCATACTTTGACGGCAACAAGTCAAAAAATAGCATGCCGTCCAACCTCCGATGTTGTTGGAGTAGTAGTGGATAATTTTAACACTACCAGGCCTACCTGAAATATAACTTTTTGTTTCTGATTTTTTAATATTGCAATTAAATTGTTAATATTTTAACAATTGCCCCTTGCTCACTGATGAACATTTATTGTTTCTGTTCCGATTTCATGGTGGTGTCATTTTTAAAGTCTTAATTTTTGGCTCCTTGACAGCAGTCAGAACAATTTCCAGACTTTATATGAATCTTACTAAAAAAAATATTATAAATAACACAAAATAAATGATTTTTCAATACACCTTTGTGAACAACTTTTTTACTTGAAGGGTGCCTTTGGCTGTTTAATCTTGTCAGGGAAAAAAATTTCCACACAGAGCATGGAAAAAATCAATGGCAAAATCTTTTTTTTTTATCTCACCTGGTCAAAGGCCATGTGAGCTTATGCCATTACTATGCGTCCATTGTCATCAGTCATCCTCCATTAACAATTTCAAAATTCTTCTCTTCTGAAACCAATTTAACTGTAACTTTGCAAGAATGTTATATGACAAGTTGGAAAAAAATTATCCTCATTTAAAAATGATTCGATAAAAAATATGGCCACTATTACATGTATTACTTAAAATAGAACATAAGGTAAAATCACTTTAAATTACTTATAAATCAGCAACTATAACAAATAATCAGATAGAAAAAAAGTTTTTATTTGGTCGAAGTTGTCAGATATCCCTTATATCGGTTATGCGCTTTTTCATGTTTTTGCCCTATAGAACATGTAGAATGAAAAGTATTGAATATAGAGAAAAGCTGTTGATTGCTTAAACCTTCAGCTCATTTAGCTCTACAAAAGTCTCCATTGGGTCGATGTTGTCAGATGATAGTAGTTATAGCCCTTTGAAAGTCAAAAATAGCTTTTTTCATGTTATTGCTCTATAGGATGAAAACTATTGAAGATGGAGAAAAGCTATTGCTTGCTTCAACCTTCAGCTCATTAGGCTCTATGAGTCTCCATTGGGTCAAAGTTGTCAGATTACCCCTGATAGGGGTTATGGCCCTTTAAAGGTGAAAAATAGTTTTCATGTATTTTGCCCCATAAAATGAAAACTATTGCAAATAGAGAAAAGCTGTTGCTTGCTTCAACCTTCAGTTTATTGCAAAGGCGGATCCAGGGAGGGCCCGGGCCCTCCCTTTTGGCGGAAAAATTTAGCAGGTGAGTGATTCAGGCTCCTGGGAGCCTCTTTTCCATTATTAGCATTATTTATTCAGCAATAATCCTTCATTAGCGAATAATTTTTTCATTAAACACCGATGCCAGAATAATTTTTTAATCAAATTTCAGCTCCAGACTATTTTTCAGGACAAAGAAGAAGCCCCCTTCAAGTTAAATGGTTATCATAGCGAAAATTTTCTTTCAAATGCGTGTCGGTTTCTGGACATAACTACTGTATTGTTCATTCTTAACGTGTTAAGTAGCTTTTCAGATAAAGAAGAATGGATATGAATTATATTTTACCTTAAAAGAAATACCAGAATATTGTAAAATAGGTACTTTGTGTCTAGTTTCAAGATTCTGACTTCGGAAAAAAATTACCGGAAGCAGGTCTCCTTAATAAAATCGAGTTCGAGTAACGGAAAAGTAAGGTTTAGTTCCGGAGAAGGTGACGGTTTCTTAAAAGATCTTAAAAGGGGTATACGAATACGAATTTGAATTCGGTACGTGCAGACAGTTCAACGCAAAACTCTGATACCCTTATATAGTGGTCCTATCAAAGCAGTTTGGTCACCACCATAATTAGTTAGAAAAAGTGACTACAAACGGCATGAACGGAAGCAGGAACATTTTAAAACTGACGGAAGGCAAAAAAAAAAAAACATTCAAACTTTCTAGCCAAAACCTTAACCCTAACCCTACCGGTTAGGACAAAAATAATAATCCACCTCCATAATATTAATAGAGGATACTTTGAACAGCTTTCCTGAAAAAAATCATAAATTGTAATTTGAGAAGTCTTTCGACAAGTTAGGAAAAAAACAAGAACATAGATTTGACTTCATGATAGACTATATTAACATTCACTTTGAGTCATTCAAATGACTTCAAATATGACAACATGGAAATGGTGGAAAATGAAGATATGGAACCAGTGGCAGCAGAAGCAATCAGCGTCCATTATTGGTCCTACAGTATCTTACAGTAAGGAGGATGGGGTTCCAAGGTTGGACGCCTTCTTTCCTTAGAAAATTTCTAATTTTCGGCAAAATGGGCAAAAATTGGCCTGCAACCCACTTGTTGGCATTAGGGTGTTATTGTCTTTCAACTGACTTAATACAATTACACATAAAGCCACCTCATGCAGACTGGAACCGACGGCTTCTAATATAAGTTACCTGCATTTAAAACTTAAGTACAGAAATAGTGTGTGGACATTAAGATGGATTAACGGTATAGTATGGAAAGGGTTTCTTACCAGAGATTTATACAATATTTCCAAAATCGAAGCTGGACTTAGATTTCAACTGGATAATAAAGAATTTGTCGCTGTGTTACATTTATTCTTATGCTTATGGGTGATAACACTAACATCAGATATAACAATGGGTGCTAATTATTTAATGGAGGTCTGTGTGTATAAAACTGTCAAAATAATGTCACATATTTGTACAAACTGTTTAAATTGATGAAAAACGATTTAGAAAAGTGACAAATTTTGTTTCAACATAGACCTCCATCAAAAGGTTAACTTACAGCATCAATTTGATAACTTGTAAAGAGTTATTATGCTTTAAAAAGCCACTATATCAAATGTAGTCAATTCGTTCCTCCATTATATTCATTTTTTTTTGTGATTATGTTATTACTAAACAATAAAGGACCATCTTCAATTTAGCGCTTGCATTTTTATCGACAACAACAATGTTATTATTTAGCACCTGTATTATTGTAGGGTGCAATAAAGAATTTCAATGAGATAAGAAACACGTTAAGCTGAAGACCTGTCAGATCACTACTTCCTGTTTGGGTGGGTGAGTGAGTTGGTGTATTTACGCCATTGCAATGCGATATAGATTATTTAGAGGCGATGTATATGAAATAATGAAAAATGAACACGAAATGATGATAAGAAATAAGAGGTGGTTGGTGACAAAGAATTTTGAAAACAACAGGAAAAGGGAAGAGGTGGATATAGGGGCGGAAAATTTAACCTATGTGGTGCATTTCTTGGCGGTCCACAAAGGGATCTTTCGTGTGCATGAATCGTGGCACTCTCCACTATGTTCAGCAATCAGACTTTCCGTATTTTAGACCGGACAACCTGCGGACGAAGGCCACCTTATTCAGCCACCTAGGGTACAGTTGTTCGCTCTGTGGGCTGAGTACTAATCCGATGTCAGAATGTCAAGACACTCTAGTCCCCTCTTACGTCAAATAAAAACTTTTGTATTACTTCATTCTAAGAGCCTCAGACCTATCAGATTTTCCTATTTTGATAGTTTCTGAATAAAAAGCCATTTTAAGTTATTTTACCCATGGTTCTATTTTTGGTATAATATCCATGTTTTTTTTTATTTGATTTATACAAAATGTGGAAAATTTGTTACCAACATGCCATATGTCCTTCTTTAAAAGTATCAGTGCTTCATGGGGACCAAGAATATGTCCAAGACATGATGCTCCATCTCCAACATCTTCTTATTTCTACAACCAATGAACCATGAAGTTGATGCCAGGAGTCAAATTTCATGATGATTTTTGGCTTGGATTTTGTATGCTTATTTCCTGATGTATATCTATAATAAGTGTCTTGGTGAAAACTACTTACCCATAGACCTGTATATTCAATATACAGGTCTATGTTAAACCCAAGTAAAACATTCTGTGCTCAATCATCCATAAAGTTGATGAGACAGAGACCGGTATAATTTTATGATGATTTTTGTTTGTTCATATCCAGATGTATATGATTATGTGTATAAAGTTTACTCAATGCCATTTTTCCTTCATGGTAAACAAGAAGGTAAACCTCATTTTCCATGATCAATCAACCATAAAGTTGATGAGACTGGTACAATTTTACCATGATTTTTGTTTGTTCATATCCAGATGTATATGTGTATAAGGTTACATGATGATCATGGTATAGTAACTTAAACCTGAAGGTAACCTAAGTATAACACCCTTTTTTCTGTGATCAATCAAACATGAAGTTGATGAGACAGGTACAATTTTGTCATGACTTTTGTTTGCTCATATCATGATGTATGTGTGTAAAAAAAATTCATGATGATGGTAAAGTAACTTAAACCTGAAGGTAAAACTGGTGGAACGGACTTATGGAGCAGATCCCTATATGCCCCTATACTTTCGTAAAAAAAGTTTTTATACCCCATCTGCTTGTCAGTCATTCCAAATGTTGCAAGATGGGGCATTTTGTCTTTCAGACATTTTTGTTTACATGTTTAGATTAGTTTTGGGTTTGTAATTTTTTTCAGTTTCCCCAAAATCTCTATGCAAAGACAATGCCTCACACAAAATTTAGAGTACTACTACATATATGAGGTACTTGCTATACACCATTCTGTTAAGTAATTTCATAGGAGTTCGAGTTAAATAACTTAGTGGTGGACAGATGGAGAGAACTAAACAATACGTCCACCTACTACACCTTGTACAATGTAAAGCAAAAGCCAAAATCATGCTAAATTTACGAGATTGTAATGCACTAAAGGTACTTCTTTTGAAAACAGCAGGTTAAGACAAATATGAGAAATACACAAAATTATCAGGATCTGTTGTTAAGAATTTAACATAATTTTGATTTCAGTTGTACACGGTATACTAAGGTACATAGTATTACAGACACCAGACAATGGCTTGATCTCACAAACTTCTACATTTGTGTCAAAAAAGATAAGTCAAATGTCATGACTTCATACATATCATCACCATACAATAGGTATATCAAATCTCATAAAACAGTTTAGAGAGGTCTCATAAGGCAGAGGAAGGGAACAGACAGGTTGATTCCTTTCTATACATGTACACTGTACCTTTAGTGGGAAGGTATTAAAAGACTATTTCACTTCTTTGTAACAATTTAATTGTTCTTTTATATATCATGAGAGGAACTTACAACATAAGCACTATTACAATGCCAAAAATTCATAGGAAAATAAATAAAACAAATATACCTTATATCTACAGTTTTGTATATAGTACATGAAATTCAAAGTATTATATTGAATTTTAAAACTCAGTCTAGTCAAAATTAATTCCATGAAATTGGTCTATAAAGAACTAAACAGGGAATTTTTTTGTTTCTTTATTTCCACTTTACCTAAACCATGCAAAATTGATCATTTTCATTAAAAATTTGCAATTCTATATTTTTTTCCTGTTGAAGATAAAGGGATGTTCAAATTCATTAGACAAATACTCATCTAAATAAGAATCAATACAGTAATATTCATAGGTACATTTCTTGAAACTTAACACTTGTTTATATTTTAAGAAGGTCAAATAAATGCAATTACAACCTTCCCTATACTATATATATCAACACAATGAAGTAAATCTATAAAATTATTACCCATTTTATGAAATTTAGCTTGACAGCTGCCTTAAGTTTTAACCATTTATAAGGAGGGTCTTTTTAATCTTTTGCTGATGGTTTGGTTATCCCCTATCTAAATCAGTATTGAACTGTTGAAAAACAACATTGTATTTAGATATAAAATGCTGAAACTTCAAAATGTGGGAACATTCTTTTTGATTAAATTCTTAAGCTGCAGCATTGCAAATTTCTGTATCTACTTCCTTTCTGCATAAATATGAAGTGATTCTTTAAAACAAACAAACTTTTTTATCCAAAATAAAAGCATAGAAAAAGACTAATACATGTCAAAAGCCAAGCTGGACCATTACTATTAGTCCTATGATAAGCAAAGAGATCAATTCCCAGTATGAATTGCTGCCAGATTTGCTAACTGCTAAGAGTATTGCTATTATTTAGCTAACAAACTCTATAAAGTGGAGAATTAAGCATATACAATTAGTGTCCACAGGACAGATATTGTTGAAAATGTGCAGTTGATCCTTTAAGCCCCCGTCCCACCCCCTAAACACCAAACAAAAGCAGATTTGGGAATTCTAAATAATTTCTTTAAAGGATATTTTAGATGTGATGTCAGAGTAAAGTGACCTTCAAATACACCTATGAATAATTTCCAGATCAATGTTTAGCAACAACAAAACCCATCTTGTTTAGCCAAATATTTATACGGTCCTTATTTGAAAATGAAAATGCCCAATACAAACATGTATGAATTTTTGCAATGGAACAAAAATAAAGTGAATTGATGTTATATAACAATTATGCTCTAGTATTAGAGGAAATATCATATCTGTATTTTAGTCTTGTAAATAGTACATTGCATGGTTAAAGATAAAACAAATTCTTAAATATAAAGATAGATACACAATCCACATAAACACACACATCTAGTAATGAACAAGGCAAATTATGACATCACACTGGAATATTTGATAGAATATTTCATACTACTACATCACACAGCACTTTATGTGCCTAATTACACCTTCACATACATACTAAAACACATATATAATTACATCACAAATACACAACTTAATACACAATTTTAAAAATCTTGAATTACAATTATATATAAATAAGAAAGACTTGAGTTTTGCAGGAAAGAAAAATAACAATAAGGTACGGCAAATTTTAACCAATATAGTTAACAATCTTTGTAGTTCCTGAGCTCTTTGATATCTAGTACTGAATGTACTCAAAACATACACGACTGAAAAACCAATTCATTGAACTTAAAAATTTTCCTGCAAGAAAACATAGATGTGAAAGGTCTTTTTTAAAATAAAATTGAGAACTATTACTTTGAACTTTACAATCAAAATTAATGTAAACTCATTCTATTAGTAGGTTAGCAAGGTATATTTGAATGACTCCACAAAAATATGTTACGTGGGAAGTTATCATACTAAAACATTTTTGAAAGTTAAGGATTTTTATCAAAGCAAGAATATAAGCATGGCAGTCATTCATATCATGATGAAAATTATGAGCATTAGGAAATCGCTGGATAACTTCACTTTGAACTCATACTTTGTAACACTACTAAAGAACAGTACAATTCTGTTTTTTTCTGGGAAAGAAAATAAAAATACAAGTGTGAAAGATAACATGATAATAATTTTTTAAAGCACTATCAAAACTGACCTGATTCAAAGTACAACATCTAGACCATATACACTTAATAACCATGTAAACATCAATGGTAACAAATCTTAAGCTGTATAACAAAGAAATTCATACATGAAAAAGATAATATAAGAAAGTCAGAAATATACTTCCCCCACTGTATTTCTCTCAATTGTTCTTTTTTCAACCATAATTATGATTTCTTTTAACTCTGATGGAATAAAACAGTCATGAATAGCTGTTTATTGAAATGAATGTATTTATACCTATGTTTAATACATAGATAATTATAACGTGTATTTGCTCTATACCTTTATGCTTTAAAAATCAGTAAAACCTGAAAGCATAATAACAATAGATTCAGGTCATCACATATGCACAAAGATATAGAAATGGGTCTTAAAATAAGTTTACTAAGTAACAATGAAATCCCTAGATTCATAATCACCCATTTCAATATGAAACCTAATGATAACTGGTCATATGATTTTGCAAAACTGGCAGAACCAACAAAAGTCTATTGCCAAGTAAAATCGCCAATCTGCCAAACATTCACCACCCATTCAAAAGCGATTGGTCCACATTGGTATGTACACAATTGAGCTTACAGATCTATCACAGTCTATTTCGTTACATAGGTATAGGTCCGCACCGGCGATCGAGAGGTCCCTTCTGGTGGTTCTACGTTTAAAAAGTCCCAAATAAGAATTGTGTCATCGTGTGAACTGCTGACGATTTGGAATTCATCAAATTGCAGACGGAATACTCTCCCTGAATGTTCCTACAAGATAAAAATTAAGATGTAAAACAGATTCTATTTGTCAATAATTTTATATATGCTATATTGGTTAATCAACATTCATTTATTTGAAAAGTAAAGAATACAATTTTAACTTGTGCAAATGTTTGTAAGCTTTTCTATAAAGTATAATTTTTTTGACAAAACAAATCTATAATTTTTTTTTTCATTACATGCACAGCCTTAGAAAAAATTATGTGAAAATTGAAAAAGTAATTTTTTTCTAACTCCAACAAATTACAATCTTGTTATCATTATCTAAATGTTTAAAATAAAACAAAAATTTTGTCCGGTGTTTTTTAAGTATGTTTTACTATGCATATAGATAAAAGGTTATTGTATTTTTAAGAAACTGTTAACTTCTATCAACTTATGTGTAGTTTTGGCTGTTTCCACCTCCCCAATAAACTTCTTTGGAAAAGTTGAATTTTTTAAACATGTCAAATTGTGGTGGTATTTCTAATGCTTTAAGACGTCCTTCTTTCCAATAATTTCTACCGGGGAGGATGTTGAAACAGCCAAGAACTTTTTGTCTTCTATACTACTCACAGGCTACAAATTAACCAAAAACATCAAATTAGAGAAAAAATTCATAAATACCTAGAATTTGCTATGTAATTATGTTGCATTAGCATTGTTTTCACAGTTATTCTGACAAATGTCAACCCATGATAAACTTAAACAAAATCTAGGTATCAATGAATAATTGTTTTAATCAGGTTTATGTGGTATATATATTTTAATTTGTCTACAATTTTTTTTTTGTGTATCATTTTTCAAAATAAATAATTGGATCTTTTGATGAATCAATGCATGCATGTTTTTTATTGATACTGTAAATTATATTCATTCATGTTGATCAATACGTGTATCTACAAAGGAATAGAATCCAAGAATGCTCAAAATTGTATCACAATAAGTTTTTACAGTCTTAGTTAGACAAGGTTTACAGGTAGACAACCCACACAAAGTGGGCAAAGTATTTTTGAAAATAAGGTTTTTGTGTGATAATTTTCTAAAAGCTTAACTATGTTCTTTGGGATTTTTTTCTAGTGAATTACTTGTGAAGAACTCCAATTTTTAAGTAAATACTTACCACAAGAGTTCTGAGACAGAGTGTTCCTGCTGGAGCACGAGGGTCCAAGGCCGCTGCTAGGTCCCATACTTTGATTTTACTGAAATAAAACACCAAAATTATTAATTTGAACTCTGAATATACAATATTTTTTTCCTTCACTTAAGTTATAAACAAATAAAGAAGGAATGTGTCCATGGGACACGGGTGCCCCATCTGGTCCCAAACAGGAAGTACATGTCTTGACAGGTCAGAGAGTCGCTTAAGATATACAGTTTGTTATACTGCATCTTCGCTAGCCAAGGGTTACGATCCGCTATCTCTCATCTTCACCCTTGGCAGATCTAGAAGGTTTTTGTAATCTCGACATTTTAATTATCTCCCTTGAAGCAATATCTATTCCAAGTTAAAAAAAATTATTTTCATCCAGATAGTTGCAAAAATAGGATATATTTCATTTCATTAACGACAAACATTTATCTAAAGATAAAATAAAGGTAATTTTGGTCAGATTTGATCAAAAGTGCTAATATTTTTTGCAAAAATAATAATTATGTATCACCTTTGTAAACCCACATGTTTATTAACAGATTGTTTGAAAATGGAAATGCTGCTTAATGATTGGATGCAGCCAACTTTCACTGCATCCAATCAGATGAGAGAATGTATGACCACAAAAAACCTTCTAGATCTGCCAAGGGTGAAGATGAGAGATAGCAGATCGTAACCCTTGGCTAGCGAAGATGGTTATACTGAACCATCTAACCAAGTTTCAAATTATTCTCATGTACAGTTTCTGAGAAAAGCTTGACGAAATTAACATCTTGACACAATCCCAAACAGGAAGCAGAAGTCTAAAAGTCGCTTAGGACGTACAGTTTGTCATACTTAACCATCTTACCAGGTTTCAAATCATTCTCATGTACAGTTTCTGAGAAAAGCTTTACATACTGACAGATATGATTTAAACCCCAAACATGTCCTTGTGGAGGCATAAAAAAAATTCTTGGATAACTGAAGGTAGGTTAAGAATTTTTAAATATTCCTTTCACTATCTAGTATTAAAATTTCTTTTGCATGAATGACATTGCTGATAAATTTTTCCTGATAACAGATTAACAGAATTATAGATTATAACATGTCATTTTTCATATCAGACCTATTGTCAGCCCTAGGTCATGATATCAGCCTGAGAGTCATAGGCTTGAGGGATGATAATGTCTTGGGGCTGATATTGGTCAGATATAAAAAATGGAATGTTATGATCTTTTTTTTTATATACTTCAATATCAGTGTAATGTTATCTTTTTAATGGAATTTGGTACCACATCTGGTTAAAGTTTTCAATATAAACAAACAAAACAAATTTTATTCACAGAAATATTGCATTATTTTAAAAAACGCACATTTGTCGTCTGCTATGTAAGTTGTTATTCTGAGAATATTAAACTAAAATAGACTAAGGGAATGTCTGGTTTACAATTTCGAGTTCGGCAATTGAGAATAAAACAGAAGTAGTTGATAAGAACTGATAACAGTTGAAAATGAACTTGATTACCACACGGTAAAGTTTTTTTTTGACAAAAAAATAAGATTCTACGTTAAAACTTCTTTATGATCATATTGTCAAATTTAAGTATTATCATATCTAAGTATATGATAATGAACTATAGCAATTCATCTTACAATTGATGTCTAGCACTATGTGTAGACATATATATTGTATATAATGTAAATGAACAGTCTTTGTACCAATGTATTATTAGGTTGTGAAAAATAAATTGATTACATACCCATCATAGGCACCACTGACAATACGTTTATTATCAAATCTAATACATCGTACAAGTTCTTCATGTCCCTCTAATACTCGTAAGCAAGCACCACACTCAATATCCCACAACCTAAAAAAAATGTACCAGAAAATTATCTAAAGCTGTATACATCTATGTTCTTTCACCAATTGTACTTTTGGTAGGTCTTGCTCATTGTTATTTTATAATTACATATGCTAATTGTTTTTTTTATTATGATATAAGTAAAAATATTGACTAAGTTTCTGGTGTAAGCACATTGTGCTAATCTTTACTCAGTTTTGCTAACTTTATATAGTTCAGTTGTTCACTATCAAGTTTTAATTGTTTCCTATGTTGAATTTTAGAAATATCGGATTTGACAAAGTAAAGTTTTCAATATGATGGTGATGCTTTGCATAAGTATGTGTGTCATGCATGAAACAAAAATTAACTGGCAAATCTCAATATTACATCAAACATCTGAAAGCTGATGTCTGTCATAAATATGGAAACTCAAACTAAGTTTTTGTGGGAACACCTAAGTTAACAAACATTTACATCATTCAACATCCACAAATAAAAACAATGTCATAATTTATGTATCATCTGACCTGATTGTGTTGTCTGAACTTCCACTAACAACCAGTCTATCTCTGTACTGTAGACAGGCTATACCCCTCTTATGACCATTCAGAGTCCTTACGAACTCACAGGTGGATGTACTCCAAACCTTAGAAAGAAAAAACATGTACTATTTCATCATAAAGGATTTTTAATATATTTATTTTCAACTAAAAGCATCCTAGCATTAAATAGTGAAAATGCATTAAAATATTTCTTTATGCTGGAAATGATCATCTCTGTTTTAAAATATATTATCAACAGTCAGAAATTAAGAAATCTTTAACATTTTGTTTACACCTGAAGAATTAACAAACTGTCCTCTTATCACTCCTACCTTTATGGTTCTGTCTCCTGATGCTGATACAATGTACTTTTCATCGAAATCTACCACATTGACAGCTGCCCTGTGCCCAACTAATACTCTACGTAAGTTGATTTCTGTAGGAGATTGCATGTCCCATACAGCTATAGATCTATCCTGTAATCAGAGCAAAATATACCTAAATAATATTTTGGGAAGAGTTCCCCAAAAAATATATTAAATATTATAACCTCAATATTATCAAAATGTGGCATTCAAATGCTTATTGCGAGTAAGATTTACTATCACTTCTGTTTGAAGTTTTGGATGTATTGTGTTGTTTTTTTCTGTGCTTTTCAGACTTCTGATATTCACATGCCCTATCGATACTTCTTTGCTTCTAATGTAAACAAACTCTTTCCACTGCCAATAGAAAAAAAATAGAAGAGGAAAAACTACGGTATCATTTTATACAATTATTATGAAATAAATCTATTTTCTAAAAGTTTTTTTTTAAGTTCTTACTCAAACTAAATAGTGCAATATGTACATTATGTTTGCTGCAAGAATATGTTTTTTTGTTATATCTTACTTTAGAACATGTGACCATGATGCCATCACAGAATCGTAAATGTAACACAGCTTCACAATGATGAATGAGGGTGTTGACCATCTCTCCTGTTCTAACGTCCCATACTCTATAATAGGAAACAAATTTTATCATTCATAAAACTGTGTTTTATAGGTCGTGTGTCCTTGCTGCAATACTCATGTTAACATTTTTTCAGTGGTTCAAAATTTCAATTTCAAAGGTTCTGCATTAAATAAAGAGGAGCTAGGAGCCAAAACAAGTGCTAATTTCTAACTCAGGACTTGTAATAATATTAATTAATTAATATAAGGAGTAAATAACAGATCAGAAATCAGTCCGCAAGTGATGACATAAGGTTCTATTTGACCTGTGAATAGCCAATAGTAATGCAGGTGTGTTGCAAAAAGTTAGAACTTATATGAACACTCTTTCCAAAAGATAAAAAGTTTTTTTCTTGTAGTTTCCCTACGTTTTTTTAATCTCAATATTTCAAAATGTTTTATATGAATTTGAAATGTTTCTTGTTCTACCTTTGTGTATTATTGGAGTTTTTGAACATTTTTGAAACCTATTTGAGCATTTCAAAAGAACAGAAAATGTTGATTCAGTTTTAAGTAAACATTACACTGGTCTTATACTTATGGAACAGTTATTCATCCTTGATATAGTAATAGTGTAAACAATTTTAATGACAACTTATCTAGAGTTATTTACATGTACATGTAAAGCTATTTTCAAGTGTGTGGTTTTTTTTTAAATCCGATAATGCAGATTGACTGTAATCATGTTACTGGACATTAAACATACAGCAATCAATGAATTATTAAATCAGCTAACAATGTACAAACCTGACAGTTGAATCACTGGACCCTGATATAATGATATTATCATCATACTGCAGACATAGGACTGATCCTGTGTGACCAGTCAATACTTGGACACATTCTAATGTCTCTCTGTTCCAAAGCTGCAAAAAAACAAAATAGAAATTATTTCATTAATCAGTGACATTTTTATTTTTGAATTTTATACAAAATTTCTCAGTTTTATATCAATGCCATACTGAATCATAATGGAGAAAAATAAACAGAAAATGGCATAAAACAACACTTTTGTGAAGCAACCAAATTTATGTATGTTTTATTTTCATTTTTTTATTTTTATAACTTGAATATTTTTTTCTCATTTCTGAAAGTGAATTACAACTTTTTCAACATGGCTCCAAAAACCACACAAACCGCTAGCCGCTATTAACTAAAACTAAGATGTAACCATGATAAAAGATATTTTTCATATCTTACTGTTTATTTCTTTTCAATACGTAGATTTAAAAGTTTAATTACAGCCTTTGAAAAAATGCTTTCTTAATTAAATTATAACATATGCGTAAAAAAATATCAAGCCATTCCACTACTTACAAAATCAATGAAATAATATAAATACAATGTATTTCATGACTAATTTGTAAAACTTGTCCAAAAAGTTGATTGTAAGATATTACTTTTGTTTTTCTTATTTAAACAACATCAATTCAAGTTGCACAAAAAACAAATGAATACCTTTATTGTGTTATCCCTTAAGCCACTAATGATTCTAGTTTCATCATACTGTAGACAATAGACACCTTTACTGGTCTCACTTCGGCAGTGGATACGCTTTAATGTGTGACGCCCAGTCTTCCAATTTGTTTCTATCCTCTGAAATGGTAATATATAAAGATGAAACCATGCTTTCTTAATTTTGAAAGGATCTTTATCTGTTGTTTTGTTAAGGTAGCACAACAGTCAAAAATGATTTTTTAATGTAAAATATTTTTTTTGTAGATTAACTTACAATAAAGAAATACAAGTGCATTGTAAAAAAAAATATGTCATTATCTTCAACCATTAATGAGTCATTAGATAATCAATTTATGTAAACAAATAGCACATGGTCTTATCAGCAATAAATAGATTTGGGGGTGTGTCTTATCTGTCAATAAAATAATCACTCCAGCTGTTTACTGACCACAAAAATAATTAAGACACTGGCTACTGATCATTCATAAAAAATAAAGACGGAGAGTGATAAAATTCAAGATAAAGTGTTTAGGGAAAAAAAGAGAAAAAGGGGGAAGAAAAAGACAGTTAAAACAATGGATGTAAGTGTTGTCACAAGCTTAAAAGAATCGGACAAATGATCCTACTACAATCAACAGTTTTCAGAGTCTGACAGTTCTAAAACATCTAAAGCTCTGGATGATTTACAATGTGCTAGTGTGTCATTTGCTAAGCTGAACTCTTCCATTGTGGCACCTTTAGATGAAGACCATAATGAAAATGACGACAGTGATGATGATATGATTGAGAACTGGATGATGACTTCATCAAATATTGAAACAACAAGTGATTCTTAAAGTTAATAAATATTAAATACAGTAAGGTCCGAAACACCATAAATAATACTCAGAATTTGAATAAAATTTCAAACATCAAAGTTAGAAGTACATTCTAAATATACAGTATCATTAGCTGAAAAAGAAGAGATAACATACTGATTACAGATGTAATACTGCTATGTGACACATTGAAAAATAATATGGAATACTATCCTAGATAGTGAAACTTGACCTCCAATATTGAAAATAATTAAATATTCAATTGAGCAAAACAGAAAATGAGGAAAAAGTTTTAGGCTGAAAGGTGCAAAGATGGGATTTTGTGATTTTTTATAATATTACATAGAAGTATCTCTAATTATTAATTCTGTGCACAAGTAAAAATCATATTTAATTATCAATTATCATAAGCTGGTCTCCCTATCTTAGAGATAATCTTGAAGTGGGAGGAGTTATTCCTTATCAGATTGCTTGATCTTAAATAAAGGTCAAATCAGTGACGTAAAATTCCCGCCATTTGCCAAGTTATGTTGTTTAGGATTGACCATGCACACAATTTTGCATAAATAATGAAATTAGTATGAAGGAAACACAAGCTAATGAGTTCTAATAATAAATCAAACATGTGAGAACATCACCCCATGTTTCCCAGTGGAATTCTATCAATTCAATAGACATTATGGGGGCTCAAAGTGGGAAATTCAGAATTTTGATGATTCTGAACATATTTTACACAGGCAAAATACCAACTTTGAAAGAATATAGCACCCTTATGGTTACCTCTACTACCTTGACTTTGATATATGTTGATCAGTGTGGTATCTGCTACAAAACCGTGTCTCAAATTTTGGATAAAGTGATTTATTCAAAAGTTATGAGTTCTCAAAGAATAGTAGTAGGGTCAATGTTACCCCCCAGGGTTAAATGAATGTATAACAAGAATGAAATGAGATAGGGAAAATCTGAGACACGGTTTTGTAGATAATTATAGGTCAATTGGTGTGAGAAAATGCAATTTTCAACAGGACTCAGGATAAATGAGTTATTTTTATTGAAGTGCTGAGGGATGATTTCTTGAATATAAATAATTTTTTTAACAACCTTTTTTATTTATAAAACATTCTTTTACATCATTAGAAAGAGTTATGTCTTAGCTGTAGAATAAGCCATAAATGAAAAAAATATATTAAGAATTAAGAAAGTTATAAGGTTTCAAAGACTGCCAGTCGGAGTAGAAAAAAGTTGACTGTTGTGCTACCTTAAATATTATTTACACAATGTTTGTGTGAAGTGTGCTTAGGTTTCCATTTTTGCTCATCAATCAACCCTTTTACTTAGGTTAGAAAATCTGATTAAAGATTCTACCGAGCATGGATTTCCACCTAATACCAGCTAAATCTGAAAAGAGGTAGAAAATTCTTATATGCCTTTTATCTTGATTATAAATTTGTTATAAATTTTCACACAAAGTTTCAAAATTTCAGCTTCACCAAGAGTATTTATATTAACAAATTACAGACTACATCTAGACTTCTACTTACATCTATATCATCAATAATTTGTGGGTAAAGGTTCCTATAAAATTTGTGGTCCTTCAGGGGTTCATTTGGCTTTGGTTTAAACAAGAACTGTATCCTGAAAAAAAAACACCCAAAAAAACTACAGTTTATTGTAAATCATAACTTTAGTGCCTTGATATCTATACATGTAAGACACCATTGATCACCTTTGGGAGTGACCTATTCTTGAAATAATTGCTTGTTTTGAGGTTAAAGGTAAATGTATGTACATAGATATCTTTTGGGGGAAAAAATTAACAATAAAAAAACTTTTTCATAATCTTGATGAACAGTCATGGACAAAATGTATGAGTGACTTGAAAAAAACAACAGAGCAGTGGAACATAAACAAAATATTACATACGGAAAGTTTAACTTGGTAAAGTCTTTCTTTTGATCTACTTTTACATACTATACACATGAATTTACTCTTACCATCCTCGTCTGTCTGCTAAACCTCTCCATAACGTGTCTGTTCTGACCATTCTCTCTATCAACTTCTTCCATAACATGCCTTCTGAGATCACACGATGCCATTCTTTACAGACTAGTTCGGCAGAACACAGTGATTTGGCATCAAGGTAAGATAAAATATTTTCTGCTATGTGATCTAAGCCTTTTGCTGAAAAAAGAACAATAGAATACACAAATTTACTTAGCTTTATTAATATTAAAAATGAATATCTGTATTATCCATTTTTACTTATGAATGGTTTATTTATAGCTACATGTATCTCTAAAGTGTTTACGTTCATGCTCCATTGGATTCCACAGAAACTGCAGAATGCAAGATTATTCGAATTTGCTAATATACATGTATATGAATGTCTAGTATATTATCAAACAATGTTACTGTAATTTCGACCTTGAAAATCATCTGACAAACAGATTTGGATTTTTTGAGTGCCCTCAGCGAGGATGGAACTCACAACATTTGGGACATCAAGGCTATTATAGAATTCATTAAAACTCTGATGAATCTGTGTATACATTCAAATCAATTGATCTGTAATTAAAACCTTGCGACGCTTCATACATTGTGTTAGCAGAATAAATAATAATTGTACTTCGCAGGTAAAATTAACACTACCCAAACAAAAGCTCTTCTTTTGAGGAGCCTAGGATGGTGTAGTGGTAACAACCTCTATTCTGTTAGCTAGGCGCGTACGCCTAAAATGTCCCAAATGTTTTGAGTTAAATCCTCGCTGAGGACCCTAAAAAAATCAAAATCAGTTTGTCAGATGATTTTACTTACATGTAGATGCTTTGAGTGGTACTAATTTGATGGTACTCACTGTATTCCAATTGTGTCTAGAGGCTACACTCTGTGTATCTGTTTTGTAAATTTGAGGACCATTGCATCATATTTTTTTTATAATTTCTTTAATGTTGTTTAAAATATATACATATTCTTAAATTAACATGTGTCAAGTGTTGGTTTCATAAGCTCATTGTCTTTCACGTGTTTGAATCAAGTAAATAAGATAAAGCATTGTACCTGGTAAAGCAGAAATAAAATCTCTTTGTAACATAGGCTTAAGAAATGCATTTATTTGTCCATGTTGAAAATGACACATCCGTGACAAGAGATGTTGAACAAAAGAAACTTGTTCATGTTCAGTCCAATGTTCAAATTGTTTAACACATGGGTCTCTGCTTTTTAAATACTCTTCTGATAGTTCAGGTTGAACTGATGTTTGTGTTTTCAAAAGACTGGTCATTTCAGGCTGAAAAGTATAACAAAAGTATATCATGTAAGTGTTATGTACACTATAACTTATAGGGGTGTAACGATACCACTTCCCCACGATCCGATACAGATCACGATACCTGGCTCACGATCCTATCCGTATCACGATACCTTTTACTTTCATAACTTACAAAAGACCTGCTTGTCATATCATTGTAAATTGATGGTAATGTTTAAGAAGTATAATTTTTATGTGTTAAATAGACTGTAAACATGGTAAACCGAAGTCTTTTCAAGCAAAAGATTTTATTTCAGTCTGACAGTCAATATTTTGTGCCATTGTTGACACCGGAAGCACGCTTTTTTATCTTCCTACCAAAGATGGATACGTCATTTTTTGGATCGGATCAGAATCGCGAAGTCAAACACGGTATCGATTTCCAGATCGTGGGATAAAATATTGTGATGCACCGGTGCATCGTTACACCCCTAATAAAATACAAGAAAGTGACTTTTCACTTTTCTCAATAGTATATCATCTAACTTACATGCATGATCACAAATACAGTTATCTGTATAAAAAGCATAATAAAAATAGATTGATGTTTGCTTACCATGGTGATAAAAATGTCTTAACTGTTTACATACACCATAGACATGTATATTAAAATGAATATTCCAGACCTGTCAAGTGTCACACAACTCGCTTGATACACACGCATCTAGTCAGCAATTAATTTGACGGCAAATTCCTTTGATCTTTCAATTTTTGGGCAAATCTCATGCGAGCAGTGCATCAAAACTTGACAGCCCTGATAGTGATAATAAGTCATATTCTTTTATACATGTACAGGTCTATGCATACATGTACTTCATGAAAAATAAAAACATGTACATTTTACATCAAACATTGAGTAAAAGTATAATAATTAAAATGAATGATCTTTTATTTTTTGGCAAATCTCAGGCAAACAGATCCTGAAAAGTTGACAGTCCTGATACATGTATATCTTCCTTGATATTCTAAGGCTACAGTGTTGTCTCAAAGAAAAAAATAATCAGCTGTCAAAAAAGGACTAGATGGGTAAGTGTCGAGTTGTGTGAAACTTGACAAGTCTGATATATAACAGTAACTGTAGCAAATTCACTCATTGACATTGTTGTAGATGTCGTGTTTCAAAAGAGGCTTTGTTCAATAATTTGGGTGGAGACTTTCGGTTTATTTGGGAAAACGCTAAATTTAATGAATTAATCATGCCAAATGTAATACATAGAATACACATTCATCAACAAAGTTAAACACATTTAATTTTTGAATCGTCAAGATAATGTAATTAACCGAAAGTGGTCTGTCAAAATGAAGAAAATGGCGTCGTCTCAATAACAGACCCTTGAATTCAACTCATTTACACGCTAAAATCGTACCCTTTTGATGTCTATCCTTTCGTCTGAAGAAGTGCATGTCTCCATATTTGTCTCACCAGAAGACATGACTTCAGATTATCACAAAATAACGTATTATCAAGAAAAAATTCAAGAAGAATGAGGACAGGTTTCCATAAAGGGATAGTAATTTAATGACGTCAGACCGGAAGTGCCTTGGTTTGTGGTTAGTTTTGCAGAAAAATAGCAAATACTTCCATTTCTATTCACTTTTTATTCTTTAAACAAACAAAAATATGAGTTGAAAACTTTAGACAAGTAAAGAGATTGCGGATCGAATTTTAAACCCACGCCGTGAATTGATAAGGAAAAAAGTAAAAATCATTCAATTTAGAGTTGCGTCCCTTTTAGCGCAATTTGGGGACAATAGTTATTTATGAACAAAAAAAAATATTAACGGATGATATTTTAAAGTATTCATTACATCGCAAAGAACTGTTTAGTGACTGTGGACCCTTGATTCTTTTCTGTGCTAATATAATCAACTTTTCACAGTTCTTCTCAGTCATACAGTTTCTTAGAAGAAGCAAAGTTGTACCAAAGGGGTAATCAGTATCATAAAACCGTAAAGACGAAGACAAAACCGGTAGACAAAAAATCATAATAACAAAACAAACCACATAACAACATAAAACGCACACACACACATAACAACAAAACCGCATTCAGCAACGTGAACTCAAGTCGAAACGAGAGTGAACTCAGGTGCTCCGGAAGCGTCAGCAGTTCCCGCTTGCTGTAGCACACCCGTCACGTTGTCAAAGATCGATTTAGTGTTGGTCAAATCCGGAAAGGATGACATTACAAAACTCTATGTCAAACCAACATCTGTGCTCATCTGAGAGATAGGAATCCTGTATTTGTATACAAGCACATGATGTCTTCCGTAAAATTTCTTGAGTGATGACAACAACCTAGGAGCAACGTACCCCTGTGTTAACAATTTGCTTGTCAGCCGTGTAGCTCTATCAAGGAAGTCTTTGTACTCCCCACATGCTCTGGAATAACGAATCAATTGTGATACGTAAACTCCATATGCTGGAGCGGACGGAATGTTGCTACACAGAAAGGGAAAGTTAACTATTGGAAAGTTGAAGTCATCACATTTGTCATAGAGCTTTGTACAAAGCCTTCCTAGTGTGTCAATTTTGAGAAATACATGTAGATCCAAATATGAAGCGGACCTCCTAGAATCTGTAGTGTCCTTTATCTCAAGTTCCTTCGGATATATGAGATGTAAATAGTCATCAAATCGAGGATTGTTTAGTGAAAGGACATCATCAATATAACGAAATGTGAGATTGAAGGATAAAGCAAGTTTGCGGTCCTTTTTGTCTAGAAGTGATTGTAAGAAGTCCGCTTCATATGAATGAAAAAACAAATCGGAAAGCAATGGTGCACAATTTGTGCCCATTGGGATACCTATTGTCTGCTGAAAAACACGTCCACCAAACTGTACAAATGTGTTGTCGATTAGAAAGTTGAGCATTTCTATTATTTAATCTTCTGTAAATTTGTTTTTCTTGCTAGACTCTTGGATGACAAAGTAAGTCTTTTTATAACCGACTACCAAATACTTGTACCTGCGTTTTCGTTCTTTTTGATAAAGCTACGTTTCATCAGCTGTACCAAACGAGATTTTAATTGTGAATGTGGAATTGAAGGATACAATGTAGAGAAATCAAAAGTTTTAATGCTATTACAGATGAAAATGACTTAGAATGGAGATTTTCCATCAGTTCTTTAGAATTTTGAAAATCCACATTTGATTGACGCCATTTCTAGAGTTACAACAATCGAAATACTTTTAATGGCTTGATTTTATTGCCGTCAATATTGATGTTAACAAAACTGAAAAAGGCTTAGTTGTACATTTGGATGACCCAGCAATATTGCTTGTATGGAGTTTTATGTAACTTTGGATTCGGAGTCGGGATTTTCTAGATACAAGCATAAAAAATCGCAATGAAAAGACACCTTTATCGTTTATATAGTATATAAAAATCATGTTCTTAAAATGACAATTTAATAGCTGTTATATCCGAATATAAAGAAAAAGGGGAGTTGAGGGTTTTAACAACATACCGCAAATGCTTTCGTCAGTACGTATCCTCAGTCAGTTTAGAGCAAATCTGACCATGTTAGTTTCATGTATTCTGGCATAGACTTGTGTATTAAATATACAGGTCTATGATTCTAGGTTGCTGTCGGAATGAATTAAATATTACCTATTGCTCATTACGCCTATGGCGTGTGGGTCATCAACAAAGTACTGGTTTCCACTTCTTTCTATCTCTTGTCAGCTTCTCACGGTAGGCTTCCCCAGCCGGGTTTGATGTAGGTTGTTCATCTCTGCCTCTACTGTTCGTCTCAATGTTATTTTTGGTCTTCTTCTGTGCATTTTGCATTAATCTGATGTTTTGGGTTGACTTTCATGGAGTGGCACGAGGTTATATATTCAGTCTGTTTAAGATACATCAATCAATTGCAAGAAAAGTCCAGAAAAACATTTTTTGACATGCAAAGCGTGTTTATCACGATGTCACCGTGGGTTTCTTTACTAAACAAAACTTAAACGCTGATTAAAATTTAGCTCCTAAACATCTAAATAAACTAATAAAATTAGTGCTATAATTAATCAAATATATGACCAGTGTAAGAAAAATATTAGTTTCCCCTTTCCCGACCCGACCTTCAAACCAGTGGGTAAGTAGGTAGGTAGGGATTTTTTTTTTGGATTAACAAAACAAAATGTTTAGAAATCAGTGAGATTTATTCGAAACAGTAGACCATAACCTCTACTGACTGTATACAAAATATCAGATGCCTAGCTATCATACTTTTCAAGAAATTCATTTTCCACCAAAGTCTTACTCTGATGTTTTCGGCCTGAAAAAAAACCGAAGTTCACAGTGTCACTGGAGCATGAAAATGGGGTCGTGGTCACACGGCATGGTGACAGCTGTGTAGACCATAATCTCAACTGTCTGTATACCAAATATCAGATTCTAGCTATTGTACTTTTCAGGAAATTTATGGGAAATTTATTTTCCACAAAAGTCTTACTAAGAAGTTTTCGGCCTGTAAAAAAACTAAGTTCACACAGACACTGGAGCATGAAAATGGGGTCATGGTCACATGGCACGGTGGCAGTAGTGTAGACCACAACCTCAATTGTCTATATATCAGATGTCTAGCTATTATTTTTGCCACAAAAGTCTTACAAAAATGTTTACGCCGTCGCCGGAAAGTAATACCTATGTCTATTCGTCGCAGGCGAGACAAAAAGAAAACAATATTTATGAATTTGTAAAATATTTCTGAAAAAAATAATTTCATGTAAATGGAAATATCATATTTTTGGGGGGTGGGGGGGGGGGGGTAGGGGCTTATTTTGTGGGTATGTAGGTGAAGGGGAAACAAAAAATATTTTATTTTTGGCTTATATAAGATGATGACTTGAAGTCTCCGAACAAAGCCTCAAAACAATGTTATAGCGAATCAAATGTTCCATTCCCCCAAGCTGAACAGGAACTCATCAAGGTACTTTGGAGTACTGGTGCTTAATCTATCTATAGAATGTTGTAATAATAGAAGCTAACCTTTTTTATCAGTTAAACTCGCACTTTCAATGAAAATGAAAATTACTCATAGGTAGATGATTTTTACCTGAAGGAAAAAAAAACTCCTATCTCTGAGAGATATTGCTTATATCTATGATTTTTGCAACTTAATATTTTTTGTTTAAATTCATGTTTTAAACAACTCTTTGACATTTATTTTGCACATTTTCTTTTATATAAATACCCTTTTTGAGCTATTTTGCCAATGTGAAATTTTCAACAGGTAAATCTTTTATACTAGGAAATTTTTTCTTCATACAACAAGACAATCTCCTCTATATTGATGTGAGTTTTAACTGACCAGAGAGATCAACTTCCATTGTAACACATTCAATGGGAGGATTAAGTACTGGTACTCCAAAGTACCTTGATGATTCTCTGTTCAGCTGTGGGTAATTAAACATTTTATTCGCTATAAATAACAAATCATTGAATTCCACTATATTTCATCTTAGCATATTTTTGTTTCTATAATGTGTTTTTGTTTGCTCTTTCTTAATGTGGGGAATATTTCATGAAATGCTTGTGTTTGAAGTTCTTTTTATTACCGTTTGATTATATCCACAGTCATGACAGTAATATAAACATTTTATCAAATCTATTTTTCAATTACAAAGACAACAACACGCACGATAATATATATCATTATATTCATAGTTCTCTAACTTGTACTATTAAATCTTGTATGCATGTATATATAGTTCTTGTTTTCTATTTTTGCTTTGCTTCATTGTTTAAAAGTGCCCTTGTTTCGTTTATATTTTAGTTTGTCACGTTTTATGTACTGTAACAAAGTGAGTCCTGAAATTCTTTACTTTAACCAAGTTTCAATTTAAGCGTATTTGATCATATCAAGTGATCGGGGTTTTTAATTGCTTTTGAATTATGATATGTATAATATTTAATATTGTCATGCGTTTATTTTCATGCAGTTATATATGCATTTTATCAGTTAACAATGTTTGGCGGAAAGGGGGGACTGGGCGGGTTAAGCATTTTAATACATTGTCTAAATGATTGAAATAAAATGTGAGTTTTTGGTACAAAATATTAAGATCGTAAAATGAAACTTAAATTACCATTTGGATTTAGGCTGCTCAAAGCCTGTTGTCCGCCATG
The DNA here is from genome assembly GCA_963971305.1 of Arcuatula senhousia. Lineage (NCBI taxonomy): Eukaryota > Metazoa > Mollusca > Bivalvia > Mytilida > Mytilidae > Arcuatula > Arcuatula senhousia. The sequence goes on along the minus strand of OZ020305.1, from coordinate 46,513,254 downwards.
CTACTATACTCATATAAAAGGCAGCACGAAGGGCAATACATTCAAGTAAAAATGTTCAAATATGGACTGAAGCTGATGATCATTATTTTAATTGTTCTCGATAACTGTTACACTTTTTCTTATTTTAAAATAAATATTTGATTTGATTTGACAATAAATAGTAATGCTAAGAAACCACCTTGTTTGTCTGTTCGGTTTGGTTTTCTGTTTGCATGTATGTTTTGGGGGGTGTTTGTTATGTTTTGGCTATTTTTTTTTGTCACAGAATTAACATGCAAAAAAGGTAAAACTTCGAACAATTTTAGTCCTCCTCCCTTTTTCAGTCATTTAGATGCTGATAATTAATTTTCATAAAACATACAGTGTCTGTTTTGTTGATCAACTTGAACAGTTGAAGTGAAGCCAATCTATTTCCATATGCTTTAGTGTAGTATTAAAGCACAACAGACATGCAAAGAATAAATGTTTTATTTTGCAAATAATTGAAGATAATGAGATGTGGAATAAGTGTTCGTGACACAACCTACAATACAATATAAACGACAATTTTAAAAAATCCACAATGGAAAACAGCCAGCAGCCTTCAATGTGATCAGCGGTCGCTGTTCGCTGTTTTTCAATTGGCCCAGGATTGAAATTAATCTACAAATGATTCAAGCTCAATCCTAAAGTGCAATGAAGGACCATCTTGAAAAAAAGGACAATTAACATAAATTCGACGAAATACAAACATAAGCTTTGATCAAGATTCCTGGCTTAGGACAGACACATTTAAAATGTGGGGGGGTTTGATGAGTTGGATAAAACTAGTTAGGTAAAATAAGTAGATACAAAGTTATGGGGTTAATCTAAAACAATAAAAATTAATAAAAAACAAAACAAAAAAAAAACAGTTGGTTTCCCTTTGGAAATATTTTTTTTATTAGGGCTGATTTTGAAGGTAGGTAGGTGTAGGAGACGAACAGACAATATCTTATATTTGCCTGGTATTTATGTAACTTTCAAGTAAAAACATACAAACAAATAAAAACTTTTGTGTTCAGGAGAAAGAAACAACACATAGTTCCCACTTGTATATTTTCGAGCTTTTTGTTTTTTTTGTTTCTTTAGATCTATATTTTTGTTGGTATAATTTGATAAGATGTTTCCAGACCTCGGCCCATTTTACATTCCACAACAAGCCGCCCCTATAATTGAGTTGATGTAATATCTTTACCCGCTCCTGGAGCACCAATCATTTTCACTTTGTACCTATTCAGCCCCGATTTCTATGGTTAACGAAAAAATAGGGATCTAATTACCATTGTAAAAACATTGGACAATCGGTCGTTTGCGGCGTTATGTTGTGATAGATTGTATCTGGCTAAAGTTATCATAATGTGAAATCTTAATCACCTTAATATTTATTTTAAAGAGGAGTCAGGTTGATCGTAACACCTATTACAACTGTAATAATTGAAAACCAGAAAGACATTAAAGTAATACTGATTTATTTGTCCAGAAAACCAAATTTAAAAGTTGACCAATTCTGGTTATTGAGCGCAATTTAGGCTATCAAGATAGTACATTCCGCGGACATGGTTTAAGCACAGTTCCAAAATTAATAGTAACATGCAAAAGGTTGTGCTTTATTATTCAATGACAACTGTGAATCTAATACCGATTTTTTGTTGCGTTATTTTCAGCTTCCGTGCAGATTTTAAATTTGTCCCTATTTTATGGACTTTGTGTCGTGTATATATTTACATGTACACCGAGGCTATATATTTTTTCTTTATAAACATGGTTTTATAATTACATTGTACTAGCTTACTAAAAAAGCACAAACAAAACAACCATACTAATAAATAATGACATTCCCTTCAACTATCAGTTTGTACATGGTGCTAATACCATACTGGCAGCTGCGTTTTTTTCTGTTAGCTTCGATTATTTTGTTTTTATAATTTTTTAAAATTAAAATAAAAAACAAAAATAGCAAAAGGCTATAAATTTTACACCGAGATGGGTTTGCCTTCATCTGGCTGATGGCAGTTAAGTTTTTCTGGTGTTTTTTATTTTTCTATTATTTTTTTGTGAGGTTTGTTTTTCCATGTTTCTTTTTTGTGTCTAAAACAAACGTGTAGAAATAACACCATGGTTGAACTGTTGGTGTCTTATTCCATCTATCACCCATCCCGTGCCATGAAGCAAGCCTTTGACACAAATTGCCCTAACCATATGCCAGCCGGATTAGCTTACAAGTTACTAATTATTACTCTTCGTTTTTGTACCTCTTCAAACTATTCTTTTTGTAAATTTTGATTTTATAATTACATACAACAGATTCTTTCATTCAAGACACAGAATGCGATGTAATTGTTACATGCAAAGCAACATCATTTATCAAAATTGAAAGCACTTGACCACTGTGAGCGCCTTTCTATCATGCGATTGGCTGTTTCACTTTTAACACTAATATGGTCAGTTTAATAAATATCAGTGGATATATCATGCGGATGATACTTATTAACGCCCTATTAAGGTTTATTGCCTGTGGGTGTGATGAAAGATAAACGGAGAAAGTTATTAATCAGCGGTCACCTTACCCTTGTAAAGCCGTGTTATCGCACTTGTCATCGCGATGGCAAACAGTCAATAATTGCTACCAATGATCTTCGGTGCCTCATTCACTTGACTCCGATTTAACAAATGTTTCTGACCATCTTTGACTAAATGTTTCAAGTTTGAACAATTAAATTTATCACGCAAAGATCTTGTCCATCAAATTTTGTCCAATGTCGCATTGACCAGAACCAATCCTTCCTCTTTTGAATTGGGTTAGTTGCGCGTAAAAGTTAGGCTGGTTCCGCACTTAGATTATATCATTTCAGCATTGCACAAGTTTGAGAAAAGAGCGGAAGCAGTTGAGGAGAAAAACTCTTGAACGGTTTTTTTTTTTCAAGTTTAGTTTAGTTTAGCATCATTGCTACGTCTAGAAGAATATCTTATAGTATCATATTGCATAAGTTTATAAGAAACTCAAACTAAGTCTTGTGGTAAATCCAGCCAGAAGTGTGATTGTTTGGGACAGGAGAAGCAAAAAGAGACAACCATAACAGCACCGAGTCCACCGTCCGTTGTCTGTGACTAGATTACAAAAGAACGAAGCAGTGCTAGATCTTTCCAAACATGGGGGATCAAGAGGAGCCAGAGAGAGCTAAGGGGCAGTCATTCTTGATAGAAAACATTCTTAGCCGAGACGATAGGACAGTAAGAAGCAACAGAGAGCAGGAGACTGAAACAAGCAGCAAAGACCTAACAGAAAATCCACACAGACTTTCAGATATTCAAGGTATATTTTAGAATATATAAGAGAAAATCTATACAATTTTTGAGAACTTATGAGATGAATAAAACATTGTAAATTAAAAACTTTTAAAAAATCAGATACATTATAATAATTCAAATAACGTAAACTAAATAGAAATAAATATAGCTGTTTTTTTATTCTTTGAATGAATACTCAGTCTATCTTTTAGCAATTGAGAACACATTTTGAGTCAAATATGGGACAAAAAAGTATATTTTAATGTAGATAAACAAATATAATCTTGAATTATATAAAAAAAAAATTAAAAAAGACGAAAAGCAAAAAAGTAAAAAAAAATATGAAAGAGAGAAGATTAATAGACCTAGCGAAAGTAAAAATTAAGGGGGGATCCGTGACTTTAGAAAAATATGGTGTTAGAATGGGAAGCAAGTAGGTCAAATATATTTCACACAAACAAATGATTGAATTTGCAAAAAAATATTTTATGTAGATTGCTTATTTTGTCAGTTATCACAAATTTGAATGAAAAAAATAATAAAGTAAACAAGGAGAAGAGATGAACGAGATAAATTAGATTTCAGAATTCTATAAAAGATAGAAGTTTTCTTTATATAAATGCAATTAAATGCTTGTTTGAAATAAATGACTTATTTTCAAACATGCTGTAAAATTAATATATTTCGAAAATGAAATTTTGAATGATATTTTTTTGTCGGGGAATCTGGATTTGTAACATTTACTTTTTTTTATTATATATTTACTACTATGATCCTATTCATAGATAGAGTGCTAATAAATTATGTAAACTAAAAAAAAAGATAAAAAGGAAAGAAAACATATCGGAAAAAACATTGAATTAATTTTGTAATTTTACTAAATAGATCCTTCTTTCAGCAAACGTCGATGACCGAAAAATAACAATTAACAATAATCTTTTCTCTTAGTTTGCACAAATTGACGGGGGACCAGAAAGTCTAGCTACAATAATGTAGCTCCTATGACAAATTTGAATCGACGGTACTCGTAATGGAGCAAATTAAATTTCTTTCCGCAATTCTAATTCAGCTGGTGGTTCGAAATAAACAATAATACTCTGAAAAATATTTGATCATTAATAATTTTAGTTAAAAGCCATAGATAACTATTATTTTGTTAGAAAACCCATAGTTTCATTATTCTGATCCTGAACTTCATTATAAAGTTCAGGATCAAGAGACTTAAAAAATTTATAGTTTCACGAAAATCTTTTAAATTCCACTCAATGTCGGTAAATTTTTACTGCAATAACATTAAACTATTATAAGCAATATTTTAGAACCACATTTGACATCAAATGGAATGAATTGCGCCCGGTGTGATTTCACTTTCGGCGTTGCTCCATTACGAACAAAGGGACCGCATTGTAGCTCCGCCGATTCAAATTTGTCATAGGAGCTACATTAATTTATTGTAGCTACGGAAAGTCCAGCATTTTAGCATACTTAGTAATTGCTGGAAAAAGTAAAACACCTTTAATTCCTCTCCTTGACACAGTAATAACAATAGAATTTGATCGTGCACAGTGGCGGATCCAGAAATTTCCAAAAGAGGGGAGGGCAACACTGACTGGCTAATGTGGGCCACTTTGGTCATGCTTCAATGATTTTCTACGTATCCAACCAATTTTTACGCCAAAAGGAGGGACAGGCCCCATGCCCCCTTCTGGGACCGCCTATGGTGCATACAAACAATGCATGTGAGTTTTTTTGGGGTTACAATATGAATAGTTTTAAGAGAGACGATATTTTAAAATATGCTTTCTCTTATTTTAGGTGCTTGTAGCTGTTCAGATAATGATGGAAACAGCCCAGATTGCCATTTCAAAATGAGACACAAAAAGAAGACAAGAACCGTATTTTCCAGACACCAAATATTCTACTTAGAATCGGCATTTGAAATGAAGCGTTACCTATCAAGTACAGAAAGATCTGAAATGGCTAGAACACTAAAACTCACGGAAACCCAAGTCAAAGTATGGTTCCAGAATCGCAGAAATAAATGGAAATCTCAAGTGAATGGACAGGATTCTTATTCACCCGATCCGCCCTTGTACCCTCCGTATGGACCATTTCTAGTGGACCCAAACTTAAGGATTCAGCAGCGATTGGCCATGTTACAGCAAGTTTCATCTTTCTATTACTAGACATTAAAACGTTTCATAACGAAAAATATTTGAAATATGAAAAAAGGTATTTGTTTTCTGTTGTTAAAAATCACTGAGAAAAAGGCTTGTACATGTTATTGTTTGTTATATAGATACAATTGTTTTCTATCCCAAAAGTTTTATTTATTTAAAAACCGACGTCATGATAAGCTGAAAAATAACAAGATCGTAGAAACTGGTCGATTATCTGTTTTTCCCGTTCATTCAAACTCTTCTAGTCGGAAATCAGAAATAGACAAAAACAGGGGACAAACTGACAATATTAAAAAAAAAAAGACACAATACAAGTTTTTTTTTTCAGATTAGCCAGTACATGAAAAACACAACTAAAAAAATACACCTTAAAAATTCACTATTTATACGCAACAAAAAAAATAGTGACACTTGTCCCACCATCCAAACTAGATCGAAAAAAGAGTAAACTAATCAGAGACCACTCGGAGCCTGAATGGCTCAAGTTTCCAAAAATCCGACAGTTTTGTTGCGACAAGCAGAAACTTCAGAACTTCCGGATCGCCTAAGTTCACTTTTCTTCTGGCAGAAGTTTACATGTTTGTTTTTGCAATAAATAAAAAGATGTTCCTTTGGCTTGTTAAGTTTAACTTGGTGCCGACTAAAAAGCATTAATCGTAGATTTCGCCTACTGTGCTTTTGAAACAAATTGAATTTGACTGGCCGATTCAGTATTTCTTTGCTTCCATTTAAGGGACCAACCATTTTAATTGAAGGGGTTCTTGTTTTGTTTTGTTTTTTTGTTTTTTTGTTCTGACCAATACTTTAAGTGTCAAGACGTAATTTTTTTTAATATTAGCATTATTTTATGCATGATTTTATATGTGCCTGTCCTAAGCCAGGAATCCTTGTCAAAGCTTTTGTTTGTTCTTGTCTACTATCTGTTTTTTGTTTTATGTCCAGAAATGGGTCTTTCTTTGATATTCTAGGGATTTGTTTAAATCTTATGTATTGTATTTTTAGTCTTGGGCCAATGCAAGACGGTGAGCAGTGACCTCTGGTCATGTTGAAGACTGCTGGCTGTTTTCCATTGTGATTTTTCAAATTGCCGTTTCTTTAATGTTGGTCAAGTTGTGTCGCGTACACTTATTCCACATCTCTTTATCGTCTATGATAGAAATCCTTCATCAGAATAATTTTCTCAACGACTGCTAACAAAATATTTTTTCAGCAAAAATCAGATTTCAATATATTTTAAGGAATAAACCAATCCCCCTTTTCAAGTTATGCACTTTGAACATCTTTAAATGATCGGTCCAAATATTAAAGAACAACACAACAGTTGGGAGATAAGATGTTAACACTGGAAACAAGCCCTTCATAGGGCATACAACATTGAAACGCCTAAAATTAAACAAGGCCGGAGATGAATTGAAGACCGTGCTGCATGCATGGTAAAATGAAATGAGATTATGATGATGCTAATTGTCAACATTACAATACAGTACAAAACAAAACAAAAAAGTCTTACAAGATACGTCATGTTAATCTTTCAATTGTCTTTTTCATTTATTTTGAGAACACTACAACAAAAGCCTTTTCCAAATACATACTGATAAAATATGTTCTACAAAGTTAAAATTATTACTATGGGAGGTTGAGATCCTCTGCCATTACAACCAAATAAAGACCTTTGTATTGCTTCTTCAACTGGACATTTAAGCAAGCAAAAGCTTCTCTCTGTCTGCTCTTGCATATAAACAATATGTTTTACTCTTTCAAGAGCCATAACCCCTATTAAAGGTAATCTGTTATTATGCATCTTACAGCTTCTTGAAATCTTCATCTTCAAACATTTTTCATTTGCAATTGTCCTTGAAGACCATAACCCATAAACAAGAGGCTCCCAGGAGCCTGAATCGCTCACCTGGTCTTGATGTCGACCCTATAAAAACTTTTGTAGAGCTAAATGAGCTGACAAGCAACAGCTTTTCCCTTTCTACTATAGTTTTCATTCTGTAGGCCCAAAACATGAAATAACGTTTTTTTATGTTTGGGGCCTATGGAATGAACTATAACAGATAGAGAAAAGCAACAAAATGAAACTATAGTAGATAGAGAAAAGCAACAGCTTTTCTCTATCTACTATAGTTTCATTTTGTAGGCCCCAAACATCAAAAACGTTATTTTAGGGGCCATAACCCCTATAAGGGGTCATCAGACGACGTCGATCCTATGGAGACTTTTGTAGAGCTTAATGAGCTGAATATTGAAGCAAGCAACAGCTTCTCTCTATCTGCTACAGTTTTCATTCCATAGGCCAAAAACGTGAAAAAACGTTATTTTAGGGGCTGTAACCCCTATAAGGGGTCATCAGACGACTTCAATCCTATGGAGACTTTTGAAGAGTTAAATGAGCTGAACATTTAAGCAAGCAACAGCTTCTCTCTATCTGCTACTGTTTTCATTCCATAGGCCAAAAACATGAAAAAATGTTATTTTAGGGGCCATAACTCCTATAGGGGGTCATCTGACAACTTCGACCCTATAAAGTCTTTTGAAGAGCTAAATGAGCTGAACATTTAAGCAAGCAACAGCCTCTCTCTCTCTATCTGCAACAGTTTTTATTCCATAGGCCAAAAACATGAAAAAACTTTATTTTAGGGGCCGTAACATTTAAGCAAGCAACAACTTTTCTCCATCTGCAATAGTTTTCATACTATAGGGCAAAAACATGATAAAACGCTATTTTTCACCTTAAAGGGGCTGTAACCCCTATAAGGGGTCATCTGACAACTTAGACCAAATAAAGACTTTTGATGCTGAAGCGGTAAGGTGGCATCAGATTTCATCTATCTCTTATACTTTTTGATTTACAAGCCAAAAACAGTAGTCTGACCCCCCTGGTCTATTTTTAGCAACGGCGGCCATGTTTTTCGACGAATCAAAGATCCCACATCAGTTCTGTGGGGGATATCCTAAAGTACCACCAGACCAAATTTGGTTTGAATCTGTGCAGCCGTTTCAGAGGAGAAGAAGTTTGAAGAAAAGTTAACGATGACGAAGACGGAGACGATGACGGACGATGACGACGGACGGCAAGTGATGGCAATAGCTCACATGGCCTTTGGCCAGGTGAGCTAAAAAGGTCATCTGATGACACCTAAATAGGAAAGGGAGATTCTTGGGCTAAACAGTCAAGCAAGACACTACGATATTAGTAGTTTTCATTCATTTGTTGACCTTTTAAGATGTCGTCTGATGGCAAAAGTTTGATGAAGAATTTCATAGGACTTATTCAGCTGAATATATAGGAAAATAACAACTTTCCATAAAAGGCTTACAAAAAAGTACATGCTGCCACAACGGCTGTTGACAAAGAGTAATTCCTATGTTTGCCTTCCATGACTATTTGTTGAAGGCTAGAAAAATATAAAATCTTTATATAGGTGGTTATAACTGCAAAAGGTAATTATGAAAATATAAACATATTTCATCATGCTGATCAAAACATCCTATGTCACATTTTAATAGATAAATGTAGCTATTTTTGAGAGATTTGCAAAAATTAAATTTCATATGCTGGGTTTGAAATTAGAACTTGCTCACTAGCCAATGGTCCCTAATATTTCCTGTGACTGCCAGAATATTTACATTTTTTAGTATAAAACCATACGTTAGAGCTACTAAAATAAAGTTGTGGGCTACCAAGTCAAAATTCTTAAGTTAAACCCCGAATTATGGTCATTTTTGGCTGGAGTTTAGGGAGTGAAAAATCCGGGTTATAAAATGGTGAATGTCTGGCTCCAAGCGGGAAAGAATTTTTTGTAACAGTTTTCTCAGCTATTACTAATCACAACCAATTGATATTTGGTATACAGCATCAGGGTGGAGTCCCATAAGGTGGGATTCAATTTCCTGTTAACGAAATCTGGCCATTTTTTACTTCGACAGATTTTTTGTGTACATGTAACAGTAGCTATGTTTGAATAGCACAATGATGTAGCTCCTTTTGCATATCAGCTCATTAAAAAGAAACTTAACATTTACCATGAATTTATATTTAAAACTCCTACAAACAATTAATTTCTTGAAACTAATGTTAAAATATTCTGTTCTTTGGAAAGTAAAAGACAAAAAAATATTTTCATAAAAAAACATTGAAATTGAAATTAAATGTGTACAATTTTTTTTTCTCAAAATTTCATTTAAATAACAAAAAAAAGATTTGATATCAAGTATCAATTAAAACTTCATTAAGGATGGTCACTCTTCATTTTTCTGTATTTCAGTCAGATTTCGGAACTCCTCTAGACTTTTAATACCTTTGAATACTGAAGAAATTTTTTGCACACTGACCCCTACTTTTTATTACATGTTTTGATTATATAGACCTTAAGAACCAACTGTTTAAGATTTCTTAAAATTCCTGATACAACTTCATAGCTTATAAGGTCAAAAACATTAAATGATAAAGTAATGTAAAATCAAGAGGAGTCTAATTTCCCGCCAAATTTTTTATGTCATATAACTCGGAAACGAGCACATGGACATATAGTTTTCTTTGTCATTTGATAAAGTGGACAACTATTAATCATTTACACCACAAATTATAAAAAGTTTGATATAAGAAATTTCTGGAGTGACCAGCCTTAAATGGAAATACACCCAGTGTTGCTTCATTACCAAAGGACCACATTACAGCTCTGCCCAAACAATCATGTCAGTGGGGTTACATTATTGTGGCTTATCTATGCTTCTTAGAGTTAACAAACCCAAACACATAATTCTTTGGGAGAACACCCAAAGGAACAATGATGCATACCGGAATTCTATTAAGCAGTTCCAGGGAAGATGTTCAAAATGTTAGACAACATGATTATGTAGCTTCTAAAGTTGTTGGCAAGGAGAGCTAAATACCTGTATGTGGAGAACAAAAACTTTCCTGAGGGTTAATCTAGTAAGGGTGAGAGGGGTGGGGTTGGAATGCCTCTTCTGGGAACCATACAAGTTCACATAAATTTATAAATACATAAATTTACAAGTACATTGAATACAATGACATGGAATTTAATCTCTTCCCTTTAAAGAAAATATTTCACCACTAGTGGAAAACTGACTTGGAATACCCTATGGGCTTCCATAAACTAAACATTTCAACACAATATTTCTGCTAGTCATTTTTATTATAAGTTGCTTGTCTTCAGCAACATCTATTAACATTAAGTATTTTATAAGACAAAACATACAAAAAAATGAAACATCAATACTCAGCCCTCATAAACTAACATTGTTATACATAGTCAAAATAGATTGCACCAAATATCACTTCTGTCACATTAAACAGCTATTGTTTTCTGTATACATGTAGCGTTTTTTGGCAGTGGAAGTTATTTCTAATGCATATGGTACAAATCTTATTATATTAACAGCATTTACCAGTACATGCATGAAGTACAAATCTTATTGCACAGATACATAAATTGTGACCTGATTTTGATACTTTAAGTGTTAAAACATGTCATCATGAAGTTCAGAGTGAGGTTGTAATCCCCTGTCTAACATCGCCTTCTTCTTCCTTTCTTCTTCTTCTTGTTTGACAAGCTGTTCTTCTCTTTGCATTTCAAGAATTTCATCAATTGATACTTCTTCTAATTGTGGATTATTTTCATTATTCAGATCCTAAAATTAAAAACCAACAAATTTTGTGATAGCACTAATTTCTGCTTTTTCTATAAGTTCTTTTTGGTATGGTTTTTCTTTCGGTCTGGCTGGTCAAGTGCTGAAGACTATAGGCTTTGAGTATCACACTATTTTTTTCAATAGTCAATAATCTCATAACCACATGCCAGTTTGAACCATTTTCGTAATTAACAAAATAGCTAGCCCAGCATTATGCATATTAGCATAGACCTGTATATATTATAGAATATTTTTGTTCATTATTATTTATTAGTTTAATTATTAATATACAGGTCTTTGATAATTAGGTTTGTCACTTGGGTAGTATTTTTAATTGTTCTATATCAATATTAATAGTTATTGTGTGTCATGTGTTTATCCTCATATAGGTAATCCTCTTTTTCAATTTTAAAAATATAAAAAAAAAGGGTATTTTTTCCTCTTTAAAAACCACTAAAAATATCTAATACATGTATATCTAACATATGTAAAAAGTTGAAACCTGGCTATTGTGAGGAAGTGAAAATGTTTGAAACTTTCAGAATCACTATCTACTTACTATTTCCCCTAGCAACACAACATTTTCTCCTCTGACCACAAATATTCCTCGAGGTATGTCTCCATATTTTTTACCAACATGAATTCTTTCGATTGTTCTATGCAGAACAAGGTTGGCTAAAACACGTAAAAAGTTCAGTTTAAAGAAGTTTTAAAAATATCACAAATATTATGCAATTGAAAAAAAAAAATGAAAAAGAAGATATTTCAGCAGAACTTAAATTTCTGTGATAAAATATATGTGAGGTTTAAAATTCTTGATTTGCCACCACTTTTATTGGCAGTTAATTTTTAGAACCTAAGATTTTGAAAATATCTCAATGACACAAAATTCACATACACCTCTAGAAAATTTCTCATTTTACAATAAGTAAAGTAATCAACTTATCCCAGACTCTATTTCCAATTGTCTTCTGAAATTGATTTTTTATTTATTTCATGCAAGCTAAAATTGTTGGAGGTATAGGAGGGAGAAATATTTACTATAATTGGCCAATACTATTTCAAGTGTTGATGTGTTTTATATCTACATGTACACATTACTTTACAGCTCTACTGTTATACCACTGAATCAGACAATTCTATTAAGACTATAGCAATAGCAAATGTTGGACCTGTACAGCGAGTGACAATTCACTGTAATTAGTTCATACTTTGCTGAGAACGGTTCACGTGCAATATCCTATCACGATACACGGAAAAATATTTAAACAAATCACAATTCATTGTACATTTGCACAAAAACAAGGGGTTGCACTTAGTCGTGCTAAGGATATCCCCACTCAACCACTCCGAAAACAGGAAGTAGATGCGCGACTGACCTGGAAAGGGGAGGCACAATACAACTTATCATGCTAAAGCTGTTTACCAAATTTGAAATCTATCCCTTCAGTAGAAGCTGAGAAATCTGTTACGAAAAATTGTCTATTTAAGACCCTTAAAAAAGTCTAAGTCAGCTCAGAAAACAGGAAGTACATGTAGATGCAAGACTGACCTGGAAAGAGGAGGCACAATACAACTCATCATGCTAAAGCTGTATACCAAATTTGAAATCAATCCCTTGTGTAGAAGCTGAGAAATCTGTTACGAAAGTTTGATACGGAAGGACAGATGGACGGCAGTCTGCACCAAAAACTTTTTCAACAACTAGTCTGACAACAAGTTTTAAAGGTTTTTCCTTAAATGTCTATATAAAATCTTGGCTATTTTTCACTAGTCCGAACAAATTTACTAGTCTGGGGCAATGGACTAGTGGCTAACGGTGCAGACTGGGACGGACAAGGTGATTGCAATATAGCCCCCCTCTCTTTTGAGTGGGGGTATAATTTTAGAAAAAAACATATATATGTTAGTAAATTCAGGGACAAAATCAAAGCCATGTACATACCAAACTGATGTTCAATGACCTTTAATTACCAAAAACATACCAAACTGATCTATGCTCCTTAAATATCCAATCAAAGTTCTCCCATCTCTTAATACAACCAAAAGCTTCTCTGGAAAAAATGGAAAAAAAAATACATACATTATTTACAGATTTACATTGATAAAATCTAAAAATATCTCGTGTTTATAATAAAAATTACAACAAAGTTCAAGAAAATAAATTTTGCTATGCCTGACATGTTTTTCATTTAGTCAAGACACATCAGAGGCATTCTATCCAAAGTTTAAAAATACCAAATAATATATGAATATGAAGAGCATGGGAAATGAGATTGGTATAAAATAAACATTGAAAAAGTAAAACTTTTCAACATAATTTCTTATAAACCACAAAGATTTTTACATGAATCTTTTTTAAATTCATTCTTAAATGTTTCATAAGTTTGGCTGTGTAAAAATAGTTTAAATAACATTTAACACTTTAAAAATGCATCAAAAGACAAGTTATCAACCCTTTTTGATGTAATACATGTACATGGAAATCTTTAAATCAAATTTTCATAACCTTTTCACTTAAAATTTTTATTAGAAATTTGTTTCTTAACAAAATTAAATGAACATTTCACAGACAGATTGTGGAGTAAAGACTCAAACCAGTAGCATTTGTAAATCCACCCCAGCAGTGCAATGCGCTTCCAGTAAACTTATCTAAAGCAACACAATTACTACGCCCCAATTATTATAGACTTAGTTTAATTCCAATGCATATATAATTCCTATTACATGTATATATGCATGTCTTGGCATAACAACAGGAAAACAAACTATTCAAGCCAAAAACCAAACATTTGTTAAAAATAATGAAACATTAAAGATTTTTTTTTCATTTATAGTGTATTTCACCGTGTCCAATTTAAAATTATTTTTTGTAAATTAAATGGTCTTCTCCATACCAGGTCTAGGTGGTGACTAAAACAAGTAACCCGGGCCCGGGCCAACATCCGCTTACCCAAATATTTGAAAATGCTCTCTAATCTTGTTTTTTCTCGACCCGGCCAATCGTCGAAATGGTATGACACGGGTGTTGCTAAAATATGACCTGCGGAACCGATATAATTGATGTACAATGTACTAACTATTGAAATGGGAGTATATTTTTGTTAGGCCAGAAAAAAATATATGCCTGTTTCCTGCTTCCCTACCTACCCTATTTTTTGGGCCCTACCCTAAAGTTTTTATTGGCTTTTTTTGGAACAAGCACCGTTAAAGTTAGGATTGCTTCCCCATAGACTCAATGTAAAATAATTTTGTAAAAAAAAATAATTTTCCTACCCTCCTACCCTAATTTTTAAAAGTAGGAAGCAGGAAACAAACATATATTTTGTTTTGGCCTTATCAACAATTTGTCATAAAATGGAACACTTTCAAAATGGTTTCTAAATAATTTTATTCAATGAAATAAATCTATAGTATTATAAATCAAATTGTTTTATGTCGGTACTGTAGTACTTCTTTTAGCTCTATCCGGACCACTGGTCAGCGGCCCGGGTCAGTAAAAATGTATGAAAATAGCTTTAAAACGAAAATTCAAATACATTTTAGACCAGCTCATGGCTAATTATAACATTTTTGTCCATTTCTTCAATTATTATCTCCACTTTCTCGTATTATAAGTGTTTTTTTTCATCGGGTTACACATTTCAGTCACCTTAAAATCGAAAATTGCCTTGAAATTAAAATTTACAAATATTAATTTGGAAAATCAAAAATAAACAATAAGATACTATACTTTTACACATTATTTTTAAGTTTCATCGAAAAATATAAAGAAATAAAGTTATAAGAACATTTTAAAATATTTGGGTTCTTCTTCTTCTGCCAATATAGTGTCGACTCTTTCTAGAGTGTTAAAAGACTCTTGCTCGAAAATACAGGAGGCTCTTCCAATGATGTGTCTAAAAAGAAAACAGTATTTGCTTTGTACAGGTTAAAACTATATACATGGTCAAGTCCGGGTTATTAGATGTGGCTGGCTCCTGTCAAGGCTGCTGGCAGGATGGTAATTGCAGCCTTGAAGTCTTCCAGTGAAGCAGCTGAGGTAATGGTGTAAGGTAGGGTGTTCCACTCCCTGGTGGATCTCGGGAAGAAAGAGTACTGGTATTGATCTTTAGGGTACGCCGTTGTCTTAGACATTGCCCCCCTCTGGTTCGGGTATCTGCAGGTGTATAATAGCTGGTTGGTTCGATGTCCACAAGTCTATGCTGGATCTTATAGGCCATTTGTAGTCGGTTCTTGGTCCTATGTTTGAGCGGCTCCCATTCTAGTTGATCCAACAGATTTGTGACACATCCTGGAGACACGTCCTGGTATTGGTTGAAAAAGAATCTGGCTGCTCGTCTCTGAACCTGTTCTATGTCTTTGTCCAGGCTGTTCTGGTAGGGGTCCCATACTGTAGAGGCATACTCTAAGGATGGTCTAACCATGGAGCAGTATGCATTGGCTTAGCGTGTGTTGGCCCGGGTCTGGGTTACTCGTTTTAGTCACCACCTTAGGTTTAGACTATGGTGTCCAGATTGAACAAAAAATTAAAAAAAACTTGAGGTTGATTGACATACATATAAAACAGATTTTGGTACTTTATGAAGAAAGTCCTTCAACAGTACAAGCTAAAATTCAACAACTGTTGAACAATGTGCCTGCATACATACATAGTCATATGCATACAAAACAGTAAATATTTGGCAAATTATTAGGGTTCAGGTAAACAAACAATATACATTGAAGATTAGTTTCATACTATCTATTTCCTCTATTAGACTTGCAGTGCCTGGCAAATAACTCATTTTACATTCTTAAAAAAAGAAAGAAAATTAAGAGCCGGGGATAGTATAGTAAGGGGGTAGAAATGAACGTCACATAAACAAATGCAATCGCCACCTTCTATCAGCTTTCGTCCCATTTTACACTTCGTCCTTAGTTGAAAGTAAAAAAAAATCGGTTATTAACAAAGATTTTTTGCATGCATATATTTTGCGGGAAACTACTACTTGTCTGTGTTCAACAACTTCTAAGCGTTATCATTTAAGTTTGATGAAAAGATAAAACACATTTAGCTTTTGTAGGTTTGGGGGTCTGGTTGGAACCCTCAAGAAATTTTATGTGGAGATTTAAAAATGGGCCTGGAATCATTCATGTAAGCTCGTCTTTCTAAATGTTGTGAAATTTTATTTATTTTTGATTTATTATTGATTTCATTGAATATATTGAACGATTGCATGGATTATCAAAGCTAAATGCTGGAAGTGGAAGTGGATAGGACATGTCATGAGGAGGGACAGTACATCTCATATCAAAGTTGTTCTCTATTGGACGCCAGAAGGAAAACTCAAGAGGGGAAGACCCAAAAAACACATGGAGACGAACAGTAGAAGGAGAGATGAGAAGTTGGGGCCATACTTGGGGAACCATACATGATAGAGAGGCTGACAAAAGATCGTCACCAATGGAGGACCTTTGTTGCTGTCCTACATGCCACCAGCTATAAAGGGCAGTAAGTAAGTAAGTAAGTAAACGGTTTCCAGCGATCGCAACTGACCTCTCTCAAAGGGCGACATCTTAGCTCAACCATGATAGACCTTACTATAATATACATGCATGTCGAAGGCTAAATTTGATGCTATGATTCACAACTGCATAGTTTGTAAATCTTCTTTGATATATTTAGATGCAAAAGCATAAAGACTCTATCTGTTTATTGTCCCAGGTTCAAGCTAGCGAACAATACCTAGCGAACAAAAAATCTAGCGAACAATACCCAGCGAACATTGTGCAAAAACAAGCTAGCGAACAATTTCCAGCGAACAGAAATAAAAAGTCCGCCAAACTGATATGTATGACGACCGAAAAACGAAGTAAGGCAAGTGAGAACACAAATGAAAATAGATATTATATTTTGTAATTATCAACGTTAAGGGTTGCCATGTGGCATAATATACAAATAGTGAAAAACAAAGATGCGTTGATGTTTTACCAAGTTTATTACCTAGACCAAGGACCACCTGACTGATTAAAAACTATGATTAAATGAATAATAAAACCCGTAAAAGTAGTTCGTGGACAGTTCGTTAAAAAAACTTATTTCCTTAAAAACACTCCATCTAAATGTATCTTATATAATTTAATACAATACTAGCATTGCATGTGTCACGATAAGACTTAATTGTACAGACAATTTCATGCAAATATTGAATAAATCACTGTTCCAGACCGTATGCGTATTTAGACCGTACGCGTACGGTCCGGACCGTACGAGTATATTTTCAAAATACCTGTACGGTCGGACCGTACGCGTATGGTCTGACTTGCATCTTGTAGATCAATATTCAATAAAATATATCGACCCTGTAATAATGCATTAATTTTTATCATATTTAACTTGTATATTTTTTGTACAGAGTTCACACAATATTTAAAATCAATTTAGTGTTGTGAAATAGAAGTGAGTACTTATATACGTTAGTTGATAATACTAAAACAGTCATTGAAATTTGGGAGGAAAAGTTTGAGAATTATAAATAGGAACTTTAGTCGACAGACCTTCCAATCATTTGTTTATCCATGAGAAGACAAAGAGACGTGCTTGGGGAGGCTGATTCAGCAAAGATTTCGGCAATATGTTTAAGCCATTCGTCCGTCAGTTTTCCCAAAATATTTTCCTACTTTTTAGCAAAAAAAGTTCCATAGAACTCTTATTTTTTATATTATGTGCAGCCGATTTTACTTTCTACAGATAAAAGTTATATGCATTGTCGTCATCCTCAAACTTTACTTTACTGAATATAATTTTAGAATGATTTTCACGAAGTCTGACATTTTTTGGACCCTATATACCGGTGAAATCCAACAACATAGCAGAAAATAAAAACTAACAAATTCTTGCAAATGAATATTAAACATCATATTTCCCAATTCCCTCACCTACTGCCTTTCTATATTTTAGCTATTTACAAATTCTGACTTTAATTTAATTTTGTTTGTCTTATTATTTTAAGTTTGCTTTCCTCTTTTCGTTTTTTAGTCCCCTACCGGCGAAAGCCGAAGGGGACTATAGGTTTGCGCTCTGTCCGTCCGTCTGTCTGTCCGTCTGTCTGTCCGTCTGTCCGTCTGTCACGCCTCAGTTTTCCGCACTTTTTTCTAAACGCTTATAGATAATGAACTAATTTTTGGTATGTGAGTTTACCTTGATGAGTTACAGATCAAGTTTGAGTTTCGTGCCGGTCCACAATTTTTTATGGGAGTTATGGCCCTTTGAACTTTGAAAATTCACTAAAATTTCAGTTTTCCGCACTTTTTTTCTAAACGCTTATAGATAATGAACTAATTTTTGGTATGTGAGTTAACCTTGATGAGTTACAGATGAGTTACAGATCGAATGATATAAATGACCGAATTACTACACCAATATTTATACTAATGTGGTACCTACTGGTATTTTTTATTTGCTATACGAGGTTAACATGAAGCGTATCTAAGATACAAAGTATATATTAAATGTATGAATAATAAGAAATGAGGGGGGGGGGGGTTGGGTAACTTTGAGTACCGTTTGTGGACCTCCCAGAGATATACCCCGTTAACCACTTATAGGGTATATAGAGGATACATGTAGCTATTCATATGTCAAACCCATTGCCAAAACTACCCTTTTGAACATTTCACAAGCTCTCAAAGACAAGACCATCATCAAATATATAAGTTTAATAATAAAATAAGTAGGTTGGTTAAACCACACATAAAAGGTAAAAATATCAAATATAAAACTAATATAAATTAATAAAGAATACATCTAAAATCTAAAAAGCCCAAATTTTCGGCTTTCAGCCTTCGTCGGGGGCAGAGCAAAGAAAAAAATCACGACCGCCACGGTCTGAGGACAACCAACAAGTGATTATTAATCTATAAGTTTAATAGTTAGGGGGGGACTTTGAGTACCGATTGTGGACCTCCCAAAGATATATTCCGTTAGCCGTAACTTTAAGTACCGATTGTGAACCTCCTAAAGATATACCCCGTTAGCCACTTATAGGGTATATAGGGAATGCATGTAGCTATTTATATGCGGGGTATATCTCTGGGAGTTCCACAATCGGTTCTCAAATTTACCCCCCTTTCTTATTAAAGTTATATATTTGATGATGGTCTTATCTTTGAGAGCTTGTGAAATGTTCAAAAGTGTAGATTTAGGAATGGGATTTGGCATATGAATAGCTACATGTATCTTCTATATACCCTATAAGTGGCTAACGGGATATATTCATGGGAGGTCCACAATCGGTACTCAAAGTTACCCCCCTTCCTATTAAACTTATATATATTTGATGAAGGTCTTATCTTTGAGAGCTTGTGAAATGTTCAAAAATGTAGATTTAGGAATGGGATTTGGCATATGAATAGCTACATGTATCCTCTATATACCCCTATAAGTGGCTAACGGAGTATATTTCTGGGAGGTCCACAATTGGTACTCAAAGTTACCCCCTTTCCTATTAAACTGATATATTTGATGATGGTCTTATTTTTGAGAGCTTGTGAAATGTTCAAAAAGTGTAGATTTGGCAATGGCATTGGATTTATGAATAGCTACATATATCCTGTATATACTCTATAAGTGGCTAACGGGGTATATCTCTGGGAGTTCCACAATCGGTACTCAAAGTTACCCCCCCCCTTTTCCTATTAAATCTATATATTTTGTGATGGTCTTATCTTTGAGAGCTTGTGAAATGTTCAAAAGTGTAGATTTTGCAATGGCATTTGGCGTTTGAATAGCTACATGTATCTGCTATATACTCTATAAGTGGCTAACGGGGTATATTTCTGGGAGGTCCACAATCGGTACTCAAAGTTACCCCCCCCTTCCTATTAAACTTATATATATATTTGATGATGGTCTTATCTTTGAGAGCTTGTGAAATGTTCAAAAGTGTAGATTTAGGAATGGGATTTGTCATATGAATAGCTACATGTATCCTCTATATACCCTATAAGTGGCTAACGGGATATATTCATGGGAGGTCCACAATCGGTACTCAAAATTACCCCCCCCCCTTCCTATTAAACTTATATATATTTGATGAAGGTCTTATCTTTGAGAGCTTGTAAAATGTTCAAAAGTGTAGATTTAGGAATGGGATTTGGCATATGAATAGATACATGTATTTTCTATATACTCTATAATTGGCTAACGGGGTATATTTCTGGGAGGTCCACAATCGGTACTCAAAATACAAATGACAACAAAGTTCCAGACAATAAATTTTGCTACGCCTGACGCGCGTTTCGTCTATTCAAGACTCATCAGAGGCGCTCTACCAAAAATATTGAAAATGCCAAACACTGTATGAATATGAAGAGCATAGAACAGTATAACCAAAAATACCAAACTGGGGAACCAAATTATTACTAAGATATTCAACCTATGTCTGGGGTAGGAAGAACCTTAGGGTTTAGACAATTTTATAATTTAGACGGATAATTTAAAAGCTTTGATGTATTCTCCAACTCAAAAGTGTTGGTGCCGGAGCGGGCTTACCTCGGGGAATTTAAACTCCACCAGCAGTGCTAACCTTCACGTGTGTTCGAAATACAAATGACAACAAAGTTCCAGACAATAAATTTTGCTACGCCTGACGCGCGTTTCGTCTATTCAAGACTCATCAGAGGCGCTCTACCAAAAATATTGAAAATGCCAAACACTGTATGAATATGAAGAGCATAGAACAGTATAACCAAAAATACCAAACTGGGGAACCAAATTATTACTAAGATATTCAACCTATGTCTGGGGTAGGAAGAACCTTAGGGTTTAGACAATTTTATAATTTAGACGGATAATTTAAAAGCTTTGATGTATTCTCCAACTCAAAAGTGTTGGTGCCGGAGCGGGCTAACCTCGGGGAATTTAAACTCCACAAAGTTACCCCCCCCTTTCCTATTAAACTTATATATATTTGATGAAGGTCTTATCTTTGAGAGCTTGTGAAATGTTCAAAAGTGTAGATTTAGCAATGGGATTTGTCATATGAATAGCTACATGTATCCTCTATATACCCTATAAGTGGCTAACGGGATATATTCATGGGAGGTCCACAATCGGTACCCAAAGTTACCCCCCCCCTTCCTATTAAACTTATATATATTTGATGAAGGTCTTATCTTTGAGAGCTTGTGAAATGTTCAAAAGTGTAGATTTAGGAATGGGATTTGGCATATGAATAGCTACATGTATCTTCTATATACCCTATAAGTGGCTAACGGGGTATATCTCTGGGAAGTCCAAAAACTGTACTCAAAGTTACCCCCTTCCTATTAAACTTATATATATTTGATGAAGGTCTTATCTTTGAGAGCTTGTGAAATGTTCAAAAGTGTAGATTTAGCAATGGGATTTGTCATATGAATAGCTTCATGTATCTTCTATATACCCTATAAGTGGCTAATGGGATATATTCATGGGAGGTCCACAATCGGTACTCAAAGTTACCCCCCTTCCTATTAAACTTATATAATTTTGATGAAGGTCTTATCTTTGAGAGCTTGTGAAATGTTCAAAAGTGTAGATTTAGAAATGGGATTTAACATATGAATAGCTACATGTATCTTCTATATACCCTATAAGTGGCTAACGGGATATATTCATGGGAGGTCCACAATCGGTACTCAAAATTACCCCCCCCTTCCTATTAAACTTATATATATTTGATGAAGGTCTTATCTTTGAGAGCTTGTGAAATGTTCAAAAGTGTAGATTTAGGAATGGGATTAGGCATATGAATAGCTACATGTATCCTCTATATACCCTATAAGTGGCTAAAGGGGCATATCTCTGGGAGGTCCACAATAGGTACTCAAAGTTACCCCCCTTCCTATTAAACTTATATATATATGATGAAGGTCTTATCTTTGAGAGCTTGTGAAATGTTCAAAAGTGTAGATTTAGCAATGGGATTTGTCATATGACTAGCTACATGTATCCTCTATATACCCTATAAGTGGCTAACGGGATATATTCATGGGAGGTCCACAATCGAAACTCAAAGTTACCTCCCCCTTCCTATTAAACTTATATATATTTGATGAAGGTCTTATCTTTGAGAGCTTGTGAAATGTTCAAAATTGTAGATTTAGGAATGGGATTTGGCATATGAATAGCTACATGTATCCTCTATATACCCTATAAGTGGCTAACGGGGTATATTTCTGGGAGGTCCACAATCGGTTCTCAAAGTTACCCCCCTTCCTATTAAACTTATATATATTTGATGAAGGTCTTATCTTTGAGAGCTTGTGAAATGTTCAAAAGTGTAGATTTAGCAATGGGATATGTCATATGATTAGCTACATGTATCCTCTATATACCCTATAAGTGGCTAACGGGATATATTCATGGGAGGTCCACAATCGAAACTCAAAGTTACCCCCCCTTCCTATTAAACTTTTATATATTTGATGAAGGTCTTATCTTTGAGAGCTTGTGAAATGTTCAAAAGTGTAGATTTAGCAATGGGATTTGTCATATGACTAGCTACATGTATCCTCTATATACCCTATAAGTGGCTAACGGGATATATTCATGGGAGGTCCACAATCGGTACTCAAAGTTACCCCCCCCCCTTCCTATTAAACTTATATATATTTGATGAAGGTCTTATCTTTGAGAGCTTGTGAAATGTTCAAAAGTGTAGATTTAGGAATGGGATTTGGCATATAAATAGCTACATGTATCTTCTATATACCCTATAAGTGGCTAACGGGGTATATTTCTGGGAGGTCCACAATCGGTACTCAAAGTTATCCCCCCCTTCCTATTAAACTTATATATATTTGATGAAGGTCTTATCTTTGAGAGCTTGTGAAATGTTCAAAAGTGTAGATTTAGGAATGGGATTTGGCATATGAATAGCTACATGTATCCTCTATATACCCTATAAGTGGCTAACGGGGCATATTTCTGGTAGGTCCACAATCGGTACTCAAAGTTACCCCCCCCCCCTTCCTATTAAACTTATACATGTATATATTTGATGAAGGTCTTATCTTTTAGAGCTTGTGAAATGTTCAAAAGTGTAGATTTAGCAATGGGATTTGGCATATGAATAGCTACATGTATCTTCTATATACCCTATAAGTAGCTAACGGGATATATTCATGGGAGGTCCACAATCGGTACTCAAAATTACCCCCCCCTTTCCTATTAAACTTATATATATTTGATGAAGGTCTTATCTTTGAGAGCTTGTGAAATGTTCAAAAGTGTAGATTTAGGAATGGGATTTGGCATATGAATAGCTACATGTATCTTCTATATACTCTATAAGTGGCTAACGGGGTATATCTATGGGAGGTCCACAATCGGTACTCAAAGTTACCCCCCCTTCCTATTAAACTTTTATATATTTGATGAAGGTCTTATCTTTGAGAGCTTGTGAAATGTTCAAAAGTGTAGATTTAGCAATGGGATTTGTCATATGACTAGCTACATGTATCCTCTATATACCCTATAAGTGGCTAACGGGATATATTCATGGGAGGTCCACAATCGGTACTCAAAGTTACCCCCCCTTCCTATTAAACTTATATATATTTGATGAAGGTCTTATCTTTGAGAGCTTGCGAAATATTCAAAAGTGTAGATTTAGGAATGGGATTTGGCATATGAATAGCTACATGTATCTTCTATATACCCTATAAGTGGCTAACGGGATATATTCATGGGAGGTCCACAATCGGTACTCAAAGTTACCCCCCCCCTTCCTATTAAACTTATATATATTTGATGAAGGTCTTATCTTTGAGAGCTTGTGAAATGTTCAAAAGTGTAGATTTAGGAATGGGATTTGGCATATGAATAGCTACATGTATCCTCTATATACCCTATAAGTGGCTAACGGGGTATATTTCTGGGAGGTCCACAATCGGTACTCAAAGTTACCCCCCCCTTCCTATTAAACTTATATATATTTGATGAAGGTCTTATCTTTGAGAGCTTGTGAAATGTTCAAAAGTGTAGATTTAGCAATGGGATTTGTCATATGAATAGCTACATGTATCCTCTATATACCCTATAAGTGGCTAACGGGATATATTCATGGGAGGTCCACAATCGGTACTCAAAATTACCCCCCCTTTCCTATTAAACTTATATATATTTGATGAAGGTCTTATCTTTGAGAGCTTGTGAAATGTTCAAAAGTGTAGATTTAGGAATGGGATTTGGCATATGAATAGCTACATGTATCTTCTATATACCCTATAAGTGGCTAACGGGGTATATCTATGGGAGGTCCGCAATCGGTACTCAAAGTTACCCCCCCCCCCTTCATATTAAACTTATATATATTTGATGAAGGTCTTATCTTTGAGAGCTTGTGAAATGTTCAAAAGTGTAGATTTAGGAATGGGATTTGTCATATGAATAGCTACATGTATCTTCTATATACCCTTTAAGTGGCTAACGGGGTATATCTCTGGGAGGTCCACAATCGGTACTCAAAGTTACCCCCCATTCCTATTAATTTTATATATATTTGATGAAGGTCTTATCTTTGAGAGCTTGTGAAATGTTCAAAAGTGTAGATTTAGCAATGGGATTTCTCATATGAATAGCTACATGTATCGTCTATATACCCTATAAGTGGCTAACGGGATATATTCATGGGAGGTCCACAATCGAAACTCAAAGTTACACCCCCTTCCTATTAAACTCATATATATTTGATGAAGGTCTTATCTTTGAGAGCTTGTGAAATGTTCAAAATTGTAGATTTAGGAATGGGATTTGGCATATGAATAGCTACATGTATTCTCTATATACCCTATAAGTGGCTAACGGGGTATATCTCTGGGAGGTCCACAATCGGTACTCAAAATTACCCCCTTCCTATTAATTTTATATATATTTGATGAAGGTCTTATCTTTGAGAGCTTGTGAAATGTTCAAAAGTGTAGATTTAGCAATGGGATTTGTCATATGAATAGCTACATGTATCGTCTATATACCCTATAAGTGGCTAACGCGATATATTCATGGGAGGTCCACAATCGAAACTCAAAGTTACCCCCCCCCTTTCCTATTAAACTTATATATATTTGATGAAGGTCTTATCTTTGAGAGCTTGTGAAATGTTCAAAAGTGTAGATTTAGGAATGGGATTTGGCATATGAATAGCTACATGTATCCTCTATATACCCTATAAGTGGCTAACGGGGTATATCTCTGGGAGGTCCACAATCGGTACTCAAAGTTACCCCCCATTCCTATTAAACTTTTATATATTTGATGAAGGTCTTATCTTTGAGAGCTTGCGAAATGTTCAAAAGTGTAGATTTAGGAATGGGATTTGGCATATGAATAGCTACATGTATCTTCTATAGACCCTATAAGTGGCTAACGGGGTATATCTCTGGAAGTTCCACAATCGGTACTCAAAGTTACCCCCCCCTTTCCTATTAAACTTATATATATTTGATGAAGGTCTTATCTTTGAGAGCTTGCGAAATGTTCAAAAGTGTAGATTTAGGAATGGGATTTGGCATATGAATAGCTACATGTATCCTCTATATACCCTATAAGTGGCTAACGGGGTATATCTCTGGGAGGTCCACAATCGGTACTCAAAGTTACCCCCCCCCCTTCCTATTAAACTTATATATTTGATGAAGGTCTTATCTTTGAGAGCTTGTGAAATGTTCAAAAGTGTAGATTTAGCAATGGGATTTGTCATATGAATAGCTACATGTATCCTCTATATACCCTATAAGTGGCTAACGGGATATATTCATGGGAGGTCCACAATCGGTACTAAAAGTTACCCCCCCCCTTTCCTATTAAACTTATATATATTTGATGAAGGTCTTATCTTTGAGAGCTTGTGAAATGTTCAAAATTGTAGATTTAGGAATGGGATTTGGCATATGAATAGCTACATGTATCCTCTATATACCCTATAAGTGGCTAACGGGGTATATCTCTGGGAGGTCCACAATCGGTACTCAAAATTACCCCCCTTCCTATTAATTTTATATATATTTGATGAAGGTCTTATCTTTGAGAGCTTGTGAAATGTTCAAAAGTGTAGATTTAGCAATGGGATTTCTCATATGAATAGCTACATGTATCGTCTATATACCCTATAAGTGGCTAACGGGACATATTCATGGGAGGTCCACAATCGAAACTCAAAGTTACCCCCCTTCCTATTAAACTTATATATATTTGATGAAGGTCTTATCTTTGAGAGCTTGTGAAATGTTCAAAATTGTAGATTTAGGAATGGGATTTGGCATATCAATAGCTACATGTATCCTCTATATACCCTATAAGTGGCTAACGGGGTATATCTCTGGGAGGTCCACAATCGGTACTCAAAGTTACCCCCCTTTCCTATTAAACTTTTATATATTTGATGAAGGTCTTATCTTTGAGAGCTTGCGAAATGTTCAAAAGTGTAGATTTAGCAATGGGATTTGTCATATGACTAGCTACATGTATCCTCTATATACCCTATAAGTGGCTAACGGGATATATTCATGGAAGGTCCACAATCGGTACTCAAAGTTACCCCCCCCCCCCCTTCCTATTAAACTTATATATATTTGATGAAGGTCTTATCTTTGAGAGCTTGTGAAATGTTCAAAAGTGTAGATTTAGGAATGGGATTTGGCATATGAATAGCTACATGTATTTTCTATATACCCTATAAGTGGCTAACGGAGTATATTTCTGGGAGGTCCACAATCGGTACTCAAAGTTACCCCCCCTTCCTATTAAATTTATATATATTTGATGAAGGTCTTATCTTTGAGAGCTTGTGAAATGTTCAAAAGTGTAGATTTAGCAATGGGATTTGTCATATGAATAGCTACATGTATCCTCTATATACCCTATAAGTGGCTAACGGGATATATTCATGGGAGGTCCACAATCGGTACTCAAAGTTACCCCCCCCCCTTTCCTATTAAACTTATATATATTTGATGAAGGTCTTATCTTTGAGAGCTTGTGAAATGTTCAAAAGTGTAGATTTAGGAATGGGATTTGTCATATGAATAGCTACATGTATCCTCTATATACCCTATAAGTGGCTAACGGGATATATTCATGGGAGGTCCACAATCGGTACTAAAAGTTACCCCCCCCCTTTCCTATTAAACTTATATATATTTGATGAAGGTCTTATCTTTGAGAGCTTGTGAAATGTTCAAAATTGTAGATTTAGGAATGGGATTTGGCATATGAATAGCTACATGTATCCTCTATATACCCTATAAGTGGCTAACGGTCTCTTAAGTGATTTATTCAATATTTGCATGAAATTGTCTGTACAATTTAGTCTTAACGTGAGACATGCAATGCTAGTATTATAAATTATATAAGATACATTTAGATGGAGTGTTTTTAAGGAACTAAGCTTTTTTAACGAACTACTTTTTTGGACAACGAAGAGGTCTCTGTACGGGTTTTATTATTTATTTAATCATAGTTTTTAAGCAGTCAAGTGGTCCTTGGTCTCTGTAATAAACTTGGTAAAACATCAACGCATCTTTATTTTTCACTATTTCGTTGATAATTACAAAAAAGAATATTTATTTTCTATGTGTTCGCACTTGCCTTATTTCGTTTTTCGGTCGTTATACATATCAGTTTGGCGGACTTTTTATTACTGTTCGCTGGAAATTGTTCGCTAGCTTGTTTTTGCACAATGTTCGCTGGGTATTGTTCGCTAGCTTTTTGTTCGCTAGATATTGTTCGCTAACTTGAGTCTAGTGTTTATTGTTCTGTGTCAAAAAATATGGCAAGCCGTTTTTACATTTATTCTTCTTAATAGATATCTCATAAACTTTATAAGATATCTCATAAAGTTTATAAGATATCTTATAAACTTTATGAGATATCTTATAAAATTTATGAGATATCTCATATAAATGGGAGTTTATAAGATATCTTATAAAACATATGAGATATCTTATAAAACATATAAGATATCTTATAAAACACATAAGATATCTTATAAAACATATAAGATATCTTATAAAGTTTATTAGATATAAGATATCTTATAAAACATATAAGATATCTTATAAAGTTTATTAGATATCTTATAAAGATTATAAGATATCTCTTAAACTTTATATGAGATATCTTATAAAAACTAACTTATAAGATATCTCATAAAATATATAAGATATCTTATAAACTTTATGAGATATCTTATAGAGTTTATAAGATATCTTATTAGTTTTATAAGATATCTTATAAATTATTTTATATTAGATATCTAATAATCTTGATAAGATATCTTATAAACTTTATGAGATATCTTATATGTTTTATAAGATATCTCATATGTTTTATAAGATATGTTATAAACTCCCATTTTTAATGAGATATCTTATATATCTAATAAGATATCTTATAAAGTATACGAGATATCTTATAAATTTTATGAGATATCTTTAAAGAGGAATAAATATAAATATGGCGTGCCATACAGAAATGGGTCTTTCGTTGACAATTTAGGGTCGGTAAGTTTTGAATCTTATTTATTGTACATATCTTGATAAAAAAAGTATTCCTCAGGGAATCACATCATATATATTTATTCATAATGGCTCAAAAGTCTCAACGTTTCGGCAGTTGCCTTCACCAGGAGTAAAAAGTCCTCTAAAAATTACATCATGGCCATTCCATCATCATCATCTCCATCAATTATTTATTGTATTTTAAGTCTTGGGCCAATGCAAGACGGCGAGCAGCGACCTCTGGTCATGTTGAAGACTGCTGGCTGTTTTCCATTGTGATTTTTTTTTAAATTCCTGTTTCTTTATGTTCGTTGTGTCGCGTACACTTATTCCACATCTCTTTCTTCATAAAAACAAGGCTGTTTGTAATATACTAATAACCAGAAAAAACAACAACACAACAAGTGGTTATAGAAAAGACAATTGGTTTGGGTTTTGTCCGGAACAAATTTCAAGAGGATACACAAAATAATTGACTAGCTTTTTTGGGGGCGGAACTTTTCTTTTAGATAATTTTGTTGTTGTTGTGGCGATGCACACAGTCTATCTTTCGTTAGTGTATATTTAAAATACAAGTAACTAAATGACAAAAATCAACGTTAACCATGTTGACTAATGAAATGTCAGGGTCTCTTAAGTATGACATAAAAGGTCCGCCCGGTCGGTACACATTTATCTAAATTGAACAATTGCTATATGTTTGCCTTTTTTGTTGTGAGTAAGTGTAATTAGAACATTTCACGAAATTATTAAAAGTTTTCCTGAAATTAGCTTAGGTACTTAGTACATCTAGGGTATAACAGACGGACAGACCTTAAAGCTGATCTATATACATGTATATTATACAAGTATACAATAATCATATGTCCCAAAACTTTCGATGGTTGATGGATCATAAAATATTAACTAGAAATTAAGAAGAGACCAAAAATAGAGAGATTGCGTCAAACCCGGACAGTTTCTAAGGCGGAATAAAAGCCTCCTCCATACTACTATGACATTTCTATTTCCTTCAACAAGTGTCTGTCTTGGTACAAAACCCCCTTTTGCGTAATTATATAAAAGATTGGTATGCTTGCATGTTTCTTTAATGCTTTTCCGGCTAAACAAACCTTAAAATAATCATCTTAATACTCTAAGAGAGACGTGTTATGATTTTACATTTAAAGTTTATACAAAACTTATCAAGGAATATGTTATTTTGGATAAACATGTGCCATTTACTTTTATCAGATACCATGGAGCCCACGTGATATATTGGGATTTATCCTTGGACTCAAAACTTTACTTTTGGTATAAGTTACTTGAAGACAAAACGAAATGTGCCAATGGATTTAAGCTTCAAAAATGGACTTTCTGCAACTTAAGATTTATTTTATTTCATTTATTTTGTTAATAGAAGGAACAATTATCAAGAGTAAGTAAATGCATACTTATACGATTGTAACCTTCTTTTTTTAAAGAATTCAATTAATTACATAAAAAAAAAATGATTGCATACGGATTAAAATATGTATGTTTTTTTTCTGTTTCGTGCTTTAAGATTAAGATTTCTATATAATATAATGACTTTCAGTTATTCTAGAAAAAATAGATTTTAGAATATTTTATTTTCCTATTTTTACAGAAAGAATAAAACGCTATCCAACGCCACCTCCACCAACAAACTACGTGCCCATGGGACGAGGAGGGTTTCTAAACTTTCCGAATGGACGAGACGGAGACCAAGGATTACCACCCGGATTAAAATTGCTAGAGTCAAATGCATTTCGTACAATTATAAACACTTCAACGTCAATCGAATGTCCAAAGAATCATATTGTTAAACGAAGTTTTTCTCTCAAAGTCGATAGCTTACAAAGCGGACTGAGAGAAAAATGGAATTCTAATTTGATTGGAGAAGAATCTTCAAAGAATTTTAAGAATCTACTCAATTTAGGAATAATTGAGGTAAGGTAGCCTATCTAGTATTTTTTATCTTTTATCACAGAATCTGACGTGATTTTTGTATTGTCTTGGGTTTTTAGTTACTTTGTTTTTAACGCAAATACAGAGTATAGGCTACATTGCGGACCCAAAGAAGAGCGTTGTTACGGGCATTGGAATTTCCAGTCGCCAAAAATCAGTTTCTTATTTTCGTGTAGATTTTTGGTAATATTAGTCAAGACGCATGTTTACGTCCACAGTAAACTATCTCTATGCGTAGAAGTCAAGACGCACGTTTACGTCCACAGTAACTCTCTCTATGCGTAGATTTTTGGTAATATTAGGCAAGACGCATGTTTACGTCCACAGTAAACTCTCTCTATGCGGACCACCTTTAGAAAATTTCCTGATCTGCAATGCATTTTTGGGTATATTTTCTATAATATTTTAATCATATTCATAACATGATAGTAATTTTGAATTCTATTTTTTTCAATATCCCCAGATGATTGAATTGCTCTCGACTTTGCACCACGTTAAGTTTGATGGATAAAAAACTTTGAAATTTTAAATTCAAATTTTTATTTATTTTCTTTTATTTCGCAGGAGGAAGAAGACATTGATCAACATTTTCAGAGCACAAAATCTCCATTATACAAAAATAAATTAACAGAAGACTTGAAAAAATGGAAAGCTCTCTTACATTCTGTCAAAAATAGAAATATTTCCAAAAGTTTCAATGAACAACTACCACACAATACAACAAATTCTTTTTTGGAAAAGAAACAAAATAAAGACAGCGATAGATACAGAAAAATATCAGAAGTTTTACAGCAACATAACATTTCGTTGAATGAATTGCTGGACTATGTGAAATCGTTTGGAATTTCAACCAACCCTAAGATTTTAATGACATTAGAAGAAAAGAAACACAGAAGAAGGAAACGAAATGCTGATGGTAAGATGAATCCATTCAGCATTATAATTACATATTACATGTATATCAAGATATTCAGTTGAGAAAATAAACTCCTAAGACATGTAACTTCTCGATGATAACATTTGAAACGACGTCTTGTCCTGTCCAGTTCTTCAACATGTTGAACTTTTATGTTTTGGGCTCCCTAAAGGCACCACAAAAAGACTTTGCAAGGCTTGTAAACCAACCACTTCAAAGCATCGAAGACCCGGAGTCGGAAGTTAAAATGTAAAACTAAAGGCTCACCTGGTCCTTACGTCATAAGGATTCATATGACAACTTCGTTTGTGTCTATTGGTTCATAATAAATCCCGAATCTTTATTCAAATTTGAAGTTGCCTGAAACAGGTTTGCCTGTCAACGAATCATTGTTTTTTTTTTCATTTTAATTATCATTCTGAATTCATTAGAAAATAAATACTAGTACAGTGTATAAGCTTAAGTAATGAAAAAAAATCACTTTAAATTTGTAAACATTTAAACAGAAGAAAACAGGGGCGGATCCAGAGGTCCATGAAAAAGGGGGGGCGTAATTGCTAAAAATGTCAGATTTTGATGAAAATTTGAAGTTGCTTGGTCAATTTTATACAGAAAAAAATTAAATTTCTCAATTAAAGGGGGGTGTACGCCCCCCTCCGCCTCCCCTGAATCCGCCACTGGAAAACAAACTGCAACAATATCAAAGAAGTAAAAAATCGAATTTTCTTATATGAAGATTCAAGATATGTGTTGTACAATGATCACTATTAAAGGAATTGACTTAAACAATATATATTTTTGTTTTGTTTCAGGCTCTTACTCTGTATCACAATATTGCTATAAGGTTGGCGCTCCAGTTTTTGGGGACTACTTAAGGATTTGTGCCGATTGCGCTGTAACAACAACGCTCAGTCCCGACAAATATCCAAGAACAATAAACGAAGATGTATGCGATAGAGACATTGACTGTCTTGTATTACATAACACAGCTGGAGGAACATCAAGTAGGTATACTAAATAAAGGACGATAAAGGTTAATTATAAAAGAAAAATTCCCGAAATATGATGCACCAATTCTTATATAAATGACGAGTAATATTATTATATAAGTGATTATCATGTCGCCTGCAACGTGTTGCAAAGCGACATATAGGGGTTACTTTGACACAATCCGTCGTTTTGGTGTCGTCCTGCGTCGTCTTCCTGCGCCATCGTCCTGAGCCGTCACAAAAATTTTCATTCTTATTTTCTTGGGCAACTGCATGTAACAGCCTCTTGATATTTGGCATGTAGCTTTTTCCATAGTAATATGGTGTAAAGCGATTTTGTCTTTGGGCATGTAGCTTCTTTCTATAGTAATATGGTATGGCACGCCATATTTATATTTATTCCTCTTTAAAGATATCTCATAAAATTTATAAGATATCTCGTATACTTTATAAGATATCTTATTAAATATATAAGATATCTCATATAAATGGTAGTTTATAAGATATCTTATAAAACATATGAGATATCTTATAAAACATATAAGATATCTCATAAAACAAATAAGATATCTTATAAAACATATAAGATATCTCATAAAGTTTATAAGATATCTTATAAAGATTATTAGATATCTCATATAAAATAATTTATAAGATATCTTATAAAACTTATAAGATATCTTATAAAACTAATAAGATATCTTATAAAGTTTATAAGATATCTCATAAAGTTTATTAGATATCTTATATATTTTATGAGATATCTTATAAGTTATTTTTTATAAGATATCTCATAAAGTTTACGAGATATCTTATAAACTTTATAAGATATCTTATAACTTTTATTAGATATCTTAAAAATTATTTTATAAAAGATATCTCATAATCTTTATAAGATATCTAATAAATTTTATGAGATATCTTATATGTTTTATAAGATATCTTATATGTTTTATGAGATATCTTATATGTTTTATAAGATATCTCATATGTTTTATAAGATATCTTATAAACTCCCATTTATATGAGATATCTTATATATTTAATAAGATATCTTATAAAGTATATGAGATATCTTATAAACTTTATTAGATATCTTATATTTTTATAAGGCCTCTTTAAAGATATCTCATAAAATTTATAAGATATCTCATATACTTTATAAGATATCTCATAAAGTTTATAAGATATCTGATAAACTTTATAAGATATCTTATAAAGTTTATAAGATATCTTATAAACTTTATGAGATATCTTATAAAGTATATGAGATATCTTATAAAGTTTATGAGATATCTATAAAGAGGAATAAATGTAAAAACGGCTTGCCATAATATGGTGCAAATCGATTTCATGCCCGTAATTAATCTACTTCCCGCTTCCCGAATATTGGCGACATACGCGTTCCATGGCAAACTGTCATTCTAATTTAAGTCTATTTTGATTAAAAGCAATCTACCACCTACCTTATATCACGTATTCTATAACGCAACCAACCATTGTACACCCTTTGGCATTCGTTTTAGTTAAAACATATTTTATTTCCAAAATAAGACGCAAGTTTAACTAACCTATGAATAGAAAATAATGAGATGTGGAAAAGGTGTACGCGACACAGTCCATAATCAAGCGGCAATTCAGAAAAACCACAATGGACAACCGCCAGCAGCCTTCAACGAGGCCAGTAGGCGCTGCTCACGGTTATGCAATTTGCCCATAATCTAAATAAAATGCATATAATTTAAATCCAGTCCTGAAATAGTCATAGATAGACCCCCTTCTTAAACAAGGAACAGAAAACATAAAAAAGACAAGTACAAACGAAAGCTTTGTCAAGGATTCCTGGCTAAGGACAGGCACATATAAAATGTGGCGGGGTCAAACTAGTTTTTTGTGGCCAACCCTCCTATCAATATTCCTAGACAAAGCACAAAAACTAAACACACAATAAAAATCAAATCGATCAAAGTTCAATTCCACTAGAGAAAGTCTTAGACAAAAGACAACAAGACCAAACGAAAGGACGGTAAAGGAACTCTCTATAGAACACTCGCTGTTACTGACAGCTAGCTGAGAATCATCAATCGACTGATGTAAAAAAATCAAACATATCGATTTTAAATCCGACACAAGACTTCAAACAATACTGATTTGGTGAAGTGTCATCACACAAAACCGACATGCTTGATCGCTATAATGCTTAAAAATGACAATAGTAAAAACGATTACGGAAGTTTTAAAGTAGCATCAAGTTATCAGTATTTCTGCAAAAACATTAAATTCAAAGATTTAACCAAAATATTCAATTCATATCCTTTCCGTAATAAATTTTGAAGCCAATTTTTCATTTCTAATGGATTGTTTTTAAACTTGTGAGCTTTATAAAAACATTACCATAAAATAATGAAGATACTTATAACAATATAAATGAGCATGCATACAAAAAGATATTTGATTTGATAAATTTTGCAGACGAATGAAAAAAAGAACGAAAAGTTAAGATAGAAAAGAACAAAAAAGAAAAATATATGAATGTTTGTCTGGGTGTTTTACACAATTAAGAATCGTCAGTTTAGCCAAAACACTATTTTTTCATGTGAAGATGTATTGATAGGTTAAGATCTATGTTACAGTCATTTGGAAGCCATTGAAGATTTTAAAGAAACGGTTACAACCTTGTGTACTTACGTATGATATTGGCTTTTTATATTGATAAAAAACAATAATAATAGATTAATTTCAATATACATGTATGTATATAACAGTTTTGAATGTCACGAAAAAAATTCTTGTTAATTTATGACACGTTTTTTGTTTCTTTCAGCGCAAGGAAAATGTATCCAAACATATACGAAGGTGAAATTCTTAAGACTTAAGCCAAATGGTTGTCGAAAGGTTACTTTTACAGGGGAAATTGTTAAAATACATCAATGGGAGCAATATCATCAATCGATTAGAACCGGATGTGCATGTACAATAGAAAAACATTCTAAGATACGTAATTCCTTGGGGATACCAGAACCCGTGGGCTAATCTTTTTTTTTTATGTCTGTTGTGCTTTTGTTATTTTTCTGTTTTGTTTGAAAATAAATGTTATTTAAAACTATGCTTTTTTATGTTAAAAAAAGATTTAACCGTGTTTAAATACCTTATTAATTGAGTTTCAGAGCGAGGAACACAACAAAAACGGTTCTACGCTCTTCATATTCTTGTAGTGTTAAATATTTCCTATCTTTGGGTTAAGCGCCTCTATGAGTCTAGAAAAGATGAAACGGGCGTCAGGCCACTGGGACTTTCTACCCTCTATCAATATTTAGTTAGAGTCAATGTGTCATACAAAAAAAAAACCAACATAAAATTACGTTATCTAACAAAATATTGACTGGAACGTTTTTGCAATATTGATTGAAAATCCAATATAAAATCTACGGAGCCCGGATAGAGACATACAAAGAAAAAAAATATATTGTGCGCACAACATATTATATTGTGCGCGCAACATATTATATTGAGCGCGCAACATATTATATTGTGCGCACATTATATTATATTGTGCGCACAACATATTATTTTGTGCGCGCAACATATATTGTGCGCACAACATATTATATTGTGCGCACATTATATTATATTGTGCGCACATTATATTATATTGTGCGCACAAAATATTATTTTGCGGGCACATTATATCATATTGTGCGCACATTATATTATATTGTGCTCACATCATATCATATTGTGCGCACATTATATCATTTTGTGCGCACAATATAATATGTTGCGCGCACAAAATAATATAATGTGCGCACAATATAATATAATGTGTGCACAAAATAATATGTTGTGCGCACAATATAATAAAATGTGCGCAAAATATAATATGTTGTGCGCACAATATAATTTTTTTCTTTGTATGTCCATATCCGGGCTCCGTAAAAATCAAAGTACTAGCCATGCTAGTAGCCGGGATAATTTTCAATTAAAATTGTTTATGTCTATGTTCAGTATAAGCTGGCAACCGGCTCCCTACTGTTCAGATAAGGAGCCGGTATGACCTAATGATAAAATTGATATGATTGGGTATCATCCAATTAGTAAAAAGTTGTCAATCAGAACTGATTAATTAGCGTTAATTAACGATGTTTACTTATCTAAAGATATACGATTAAAAATGATATGAATCAATTCACACCTAAACGTCAAAAGGTACGGAATTTCTTTATTCTTTAACTTTATTACAAGAAATGTTTGGATAGCCAATTAACAGTTAATCAACAAACAGTGTGGATAAGGAAAGAGGGATGATTTCAATCACATGATAATACCATATTTGTTGAAGTCTCGTATAATCTCACAAGGAAAAGATTTTACTTGCAAAATCGGGTCATACCCGCCTTTATCTTCAGATAACAGCGGGGTACCAGCCTATGTTCAGTATAAAAGAAGAGCAGTAAAAAGATATCGGAAGGTCTTCCAGAATTCCGACCAGTACCTCCCCGTGGTGGAAGACGGGCCCTGCTCCAGCGACAACAAAGGATACTCTGGAGCAGCTAACACTGGCGGTGGTGTGTCATGGGCTGGACGACCCATGGCACATAGCGAGTCTATACCGATTGGTATAAGTCGACGCAGAGGGGCTTTCCCCTAGTCGCGACTATAAATACCCATCAGATATCGGAAGTCTTCCAGAATTCCGACCAGTACCTCCCCGTGGTGGAAGACGGGCCCTGCTCCAGCGATAACAAAGGATACTCTGGAGCAGCTAACACTGGCGGTGGTGTGTCATGGGCTGGACGACCCATGACACATAGCGAGTCTAATAGTCGACGCAGAGGGGCTTTCCCCTAGTCGCGACTATAAATACCCATCAGATATCGGAAAGTTGTCTTGCAAATTCCGACCAGTACCTCCTCGTGGTGCAAGATGGGCACTATTCCAGCGACAACAAAGGATACTCTGGAGCAGCTAACACTGGCGGTGGTGTGTCATGGGCTGGACGACCCATGGCACATAGCGAGTCTATACCTGTAGAGGTATAAGTCGATGCAGAGGGTCTTTCCCCTAGTCACGACTATAAATACCCATCAGTCAGATATCGGAAAGGTCTTGCAAATTCCGACCAGTACTCCCCATGGTGCAAGACGGACACTGTTCCAGCGATAACAAAGGATACTCTGGAGCAGCTAACACTGGCGGTGGTGTGTCATGGGCTGGACGACCCATGGCACATAGCGAGTCTATATCGATTGGTATAAGTCGATGTAGAGGGGCTTTCCCCTAGTCACGACTATAAATACCCATCAGTCAGTCAGATATCGGAAAAGTAACTATCATGATTCGCACGTGTATTGAAATGTGAATTGATATGTGATGAGGCAGCGAAAAAAATTCGTATGGCAAATTGACTCTAACAAGACATTGTAACTCGCATGGCACATTGATTGGGAGCAATCCCTGTGATCAATGCAACAAAAAGGTCACATCCATCATCTGAAGCATGCATCTTGGTTAGCATCCCTAGGCGCACATATCATACCAATTCGGTTAATATGCCCGTTAATATGGCATCCATGCGGAAAGCTGTGAAAACATTGCATTTTTCTTTTTGGTTATTTTTTTATGCAAACAAAAGCCTTTTTTCATTTGGATTTTGTTGCAAAAAAAAATGAAATGTAAAAAGCAATCTCAAGAACTACGCTTTCGAAGCTAAGTTGCCAGTAAGCGGAAACTGGCTTCATCTGTACGTTGGTCGTCCATGTGTAAAATATAGGTCACACCTGAAGCATACGAAGCATGCATTGTGATAAGCGTCATTAGGTGCACCTACTATACCAATATGGTTGATATGACATCAATAAGCGAAATTCGACCAACCATTTCTCTGTAATGGTAATCCATACAAAAGTCGTCAATGTGCCATGGAAAATGATGGTCACACTGGAGCATATGAAGCGTGTATTGTGCTAAGCATACTTATGTGCACCTACCATGCAAGTATGGTTGACAAAACACTTGTCAGTAAGGCTATACATCTGGAGTATGAACCATTCTTGTATAAGTATCACATTAGCCCTTCTTACTTCATGAGATAAGCTAATAAGTATGTGACAAGCTAAAGGCGATGACCGAATGAAAAAAAATGGGTCAAAGACAAAAATGGCCGGATTTCGTTTAACAGGAAGTATATGAGCCACAGTCCCACGTTATGGGAGCCCATGCTGATGCTGCACACCAAATATCGAGAGGCCGTGATTGTAGTTGCTGAGAAAACTGTTACGAACATTTTCTATTATTGAACATTAATGTCAAAAATTAACCAAGTCGGTAAACAGGAAGTAGGTCAGCGATTGACCTGAAATAGAATCCCAAATTATGGGAGCCCATGCTGATACTGCATACAAAATATCAAGAGTCTGTGATTAGTAGTTGCTGAGAAAACTGTTACGAAAGTATTTTCCTCGCCCGCCCGACCTACCACCCATCCGCCTGCCTGCCGCCCGACATTTACAATTTTATAATCCGGATTTTCACTAGTGAAATCCGGCGAAAAAAGGTACTGTGATTCTGCAAACCAAAAAGTGCACGGAAACCTCGTGCTATGAAAATTTTTATCACGCTTTACGCTTTCACTAAGAATCCCCCATTATACGTTTCATTCACAAGGTTAATGTAGTCCTACTGGAATGACAATCCCTATATCGCACTTCAACTTCACGGGCAAGAGAAATATGGGTATTTGTTGATTGATGTTAAACCCTTGAAATTCTTTGCATATAGCCAATTTACAAAGTAAGGACAGTTGCGATTACCATCATCCCGGTATGATTAATTTTCTCTTTTAACAAT
Source organism: Arcuatula senhousia (assembly GCA_963971305.1). Classification (NCBI taxonomy): domain Eukaryota; kingdom Metazoa; phylum Mollusca; class Bivalvia; order Mytilida; family Mytilidae; genus Arcuatula; species Arcuatula senhousia. The sequence goes on along the minus strand of OZ020305.1, from coordinate 46,473,862 downwards.
GAGATATATACTATCTTGGCTGACATCACCATTCGTATACTTATGATTTTTTGCTCTGAATTAAATTACAAATTTTCTTAAAAATTAGACCAATTAGATGAATAATAAATGGATCCAGAGGGGTAGAATGACATTATAGCATTGTCCAAATACATGAAAATACAAAGTTTAATGACACAGGGCGGAGTTTCAACAAGAAGAAACAACAATATCAAAACTCAGAGAAAATTGACATTTGATTCTTTATGGAAAAAACAAAACAAAACAAGCTACATTAAAGCGCCCAATCCGTCCTTCAAAAGATGTCATTCAGAGGTTGCTGGTCTTCAAATTACGTTCAAATTTCTTGAGAACAAATAAAAACTTCCTTCATATAGTTTTAGCAACAATAACATTTTGACATTTCATCTTTGCATACGTTTGAACACGTGCTCTGAATATCTTCGCAATAAAGACACTTAAAATTCTCTTTAATAACTACATCTGTATTAACATAATCCGGAAAATGTCTTATTACTGTCATATTTTAGGGCGGAATTATGTTTCAAATGGCATCTTACATGATGTCACGACATTTTCACATGTATTTAAGACATTACAAATATAATACATCATTATATATTAAAATTTGATAATAAAGATTTGTTAAGCTTATGTTAAAGTGATTTGTTTGACTAGTTTTGATATAATATAAATTCTTGAAGCGGGGGAGGACACTTAGAACTGAGATATATATTGTCACGATAGTTATACTTTGATATCAATGACCTTTTGAGAAAAGGGTTAACACGGATCTCGATGTGGAATATGTGTACAGGACACGGCCCACATAAGCAAGAAGAAATTTTCAAAAATCACAATGAAAAAACTGCAAGCAGCCTTCAACGAGGCCAGACTGGCCAGTAGGCACTGCTCATTGTTTTGCGATTGACTCAAGGTCAAAAGAAAATGTACAAAATTCAAATCCAATCCCGAAACTACCAAAGTACCCTTCGTCTACAAGTATGCCATCATTAAAATGAACGTTGAGCACGTTCAACGAGTTATCCACGGCGCAAACCAATCGCGAGGAGCACTGAATTAGAAATATAGGAAGATAAAACAAAAACAGGTTTTACTTTAAATATTAGCTAATAAATACCAAAACGTGTATAAACACAGTTAATTTGGTCAATCTGTTTATGCATAATTCAAGAAGTACCCCATCAGCAGCATTTGAATTAACAGATTGGAAGGTCAAAACCATAAGCATTGAAAGAAAAGTACGCAAAACCAAATCCAGCACCGAGGGCCGTATCAAACTCGACATGTTTAGACAAAATCAGATAGTATAACATGGATAAAAGCAGGCATCTAATAAGGCAGGCATCTAATAAATGCTTTTTTCAAGGTCCTGCTTCATACTTAATGACCACCTGGGCCTTGAATTCCTCATTCCCTTTTAATCCTGTTTACAGTGTAGGTTATTCAAACGAACTTTATCTAAAAACCATATCTTACCAAACTACCACAAGCTAAGCTTAAAGGAAACGGGGATGTTATTTGAATCTTTAAAGTCATGGAAGTTCAGTTCGGAAACCTAAAAGAACCCAATTTCCGACCAATGCAGGATATATTTGACCTAGTGTAATGATTAAACGAACCCCGATAACCAAATAATAATTTAAAGTGGTAATTTGAATTAAAAATCGGACCAAAAGTACTATGTATATTAAGTAGATTTTAATGAGGCAACAAATGAGAGAGCATATAAAACAATTATCAGTAAATTTGATTGATGTGTGTTATAAATGTCAAATGGATAAAAAGGTTTAGATATGAGCTGATAGTCTTCAAATATGGTTGGGTATAAGCGAAAATCTATTAGAAAAAACGGAGGAGACTATGTGACCTTACCGTTCACTGCTGTTAAGATAACAATCATTTACCAAACTATTAATTGATATTAAAATATTTACGATCTTAAAACAGTTTCAACTGCACTTTCAAACCCTTTAGTGGTGCACTTAAAAAATGAACTTTTGACACAATTAAAAAATGTCATTCAGGCTGACCTTGATTACTAAATAGATTTTTGTAATAAACTTCTAAAATTTCAAAATTTCAAAACTGAATCGCTAGGCAATAACATAGACCTTTATACTAGAATACACAGGTCTAGGCAGGGAAGTCCAGTTTTATTTAATCCCTGGTCTAGGGTAATATTTTGTTTTAAATTCTATACATTTGTAACATGCAAGTTAGAAAAGGCATCAAAAACAACCAGCCACTTTTAATTCAGTAATACAAAAAAATATTTCAAAAAAAAGAAAAAAGCCAAATATATGACCACAAATTTTACTTGAAGTACAAAATTTTTCATGGAAATAAACAAGCAAGGGACTATAAGGCACCTGGATGGCTAACTAATTGAACGGGACAAAACTCCTATAAAAGGTCATCATACAACTACAACATTTAAGCAAGGAATTTATGCATATAATATTTTTTAGATCTCAGCTAGATGCAAGCTACAGCTATTCCATATATAAAATAATAATTTTCATTCTGTAGGCTTAAAATTTGAAGCAGATCCTTACAAATTTAATAACCCAATGGAAAACTTTTTGGAGATTTGACGCTAAAAACGCAACTGATAAGTCCAAACAAGTTTTCTCTATCTCAGCTACTGTTTGATTTTATATAAGCAAACCCCCCCCCCAAAAAAAAAACAAAAAAACAAAAACAAAAATCTTACTCTCAGTTCTATCTTTAGCAACTGTGGTCATGTCTGCAGTTACTATTTGTGCTATCTTGAGTGAATTGTGTTAAGTTTCGTGATAATCCTTTCAGTTGTTAAGGAGAATTTTTTAAACCAAGTAAGTGATCGAACACAAGGGCATGTGCCTAATGATAGCAATATCTCTGACCGAAATCTAAAAATTAGAAAGCATGCAAATACTGGAAAGCAGTCCTTGTTTAGTGAAAATTAGGAGTAAAGTGAAGATGCAAAATAAATGTAATGTTTGGAATTAAAAAAAATCTAGAGTTAATGTACCTACATAGTGAACTGGTGCACTGTTATATTCAGGAATAATTGCTATTACAACCCAATCTGTACTTTTATCCATGAAGAACCATATTTGAACCCTGTGTACTTTTAGGTGTCAAGGAAAGGCCTTGGTTTAGAGTGTGAATGAAAAATCATGAATGAGTTTAATCTTACTAAAAAAAGATTGTAAATGTACAACCTTATCTGCCTACATGTAAATCATATGTTTATAGCTCATTCAAATTTGTACTTTTAGTAGTAAACTTTATAATTTTTCATTGAGATTAAAAAGAACAGAAAATCAGGGTGATTTTGATTGTGAAGCGACAAGAAAAATGCACTGATAATCATTCTCATCTATATATATATATAAGGTATAAGTGCATTTTGCATTCTTTAAAGTTATCCATTCTTCTAATAAAGCAACACATAAACTATAAACTAGAAATTTTACTAAAATCAAACAGAGAGAGAAGAAAGTCTCTTAGTTATGTAAATTATCGGAGTTGTCATAAACTTACTACAAGCTGCATACCATATATTAGGATTATTTGTTATGAAGAAAATATGTTTCAAAATTTCCCCTCATATTACTAGCTTGTTGAGCAGGAAAGCAGGTGTATAATTATCATAAAAATACACCATAACAAAGTAATTTACCTTATATTAGATTAAGGTATTAGTTACTGTATCTAAAAAACTCAGATATTTATTACAGACATATATATATCTGCTGACACAAGGAGGCAAATTAAGATGCCAATGTTTATTTAAAATAACATTTGCAATATGCTCAAGAAAACTTTTTTTCTCATTTGCTTATTCAAAAAATTCTTCAGTTCATAGGAAGTGGAGGAAAGGGTGATTTACAGTTTTAAAAGCAATTCCTGCAGTGTGAATGCTCATATTGATGTAACATTTAAAAAGTCCATGTGAGTGGAGAAATCGTATGATAATTTTCAATCATTTATCAAATTGACTACAGACCTTAACAAGAGGCTCCAAAGAGCCTGAATCGCTCACCTGAACTACACAGATACATATATTTGTAGATATTATTGTGCTTAACCATATGTGATTTAAATTTCTGAAATATCTTGGTTAGTTTTCAAGATATTGGGTTGTAGCATACAAGCTATTAAACAAGTGTGCCATGTTAAGATGCAGTTGGTCTTACCGTGTCAGACAAGTTAATCTTTGAAATTCAGGGGAAAAGTAATGAAAAGTGGTATTTGTTGTTTTAAGGATAATAACTTTCAAAAGAAATGGTCCTACAGCTTTGACCTAATTACATGAAATGTAGATCTTGATGTGCTCAATCATATCCAACTTAAATTTTTGAAATATCTTGTATAGTTTTCAAAATATAAGGCTAAATAAGTGAAAAATTTAGAAAAAAATCAGAAAAAGGGCAATAACTCCTATGTCCATTGTTGGATCTTCTTGAAAATTCCTGAGCAGGTTAATCTTGAGATGCTGAACACTTTTGTCTACTACCATCAGAATTTTGATATCTGTAACTATTTTTGAGTAATTAGCATAAAACTGCAATTTACCCCTATGTTCTATTTTTAGCCATGGCGGCCATATGTTTTGACGAATCAAAAAAAAACCCGAACAATAGAATTGTAGCATTTATGCTATTAAACAACTGTGCCAAGTTTGGTTGAAGTTGAATGTATGGTGTCAGACAAGTTAATTTTTGAAATTCAGGGGAAAAGTAATGAAAAATGGTAAACTTTGACACTTTAAGGGCCATAACTCCTAAAAGAAATGGTTCTACAGCTTTGACCTAATTACATGAATGTAGATCTTGATGTGCTTAATCATATGCAATTTTAATTTTTTAAATATCTTTTATAGTTTTCAAGATATAGGGCTAAATAAGTGCAAAATTTTGAAAAAATCCAGAAAAAGGGCAATAACTCCTACATCGGTTGTTGGATCTTCTTGAAAATTTCTGGGCAGGTAGATCTTGAGGTGCTGATTACTTTCATCCTCTGCCAGAATTTTGATATCTGGTACTGTTTTTGAGTTATTAGCAAAAAACTGCAATTTACCTCTATGTTCTATTTTTAGCCATGGCGGCCATGTTTTTTTACAAATCAAAAATCCGAACAATAAAAAGTACACATAATGCTACTAAACAACTGTACCAAGTTTGGTTGCAATTGGACTTATGGTATTGGACAAGTTAACGTTTGAAAAATTGTTAACAGACGACAACGACAGACGCCAAGTGATGGTATAAGCTCACATGGACCTACGGTCCAGGTGAGCTAAAAATGAAGTGCATTTGCAGAAATGGGACAGATCTGAAATGTGTACCCACAGTGTATAAGCCAACAATAAAGTCCAGTGGCGGACCCAGAGGGGGGGTCCAGGGGGTCTGGACCCCCCCTTTCGTCGGAAAATTCTGTGATTTTCATGCAAAATTTGGGCAAAAATCATCAAATTATAATTTTGGACCCCCCCTTTTCTATCGAGGACCCCCCCTTTTCAAAAATCCTGGAACCGCCACTGAAGTCAAATCAGTAATTTTGAGAAAATTGTTACAGAAAGACAGATAGTTAAAGCCGACAGACAGAGCTAAAGTGCTTAATTAGCATTGATTATTACACCCAACTGGCATTAAGTAGTAGGTCCCAAGTAGGTGTAACAAGAGGCTCCCAGGAGCCTGAATCGCTCACCTGACATATGCGCCTGAAGTAAAGGTTCTTAGGCAAAATCTATTTGACGTTGAAAGGGTCACAAGATTAATAAGGGGGTCATCTGACAATATGGTGGATCTTAAGGTGGATCTTAAGGTGCTGATCACTTTTGTTCTCAATCAAAATCTAAAAATCTGTCACCCTTTTTGAGTTATTTGCAAAAAAATGCAGTTTAACCTAATGTTCTATTTTTAGCCACAGCAGTCATGTTTTACAACCAATCAAAAATCCCCACATAAGTTTGGCTCCAATTGGACTTAAAGTGTCAGAGGAGTTAACATTTTCAATATAATGAGGAACAATTGGACTTAAAGTGTCAGAGGAGTAAACGTTTTCAATATAATGAGGAAATGCTTTTTAAATGCCCAATTTTGACATTCTAAGGGCAATAACTCCTCAAAGGAAAGGTCCTACAACGTTGACCCTATTACATATTTTGTAGATCTTGATGCGCTTAACAATATGCAATTTAAATTTCTCAAATATCTAGTATAGTTTTCAAGATATTGAGCTAAACAGGTGCAAAATTTGCAAAAAATCCACAAAAAGGGCAATAACTCCTACATGGGTTGTTGGATTTTCTTCAAAATTTCAGGGTAGGTAGATCTCGAGGTACTGATCACTTTTACCGTCTGCCAGAATTTTGATATCTGTAGCCGTTTTTGAGAAATATGCAAAAAACTGCATTTTACCCCTATGTTCTATTTTTAGCTGTGGTGGCCATGTTTTACGTTGAATCAAAAATCCCCACATCAGTTCTAAGCACCGAATGCTAATGAACAACCATACCAAGTTTGGTTGCAATTGGACTTATGGTGTCAGAGGAGTTAATGTTTTAAAAAGTTTACGACGGACGGACAACGGACGGACGACGGACACCAAGTGATGACAATAGCTCACATGACCCTTCGGGTCAGGTGAGCTAAAAACAATATACTTATCAATTATGGACTTTTAACAAGGTCAATACATTATATATGGACCTGTTAGGCATATATTGAACGAGGACGAAGTCCGAGGTCAATATATTCCTAACAGGTCCATATATAATGTATTGACAGAGTCAAAAGTCCATCATTGTTATATTACATATGTAGTTTTTTTTTTAATTGGAGTTCAATCAATTGCTTTTTTATTGTTTTGACATTCGAAGTTTTTTTACGTTTTTTCGATGTTATATTTTTTTACTTGCAATATCAAAACAAAAATTAACTAGATTACCTAGGAAATCTTCCACACCTTAATTGTTATTATTTGTAGCCTAAATTTTTGGGCAGTAAGTTTATTGTGTCTTTGAAAATGCTGAGAAACATACCCTTCTTCACTGCATTCTTTTGTCTTGGTGGTCCTTACCAAAAAATCAGATGTAATTTATCAAATTCTTAACATTTTAAACAAAATCACTGAATCAAACTCATTTTCATTGTTGGTTTTGTATCCAGCTACGTCAATATTTAGGACGTCTAAAATGACGTCACACAGATGTGTATAAAATATGTCAAGAACGGACGAGTATCCGGATCTAAATTTAGTAACATAGCGTCAATATAGGTAAAAATAGTAACATAGCGTCAATATACCAAAAATGCATCGTTTTAATTTTCAAAGCAAAGAAATACACTAAATATCCATAAAATCAGATGACCAAATAATCCAATGAAAATGTAGAGCCAAAAACAGTAGTCTGACCCCCTGGTCTATTTTTAGAAACGGCGGCCATGTTGTTTGGACGGCGGTTACCATTTGTGCAATCTTGAGCTAAAAAAATAAAAGTAAGAGTTGTCTACCTATTAATCATAAAATGTTGAAATAAATATTCAAAAGGATTTACTAAATACAATATGCTAACCTTGTTGTTAAAATTATGAAGCTTACACACAAGTGACTTATACTTATATGTAAAGTTTTTTTTTTTAAAGTTGGGTGAAGCAGAATAAAATTACAAGAAAGTTCAATTATTAGAACCTCAGCAGAATCACAGATACTATTACAGATACTGTCACTTTACTGAAAAAGATGTGATCAGATACCTGTTTAGATACTCCAGTTATGTATACTTGCTTACAACCCACAGATGCCACGACCCCCTAAAAAAAAAAAAAAAGAAAAAGAGAGAAGAAAGCAAAACAAAATAACTACCAGTTAGGGAGCAGAAATTGTTATACCTATTCTTTAAGATGAATACAGGTCTGCTTCTCTTAGATCCATCATTATAATAGTTCTAATGGTTGAATATAGAAGATCGCTAATAAATGATTATCCACTTTTTTTTGTAAATCAAAAGCAAGGCTACCAATTTGTGAAATTTAAAGTCAGGTTTTTGATTATTTGAAAAATAAAGACCTGAAAATCGGGTAAACCCATGAAAATCAGGAAAGTTGGCAGCCCTGAAAGGTGGCTGTTAAAGTTGCTTAATAAAAAAATCTATTCAATAAATATGCTGTAAAGAAAGGATAAAAGGTACAAAAATAGAAAAAATCTGTCAAAGTCAAAAATGGCCGGATTTTGTTAAACAGGAAGTAAGTGAGTGACAGACATGAAATCGAATCCCACGTTATGGGACCCACCCCTGATGCTGTATACCAAATATCAAGTATCTGTGATTAGAAGTTGCTGAGAAAACTTATATGACAAAAATTTCTTTCCCACTCGCATGATGAGCTCCTGCCCGCCCGCCCGACATTCACCATTTTATAATTCCGATTTCCACTCCAATAAAAAGGATGAAATCTATGTTTAAGTTTATGCATGCGCCTTTCTTCATTTAAATATGCAGTTGGTTTGTATTAATATTATGGGAACCAATCACAAGGTCATTGTCTTTGTTTCATGTACAACTAGCTATAATTTGTGTTGGGATGCCAACACACAAGTCGCCCAAAATCGCATTGGATACTTTTTCTCCCCATTCAGTACAATAAAATATGTATAGAAATCAAATTTCATTGAAATTGGACAAAGTTCACATTTTTTAGGGGGGCGGGTGTAGTAAAATGGCCGCCATTTTGAAACCGGAAGTCGGATTTCAAATCTGGTCGCATATTTGAATTCAGCATACCCACTTTACCCAGATGACCAATTTTCAAGACGATCCGATGAAAAAACAATTTCCGCCCACTTTTTCCGACGGCCGCCATTTTGAAACGGCGGCCATCTTGAAAATTTCAAAACTTGATTACACGCCTTTGGGTGACCCACTATCCAATCCAACAAGTGTTATTCAATTTCCTTTAACCGTTTTCTGGTATTAGGGAGGACAACTTTACGATAAAGAATCAGAAGAATAATAATAATAATAATAATAATAATAAGAAACGGTGCAAAAACAATAAGTCCCCAAAACTATGTTTTGGGCGACTTAATTATTCCACACTCCATTATTATCTAGTAATAAATGTGATTATTTTATGAGAACACTTGAGTGTTAATGTAATAATCTGTTAAGTTTGTTTTTCTCTGTGTGTATTTTGCTCGGGGGGCCACTTCTATACTTTATGGATAGGGAAGTGCTGCTGAGATTTTGAAACCCCACCCTTTTCATATATTTTGAATTTGAAAATGAGATACCTTATAATATATTTTTACTGAAAAAAGCACCCTTATCCCATAATTGATGCTGAGAACTGGAGATAAAAATGGATATCATTTATTTATTTATAGTTATTCAAAGATGTTTAGTCAATTAACATACACTTTTACACATATATGAATACAGATGTATAAAAAAAAAAAAAAAGAATTGCCTTGTCTGGCTTGTCATGTAATTAGCAAATAAATGTTATTGACCTTTAAATCATAAATTTTATGTTTGTTTTCCCGACCTTATCACATATTCTCAACTCGAAAAATGGTACCTATTCCAGGGGCATGTCCTAGTACCTTCTATATAGGAAGTGGCCCTCCCCCCTCCCCGAGGTATTTTGTTTCCCACCTTATGTTGGTTATAATTCATTATTTTTACAACTTTATATCAATAAAGAATTGGACATATGAAGTAAAAAATGTGGATGGACAATAATATTGGTTTAACCGTGCACATTAACTGTACTATAAAAATTTGAAATTAATTTAGCTACAACCTAAAACATATATTACAATGATTGTTTGTATTTGTATATTCAGGGTCAATAACCACAACTTGTCTATATGTTCTCTGGGACATCTTACAGATGTTGTCCTCACCACAATGTAGCACCTTACATTGACAATAGAATACATTGTTGTCATTTGTAACTTTTGTTGTACACAGTGTTATACAGTTCACCTTTTCAATTTTGCCTTTGGCCTCTTCTGTCATTAGATTTTCCTTCTCTAAAATATAAATTGAATAAAAATACTATCAACTAGTTGTGTATTTTGTGTGAAAACCAAAATATTTTATTTAGAATATACTACACAAAACAAGTGATTTCCTTGAACAGAAGTGGGCTTAGGAAAAAAAGAACTAAAATAAAGGATGAATGTGTCCATTGGAAACATATGTTCCACATAGCGTCCCAAACAGGAGGAAAAGTCCCACATATCTTAACTTTTCTTAGGTTATACAGTTTGTCATACCAAATTACCCATTCAAATCACAAATCATTTTCATTTGCAGTTTCTGAGAAAAGTTTGACAGAAATTTTCATATCGGCCTAATCCCAAACAGGAAGAAGTGGTCCAATAGGTCCAAAAATGGCATAGGATGTGTTTGTCATACTGAACCAATCTGCCAAGGTAACTGGAGGAAACCAATGACCTTTGGCAGCTAACTGACAAACCTAATTACATACAGGTGGGGAAGTCCCAACATCTAATAGGAAATTGGCTTGAAAAAAATAGTGTTGCATTTAAAACAGTACATTAGACCACTGTGCCATCCAAACCCTCTGTCTCATTTGGGATTTAAATGCAAATTTGATAATTAGTTGCTTCTTAAAACTTACCAGACAAAAGAATCCAACTGGATGGGGCATCCTCCGTCAGGTGAGACCCTGTAGGGAGTATGATCTCCAAGCTAAAAGTAATGTCTCCTGCTAATGGCAAGGTTATAAGGTCAAGGTCAACAATTTCACCTTTCACCTTAAATGGTGCTTTCACTTTAGAATCAGTTTTCTCTGCTGAGAATATCACAGGTAACTATAAATGAAAAATATTTATTTTTGTTTTCAATGCTAGGAACTCTTGGATTATATATACTTTTGGAAATTAACAACTACGGCTAAAAGCAGAATAACAAAAAAATGCTTAGCAAACTATTACAGTTACATGAAAAAGAGTCAGCAAAAATAAAACCAAACTAGTAGATTTATAACTAAACATATGGAACCTAATAAAATCTCTTTATTTTTTTCTATAAAAATACATTTGACCCTTAATACCTAACTAGAAATGATAGAACTATTGCTGCATATTTTCCAGGAAAAAAAACAAAATGAATTACTTATTCACAACTCATAACTAAATTATACATTCCTGAAGGGAGCGCTAATGGTAGAAATGTCAATATTTTAGTTGTACTATGAGCTGAACTTTCCCATAACCTCTGGATTAGCATGCTTGTTTTCCTGAACTTTTGGCATCTTTTTAACACTTTTTCTTTGAAATTTTAGACACCATTTAACACACACATAACCCAAAAGAAAAGCTTTGTTCTTATTTCTGAAAAAAAACCCAAGAATATGTCCAAAAGACATAATGCCCCATCTCGCCACATTTATTTTTTTCATTTCGCAATCACTAAAGCATCACTAGGTGCACCTACCACACCAATATGGTTGCTATGGCAATTGTCATTAAGAAGGAATGGACTTAAACCACTCTTATATAAGAGGTGATTCATGCGGAAAATAAAGATCACATCCAGCATCTGAAGTATGCATTGTGCTTAACATCACTTAATGAACCTATCATACCAATATGGTTGATGTGGCACTTGTCAGTAAGTGGGAATGGACTTTAACCATTCTTCTGTAAGAGGTCATCCATGCGGAAAATATAGGCCACATCTAGCATCCGAAGCATGCAACATACCAATATGGTTGATGTGGCACTTGTCTGTAAGTAGGAATGGACTTTAACCATTTTTCTGTAAGTGGTCATTCATGCGAAAAATAAAGGTCACATCCAGCATCTGAAGCATGCATTGTGCTTAGCATCACTAGATGCAACTACCATACAAATATGGTTGATGTAGCACTTGTCTGTAAGTGGGAATGGACTTTAACCATTTTTCTGTAAGTGGTCATTCATGCAGAAAATATAGGTCACATCCAGCATCGGAATCATGCATTGTGCTTAACATCACTAGATTCACCTACCATACCAATATGGTTGATGTAAGTAAGAATTTGGAAATATGGGGATTTGGGACGGATGGACAAACATCCGTCTGAACGGACGGGAACACTATATGCCCCTCTACTTTCGTAGATGGGGCATAAAAAATGAATGAAATTAATTGTAACTTCATGAGCGTCACAGGTTTAACCTGCCTCATATCATATTAGATTGAAAATATCAGAGCAAAGGGACAAGACTCTGTTTCCTCTCCTTAACCTTAAGACTCAGTGAAATCTTACATTATTGACAGACTTGGTCTGTAGATCCACTACCCTAATCACATGGTTATTGGTATCAGCTATGTATACTAGATCTCCTACAACACACAGACCACCAGGTTCATTCAGCTGACATTGGATAACATCACTGTCTGGTACATTACCAACCAACGTCTTACACACTGAAGTCTTTATGTTTACTGATTTTATCTGTAAAAAGGTTAAAGGTAAAATGAAGATGATTTTTTTTGTTTGTATGAATGGCAATAAGGCAGTTTGAAAGGTCTGGAGTATTGACAACTATTTCTTTCGCCAATGTTTTGTGAACTGAATAGATTTACTTAATTCTTTTTAATATCCTTATTCTTATCATTTGTTATTGCATCCTTTACTTTTTCTTTCTGCCAAATAGAATGTTTGCAAAATATACAGTAACTTTTTGTTAATTCTATGAGAGCAAGATCACTTGCTCCTGACACTGTTTAATCACATTTTAATAATTAGTCACAAAAGGCCCCATCAGCAAATACATGTAGTCTACATTTTCCACAAAAAATCAATGGATTTTCCTAAAACTTTAATATATAAATCCTCAAATAGAACCCAATAACTACTTAAAATTTCAAATCTATATTCCTTCTTGTTTTTGAGTTTTTGCAATTCACAAACAATTGTTAACAGACAGACAAAAGTGAAAACTATAGAACTTCCCCATCCTCAATGTGGGCGCCTAATAATTTTGTTCTTTTTTTATAACTAAGTACCTTATGATTATAAGAGTCTGCTACTAACAGTGGGCCATCACTAGATAACAAAGCCACACCTAGAGGATGCTGAACTAAGTACCTTATGATTATAAGAGTCTGCTACTATCAGTGGGCCATCACTAGATAACAAAGCCACACCTAGAGGATGCTGAAGTTTACAGCCATATCCCTTACCATCCACATCACCATAGGCAAATAAGTTCTGTAAAAGAGAAGAAAAGTTTAACTTATTCATTTGCAATATGCAAGTGTCAAAAATATTCAATGTAAAACAATTTTAGTAATTATAAATGTGAAAAAGACATTTAAGGGGAACTTGAATATTAACATAGTCAGAAAGGGTCAAGTCAGCAAAAATTCTTATTGTTTTTTTTACAATTACATTAAGCAACAGATTAGTATGAAATATAAATATGCACACCAGAACATGCAGCAAAACATTTGTACAGACTGGTGCTTCCAAAGGTTTTGAGTTTTTGTGTTCACATAGTCCAATTCTCAAAATCTGTAATTTTCTATAAAAATTTAAAGCTTTTTCTAAAAAATATTCACTTGATTTGCATGGAATTTTGATATGCACATCATGTTATGCTGGACAGCATCAGAACTAAATTTCAGAACTGCACTGTCATATGTTGGAGTTTTAGAATTCATAAGAAATTGTTCCCGACAGACAAACAGACAAAGTGAAAACTATAGGGCCTTTGTAACAAAGATGTTGGCCCTAAAACATCTATAAACGTAGATTTGAAATCAAAGGCTAAAATCATTGTTTGACAAGAATAAGTTCAAAAAGAATATGTTCAAACAACATGAATGGTCCAACTAGCAAATATGTTATTTTCTTCATAACCAATATGTCATATGGGCATGTCATATGGGCATGTCAGGGTGCAATTTTAAAATGATTTTTTGTATGCTTATACCCTGACTAAACCAAGCTAGTTTTGGAGACTGTTTCTTTTATTTCAATACACTTATACTTTAAAAGAAACAAAACCTGCCAATTCTGAACTTAGTAAATTCCAAAGCGTTATACTGTGGTTTAATTATTATTTGTGGGGTATCAGTTTTTGTGGTTTTTGTGACTGGCCTTGACCCATGAAATTTGATTCCCCATGAAAAGGAAATTTGTCAGTGATCTGTATGCTGCGGACTTCTGAATCACTAATTTAGGAATCTACAAACCTGTCCTTTTTCATCAAACCATGAAAATTGGTACCTATGAAATTAAATGAATCCACAGTACAGTCAAACCTGCCTTAGCGGCCACCTCTATTAAACAATCACCTGCTTTAGACAGCCACATATTTTTTGTCCCTATCTTTAATAAATCAACAAAAACAAACCTGGATTAAGCAGCCACCTGTCTTAAGTGGTCAATTTTTTTCTCATCCCAAGGGGGGCCTCTTAAAACAGGTTTGACTGTATATAAGACTGTTATCATTTTTTCCAACTAATACTAACCATTGGGTCAAATTCTCCTCCAACAAGGGCCTTAACCCCACCATCCCTCAAAGAAACCTTCCTTACAGTAGAACTTTCACTGTCAGCAACAAAAAGTAGACCCAGACTGTAAGACAATGCCAGACCAGAGGGTTGGGCAAATCCTGCCTTAGTTGGGTAGCTATTGTTTCTGTTTTCCTCTTGTCCACTCCCAGAAAATCTTAAACAGGTTCCTGCAGGATAATGACTAAAAATAAAGTAATACAAAGTTCTTTATTTTTGTCATTTAAGCCATAAATAAAAGCTATTCCTGAATTAAATGTTGTGGGGAATAGACAGCTTTACCTTAATCTGGGGCTTCAATATTATACATTGTACCTTCAATCTTGGGTATACAATTGCAAGACAGTGAGCCAAATTAAAAAATATTGTTTAGGAATTTTTAAATTGCTGTTGTCAGAATTTGTTAGGTTGTGTTGTGTACATCATCAAATATTCCATTTTCTTTTATTTGAGTAATTGTTTTTTAAAGATTAGTTTTAATGTTAAAGGTCTTTCTATCATTTTATGTTTCTTAGCCATTATTGTTAAATTTGTTCTCCTTACCTCCCTTTCAACCAGTCTCCATCTTCAATGAAATAAGCCCAGATCTGATGTGTCCCTGCCATTGCTATATATAATATATTCTCTGTGTCTTGTCCTATGATAGCAAACAGAAACAATAAAGAAATTATATAATAATCAAGATTATTTAGCAGATTAAATTTATGACTTCATTATTTGAAAAAATATTCCATAAAGAAATAGGTTTCCTGATGAAAACAATCTTTCATACTTCATAAGGTTCTATGCATGTAAGATTCTTACATTTAACAGTAATAAAATGGAAGCCAATTTCAGACAGATGTCTTCCAGATGAAAGAAAGAATGCCAAATTCTAGTTTCCTGCCTTTGTGGCAGGTGAGAGATAAAAATATAACAGTGAATTTTTATTAATCTATATTTCAAACATGCAAAACAGTTCACTTACATGTGATAAAATACAGTTTTCAATTAAATAACTGGAAAGAAGTGGAAATATTACCAGGAGATTTTCCAAGTACAACATCCCAAGGAGAAGACAACTCTTGGTCTGATCCACTCTTTCCTCCTTCTTTATCCTGTCCCTGGGAACCAGTTCCTGCCAATGTTCTCACTGTTCCTTTCTTTAAATCTATCTACAATGCATAAATTGATATACTATCTTACTTTTCAATGCAAAAATGTCATAGAAATTGCATTACTTGTGAATGATAGAAAAAATTATATTAGTACATACATTTCTGCTCAATTATAGCTAGAAATGCTTTATACTGGACTCTAGCATGAGAACTTATATAAGTCAAATTTGACAATATTAACAATACATTTGATGTACATTACCTCAAAATCCATCAAACAGGTTAGGAAGAAGGCAAGGGCATTCCTATTTACTCCACAAACAAGTTTGCATGAGGTAAAAAAATGTTACAATTGAATAAACTAAGCACAACATCTTGGGAAAAATGGTACTTATGCAAACATAAAATTATAAAATAGATTTCCAAATTACGTTACACAAGGCTAGACGTATCTCCTTCTTGACATGATATTGTGAATTTTCAATATCTTTGTCTCCCCCCATTTTTGTGGGGAGACATATTGTTTTTGCCCTGTCCGTCCGTCATTCACAAAGTTTGTCAGTGCAACTCCTCTGAAACTACTTTACCAAATTCAATGAAACTTGGTTTATATGAAGGACATCAAATGTAGTTGTGCACATTGATAGGAAAGCTTGATCTTCAAATTTTTGTGGGAGTTATGGCCCTTTGAATCTAGAATTTACTGAAAATCCTCTTGTCCGCTGAAAATATTGAACCAATTTCACCCAAACTTGGTATGTAGAAAGGGGACAATGTAGTTGTGCATATTACCAGGAGATTTTGATCCTAAAGATATTGTGAGAGTTATGTCTCTTTGAACTATATAGGAAGGACACCATATGTAGTTGTGCATGTTACCAGGGAATTTTGCTTCTCAAAATTTTGTGGGAGTTATGGCCCTTTGAACTTAAAAATTTGCTGAAAATTTATATTATCGCCCTGTCTGAAACTACTGAACCGATTTCATACAAAACTTGGACCATATGTAGTAGTGCATATCACCAGGAATTTTTTTATTGTCAATTTTTTTAGGGATTTATGGACCTTTTGAAATTCAAATTTGGGGTGAAACAGGGGGAGATATTGTTTTTGCAGGCAAAAATAAACTTAAATTCCACATGGAATAAGCCATTCTTGGACATGGTATTCTATCAAATCTATAGTACAGTAATAAATTTCTACTTTTCAAGATGTGCATATTCAACAATATAGTTTGAAATTAACTAAAATGTTTTGTTTTTTTTGCACACACTGTGGTATTTATATTTGTAAATTTCGCATATAACTTGATGTCTTACTTTATACAAACCTCTCTGAGAGCATGGTTATCTGTATCTGCTACATATATAAGGTTGTCTTTGACAGCAATGCCTTGTGGTGAATTAAATCTGGCCTCTGTGAAAATCCCATCTGCAAATCCTCTGTCTTTACCACCAATACAGTGCTGGAATGACAAACATGGTTTATCATTAAATGAAGTATGATATTTGGAACCCTGTTTTTACTTTTTGTTCAAAACAATTTTTTGTCAGTTTCAGGAGGACAAATAGATTCTTTGTGCATTATTTACAAATTATAAATGTTAGTCAAATGAAATGGCCTGATTTTATTTCACAGGAAGTAGGTGAGTGACAAACCTTAAATCATATCTCATGATATGGGACCCCATGATTATGCTGCATACCAAATATAGAGACTGTGATGAGTAATTGCTGAGAAAACTTGCAAAATTTGCCGCCAACATCTGACATTTTATAACTTAAAGATTTTCACATGCAAAATCCATTCAAAAATACTGTAGAAGCAGAAATGTTCGTGGGGGATTTAATTTCGTTTATTTCGTGAGTAAGACAAATCCACGAAATTTAATCCCCACGAATTTAAAATAGTTAGTTGAAGAGTGTACTTCATAATTAAAAATCCATGAAAATTTGTCCCCACCAATTCAGTTTTGAGCTCTTAACAACGAAATTTTGTCCCCACGAAAATAAGTGATTATACAGTAGTTTTAATACCTGTACAACACCTGTATTTGCTGATAAAACAATGATTCTATGATGGCCTGTATCTGACAAAACTAAAACTTTTCCATCACTTGATGCTGTTACCTTCCCAGGAAATTGAAGAGGAGTCTCACTTATTTTATTCTTTTCCAAAGACAGTTTAACAGTACATGGGTTGATATTATCTTTGTAATGTTCTAAGGCTATACCAACAAATTCTATCAAAGTTTCCCTATGTCCCTCTCCTACAAATGTTTGAAGAAACTGTCCATCTGGTCCAACAACAACAAAAGTAGGCCAGCACTGAATCTGTAGTTTGTTCCATAGCACAGCTTCATGATCATTCATAACAGGGTGGTGGATATTGTAGCGTAGAATGGCACTTAGTATATTGCCCGATACTTTTTCGTTCTCAAATTTAGCAGAGTGGACTCCTATCACTACAACTCCATCTTGAAGGGTATATTTTTGTTCTAGATGTTCAAGGTCCGGGAGGACGTGCATACAATTTATACAACAGTATGTGAAGAAGTCTAAAACAACTATGTTTCCTTTGATGTTTTCTTTCAGGGAAAGAGATCCTTCTATGTTTAACCAAGATAGACCTGGAAATTAGAAATATACCGGTATGTACAAATGTGTTGTGTTTATTTTTTATAATTAACCAACATTAAGTTTTTATCTTTGTAAGACAACGGTATCAATACGCTAACACTTATTTTAAAGATGGGAGATATTGGATTGTAACCCTTGGCTAGAGAATGAGATAATGAAAGTTTGTCACTTAATTTTAGAACTAAACTGTTCTACAAATACCATGAAGAAGTACTTTTATTTAATCAATGCATAAAGAACTTTTAAGTGAATGTAAAATTTCAGATGTTTTTAGATTTTTTTTTATTGAGATATCGATCTTAAATCTCAAGTCAAGATTATTTTTTAGTGCTTGTAATTCATAACCATCAATTTCAAATAAAAGTGTTCATACATTTTGAATATATAGCTTCTACAATGCGATCGAGTTGATTATGGAATCTCTAATATCAAGGGGAAAAAATGTGATTATTTTCATTGCGCAGCATGCAGAGCGGTAAAAATATCAAATCTATTTCTTGAGATGTTAGAAATTTCATAATCATTGAGAATTAAGTTGTAGAAGGTTTTTCTCTTATGTCTACAGGTAAAAATCTACAAAAAGGTTGCTCATCAATTGCAAGTGCAATTACACTTAGAACAAAATTTACTCTAGAGGTGAGAAATATTTTTCCACAACTGGTTGAGAGGTTGAAAAATGGGATGAAATTAGAGAGATCATATATACATGTGCAATATTGGACATAAAAAAAGTAAATTGAAAGTCACCACAAAATTATCTAACCTTTTTCAAAATCTGGAACCAGAAATTTTAACTTTGTATCAATAGTGTGTAGATGGCTCAGGATTCTTTCCTTTCTTGTTGAATTTTCTCTAGTTAATGTTGATAATTCCTCATCAAGTTCAGAACAAAGTGTCAAAACATCCATCAAATCTGCCATCATTCTCCCATTAATATCTTCTTAGCTAGAGTTGCTCCCCTTTGAATACAAGTTATACATCAAAAAGTAAAAGCTTAATTCTTTTTCTGTATATCAGTAATTTGTTCTCATACTTTAAAAATAAAGATAAATTCCATTATATCTGCAAATATGACTTGTTTGAAAACTCAGGAAACTTTTTTTTTCAAAGAAACATGTATATCTGAAATTGTATTTGAATTCCAAAATTTGAATATCCTTGATAAATTAAAATATATTATGAATGCGTCTGAAACTGACATTGTAATTAGATTCTTTTCATTCTTGGAAGATTGTATGAAGACTCAAAATTTGTCAGAATGAGTGGCTAGGTCATAATATTTAAGAGAATGTGACATGTTCCGTGTCTTTTTTTATTGCATGATATTGTTTACATATTTTGTCTCAGGGATGTCCAAAACAAGTTTTATTTAATCCCTGTTTGTCTTAAGTAAAAATGTTGTTTCCTTTTCAGTGATGATCCTCTGTTTTGGATTTAGACAGAATAAAATTAGGTACAAGTAGACAGTTACATTGAAAATCTAGCTAAGCTTAATTTTATTTCTATGTACCAGTAATTTGTTCTCTTATTTGTTTACATTATATATAGTTTCCATTTTATGTCTTATATACATTTCAGAGCTTCCTTCTTTAATTTTGAATTTTGAATTTCTTTTGATTTCTATAGAAAAGATCTATTTACCCTAATAGTTAAACTATGTGTTATCAAAAATTATAATTTTCACCTATTTAATTTTAGTATTAAATTACATCTAGCTACATATGAAATGTTACCAAAATCAAAGATTCTATCTTTCATGAACAATAAAGCAATGTTTATTAAATTGATCTACTGCTCTTTATTAATCCAGAAGTTGTCATGCCTAGAAAAAAATATATAATAAAAGAACTTTTTCTGGATTCACGAGCCATTCTGCACTAACCCGAAACTGACATATTCTCTTACATGTTCCAAATTATTTTGTCATCTCGATTTAAATGATCCCATCTCATCAAATTGATTTTTTTTCTTTAATATCTAACAGTCTGTGTAAGGTTTTAAAGCATTGGATTCTTCTTGAATACGATTACGACAAAACCGTAACAATAAGAAATTCTTATTGTTACAGCAAAGACAAAAATAGGGCATGTAATGACATTAAATGATACCCCGCACTGTTATAATATCAAAAGTTCATAAAATTTGATTTCAAAGTGGCTTATCTCGAAAACTATTTTTTGGATCATGCTGGAAATCGAAATTGACCTGTATTTTATTGTACTAAACAGCTGCGCAAAAAATCATTCAAATCCTTTTTTTTTTCAAGTTATTGGTCGGAAACCTTCGGGGGACGGACGGACGGACAGACACCGAAAAAACTGAGGGTATAACATAATACCCTGCCACTTCGTGTGGCGGAGTATAAAAACCGGAATCGGATGACGGGACAGAGACCAAATCATTTACGACCGTAACAATAAGAATTTTCTTATCATTGCGGCAAATCTCGCGTTAGAGATTTACCAAACATAAGATATCTTGTAATTAACTTCTTCTGCAACTTTTTAACATTTTATGCTTAATAGGATACTTAAAACCAATGTAGAAGTATGGCTTGTTCTTATTGCTGGCAATAAAATTGGTACTGATAACATATATCAAACTGAGGCAAGTGACTTGCCAACACAAATTTTTGACAAAAACATTTACATAAGTTGAGTAAAGCGGTTTTGCCCTGGAGGATGGAAGGAACTCAAAATGTGTGTTGATCTAAGGAAAAAATGCAGAATTGAACCACTGCACAGTTTGTTGCACGGACGTCCACACTGCTGCATCCTAAGTCTGAGATAGATGCCTTGAATGGTTTCACCCATATAAAATAAAACCCCAAAACCACATATTGGTTGTGTCGCATGTGACATAAGTTATCAAAATTAATTTGAGTTAAATTTTGATTATAAGAATTTTTCGCCTGCTTGCGCTATATGAATTAAGAAATGTTATGTCACTATTTATTTCACAATGTCACAATTTCGATTTGCCGTAATTATAAGTGCCGTGATAATAAAAAAATTCTTTTTATTGTTACGGTCGAAAATGATTCGGTCTCTGTCCGTTTCTTATAGTTTCTTATTGTTATGGTTTTGTCCAAATTTGCCGTAACCGTATCCTGTGCCAAAAATTATGAATGAATCACAAGAACATGAGAAACAAGTAACAGAGTAATGTGAAGTCTTCACCTTGTGTGTGTTTTTTATGGATCCAAGTCTCTGTTATAGACTCACATGTAGGTAAAGAAGATATCGGTTGTCGTCCAATTTAACAACAGTTTTTGTGTAGGGTGACAGTTAGACGTTTTACCTTGCTTGAATGTACTTCCTACTTTTAAGGGGTATGATTCGGTAAGGGGAATGAAACAAACTTGCCACAATCATAAGGTCTCTTTTGGTCAAGGTACACTGGTGGGTAAATAACTAAATTCATGATATCGTGTAAAAGTAATGATTTTACTAGATTTTATTTTAATCTATATTTGAAGTTATGTAAAAATGCTCCGACTGTATTTTTGTATGGTGAATTGGGCTCAATTTAAAACAGAGGTCATAGCTATAAGAGGAGGGTGAACAGGGGGATGCTCTTCCCACGCTCCCTGCCACCTCCACCCTGGTATTCCCATCCCCCTTGTCCGCCCCTGTACCCCAGCTCCCCGCCCCTTCCACCTCCTCTACCCCCCGCTCCCTGCCTTTTCTACATCTGCTCTCTGCCTCCTCAGCCCCCTATAATTACTTTTGATATGCCTAAAGTTATGATCTGAATCTGTTACGTCGAAGGTACCAATTCTGGTTTTAACTCGACGGGGAGAGAGCAGCGTTTATTGTCTGTTGTTTAGAGCTATTTTGAAGCTCTCTACGCTCTTTGCGGAAACGGTGAAGTTGTCCAGGTGGTTCCAGTCGATCACAGTTCTTATAAAGAATGAGTTCAAGGAATACTGGGCCGATTTGCTTGTAGGTACTTCGAAGCACTTCGAATTGTTCCTTGTTTGTTTATCAACTATGTTGGTAGTAATAAAGTCACTATATGCCTTTGGTCTTATTTGGCGTTTCTGTTTGACTGGTTGATGTAAGTGCTTACGTTTGTAAATCTCCAATGAGCTTTTAGTTGCAGGCCTGAGTCTCTTGATATGTGAGAACCTTTATTTTCCATTGATATTGGGAATTTAAATCTTGAATAAATGGCTATAAAAATGATAGAAATCTTGAATTGCAAATTGCTTTTCATGTAGTGTACCGATATTTAAAATTAAAACTGGTAGCAGGGATTAATTTAGGCTGGTACCCCGCCGTTATCTGAAGATAAAGGCGGGAATGAACCAATTTTGCAAGGAAACTCTTTTACTTGTGAGATTAAACGAGACTTTAACAAATATGTATCATGTGATTAAAATGACCCCTCTTTCCTTATCCACACTGTTCGTTTATTAACTTTTAATGGGCTAGGCAAACATTTCTTGTGGTTTAGTTAAAATATAAAGAAATTCCTTAACTCTTTAACGTTTAGGTGTGAATTGATTCAAGTAACTTTTAATCGAATATCTTTAGATAAGTAAACATAAAAAACTAATGCTAATTAATCAGTTCTGATTGACACCTTTTTACCTATGGGATGATACCCAATCATATCAATTTGATCATTGGGTCATACCAGCTCCTTATCTGAACAGTTGGGAGCCGGGTGCCAGCTTAGGATTACTGCTAATAAAGGACTATAATCCACGTGTTTATATTAGTACTCCTCAATGAAATTAGGTAAACTACAACTTAATCCCTCTATTGAAATTTGCAACAATGGAAGATGATTTCGGTGATCAGTTAAATTGACATCTATACAGAGGAGATTAACTTGTTATGGGTATGAATTTTTTTGCTTGAAGGAAAAAAACTCCTACACTAAGGAAAAAAACTCCTAAACTGTAGGAAGAAAACTCCTACTCTGACGGAAGAAAACTCCTACACCAAAGATGGTAATATGACCATCAATTTGATAGTTTTTTACTTTTCAAATCAAAATCTGTTTAATATAAGGACACTAAGGACAAAATCTGTTTACTTATCAGGGCCGTAACTACCATTGAGGCAGACGAGGCAACTGCCTCGTCTGAAATTTCGGCAATTTTTTTTTCACACATAACCACAGGGACTTGACTACAAACATAACATGATTTCTTGCCATTGGCCGGGAAGTAAATTCAACGCATCCGGATTTTATAAATATCCTAGTCCGAAGTTGATTTTCTATCTATTTATTTCCCGCGAATGTGTCTACTAAAAACGTCTACCAAAACAAAATATTGTCGAACAAAAGATATTGTCAGTACAGCTCTATGCGACTGGTCTTCAAAGCACTACAACTCTGTATGTATACTAATTCAAAGTAACTCCTGATTTATAAAATATTTTGTCTGACTTTCCTTTAAGATATTACTGATGTGCAAACTGAGAAAGTATATCTTTAAAAACACATCCGAAAGCAAAAAAGGTGAATTTATATTAGACACTGCGTGCTATTTTGTATAGTAGAATTCATGCTCTCCGGTTACATTGGCAACCCCGTTACAATTGAAATTGCGCTCTCCTTAACCAGGTGGATTGCACGGTGTAATCGAGCAAACCTGCTAGCCATAAAGACTCTAAAAGATGCAATTTTCTATGCTGATCCTGCTTTGTATCCAAATTTCCATATGATTCTAAAACTATTGTTAACGTTGCCAGTAGGTTCGTGCAGTTGTGAGCGCTCTTTTTAAGCTTTGCGTCGGCCAACCATGCTGGAAGACAGCTTTGTGTGGCCTAGCCATGCTGCACATTCATAGAAATGACACTGTTGGTCAAGTTAGAACGTTCTTAGGAAATAAAGGTAATAACAAAACTACCGAACTTGAATGATCAATCTCATAGTCCAGAGAAAATTACAAAAGCGAATCAGTCATACTGGCCGAGAATTGGTGGATCGCAATGGTCCTGACTTGGTACAGGTATTTCAAACGAAATGGTGGGTTAAACCAGGTTTTATGGCGCCAAACCTCTCTCTTCCATTGCGATCTTCAAGTCTATCATGGGACTTACTAGTAGGTGGATATAGAAAGATACATCTTGCTTATACTGAATAAAAACAATAACCCATACGTATTTCTTAGTTAAAATATTGCATGTAATCATGTAAGAAGATAGGTTTAATAAGCCAAATCCTACAGTTTATAAGGCCAATAAAACAGTGATTTTCAAAAAATTTCGCTGGGGGCTTCGCCCCCTGGACCCCCGTCAATGGGGGCCTCAATCGGCGGCCCCCAAACCCCTGCCTCGTCCCTTATTAGCCTCTAGTTACGGCCCTGCTTATGCATCATTTACATTTTACACCATCAAAGACCATACCATTTGATTCACATAGAATTGAAAATACATGTATAACATGAAGCAAATATGGAAACAGCTTCTGCTCATATTTTATTAATGGGAAATTTCAATCCTGATATGCGATATTGGCAAACACTTTTTTCGGAAATGGAATATTTGATAAAAGATTGGGGGGTATGGAATATTGGTACCCCTTCTAAACGAGCCCAAAAACTATATATACAGCTAGACACTTAAACAGTCAATGTAATCTAAAGTCATTAAACAGTATACTTTCGATAAGAATGACCTCGTTTATGACTACAAATGTATAAGAAATCTGAATAATCAGTAATATCAGATATTTCAAATATATCTGAGGACAAACTATGATGAATAGAGTTGTAAAAACCATAAATTGATTATTAAAGCATTTCATAAAAAAATTATAATTAATATGGTAAAAGTACACTGATATAAAAAAATAGTTTTTAATAACAAGTATTTCCTAAAAAACATGTAACCTCCTACAGGTACTCTGTAGTATTTCATTATTTCAGTTCGTACTATTCAATTCCTACAGGTAAATTTTTCAAACAGGTAAACACCCCTAGTAAGGTGGATTCACGACGATCAGGAAAGTCCAGTGAAGGATTCACGTAAAGTTGTATTTGGTAAGACGATTCAGTTTTGTCGGGTTAAATAAAAAAGTAAACAACTTTGTTTTGTTGCAAAATTAATGTTTTTCGAAAGGTAAATGATCAATTTAACCCCGTCTCTTTATTTGTACCACATAAAACTAAAAAGTCGTAAAAGCATATACAAATCTGTTTTGAAATAAAGTTACAGTTCACGAAAAACGTCAAGGTTGAATTATGTTCATGACGAAAACTATAACATCAGATAGTTGTGTTTTTGTTTGCATAAAGTGTCATATTTTTCATCAAAGCAATGCTATTATACGTACTAGAGACAAGTTGAAAATTTGTATTGAAAAAAAATTAGTATACCTTAAAAAGATAGATGTAAAAATTGGCGGATAATGTTCTGGTAATAAGAGGATTGTGTTCTGGTAATGCACGGAGTTCGGTTCAGTATCGGTTTAAAAAAACATTTAAATTTATATGTATTAATATCTGTGGGCAAATGCTGTATAACTTAAGATAATCATAGTCATACTTAAAATGTTAAGTTAAATATCCACATTAAGAAACTAAAATATTGTTAAAAGACTCATTAGTGACAAAATATAGTGTGACAAAATTGAATAAGACAAGACCAATCAAAGGTTTGTGTTAAACATAAGATGCTTATTATTAGCGAAAATAATACAATCAATATGTTCATCAATCAAGGCTTTGCATACTTGGTTGAATTTCTAGATATGCGCGAAAGCGAAAAAGATCATTAAGAGTTTATTATCCCTATACCAAAGGTTATAGAAAATTTTAGAAATTCTACCATTTCATCTTAAAATTTATTGTCTTACAATCGAATGCAAAATGATTTTTGATACATTTCTCATCTCTTTTGAGTTTTCTCTTACTCATATCCATCTGAAATAGAAATTACAGCAAAGTTCCAGAAAATAAATTTTGCTACGCCTGTGCAAGAACTTCTATTAAATTTTAAAACAAAACCAAAGCTACTTTACTGGGGCATATGCATACCAACTTTCGTCAACATAAGGTGCTTATATAACGCAAACACTGAAAAATGGATAGCATTAAACGCCGACACCGTCGTCGCCACCGCTTGCAAAGTAACACTTATTGCCCGCCCTGCCACGCAGGCCAAACCCCTACCCCGAAAAAGTGCACCTCAGATATCAAGCATGGGTCTCAAATTACGGAAGCACCAACTCATTTATATATATATAAATCCCCCATCCTTTTTTTTTAATTCGTTAGTAAGTTAGAAAGTTTTGCCTTTACTCCGAACTCTCGGGAGATGTACATAAAAAGGGTGATACAATGAACATGAAATGATGATGAATTAGACAATGGGGACATCAGGCCAATCAGCGAGGATAGTTTTTGACTGCCATTGGAAAAAAGGATTTATGGGTAACCTGGACAGACAATTAAGCCTCCTACATGGGGATCCTTCTGCAGCTGGGTTATTTTTATCCAACACGGTGCACCACTATGGTTTGCGGTCAGGTTATCCGCATTATAGCCTGACGACCCCGGCATTATGAATGACGCACCATTCAACCACTTAGGGCACAAATCCCAGTCGCTATTTGGGCAAAGCGGCCTGACGCGACGAAGGGTTTCTGAGCGATTTTAAGTGGACGTTTACCGATAAGCTAAAGCGCTGCTACGGGTCTATTTGCCACCCGGGACCCGCACGGAGGTTTTGCAATTCGAAAATAGTAAATACTGTAACGAAATGAAATGTGTCTGTTTGCAGGAATATCACAGGTAGTAATGTGTCATATCGTATAATGTTTGGTAAAGGGATTTTGTCATGGTATGGTAAAGGGAGGTCATGGTTTGTACAAGGGATTTTTTCTAAAATATGTAAAAAATACCTTTATTTTAGTATCAAATCGTGTGGAGAGCTGAAAGAAATTGAACATGACGATAAAGGTTTACTATGTTAACTCTAAAGCTGCTTAGTTGTGCTTATTAACCAAATTTAAATTTTGTCATGGTTTGGTAAAGGGAACAGAAAATTGTCATGGTTTATACCATTATGTCATGGTTTACCACATTTTCTAAAGTTAGGAGATCGGGCAAAATAAAAAGTTTTTTCTGCTGTTTTAATGTGTTCGACGACATACTGTGTTTCCGTGTTTCTTAATACGCATCTTCAACCCCGAAACAATCATTGGCTCGTTTCTTGGGATTTATAAATTGTTACCTTCAGTAATAGCATATAAATGATATATATTTTTAATTACTAATGCTATAGGGTCGTTCCGAAGGAGCGATTTCACATCTTTTTCAACCAGCGGACGCCCGTACAACAGAGTTTTTATAAATTGAAGTCTCTAGGACTCCGTACGGCTCCGTACGTACGTATTTTTAATTATATATATCATTTTAACTTCTGCTCTAGACCGTCACTGAGCCAACAACATATCGTAAGTCATCAGGATTACCATTGAACAATTAAATATGAATATGGTTAATGTATAAGCTTTTAAAAACAATACAAGCTACTCCTGTATGATAATTAAAAAATATTATGGATGAAACACGCGTTTCTGTAATACTATAAACACTGCTGTTGCACTGAACAAAATTATTATGGATGAAGCAACATATTCCCTGAGATATGCCCTTTGTAATTGTTCAGTTGGTAGTGAATTTCATTTAAATCATGAATGTCCTTATATAAATACTGAAAGGAATAGCTTCATTGATAGGGAGTAGGGAGTTTTTAGTATACCGGGGTATATATTAGCGGCAATAAGCAAAAACATGCATTAAACCTAATTCCTAGTCAGTGTTTTCCTACATGTACCTTTGTATATATTTTGACTATGAGTTTCCATATTAGATCCCATATTAATTGTTTCTCGAGCGATGTTATTGTCTCAAATTATGCCTCCATCTCATATGGGAGTCTCGAAATGATATGGAACTTGATATGAAAATTTCTATATAATAAACTTTATCTCATGATTACTCTAACATGTCTTATGAATGCATGGCATACAAGTTATACTGTTATTAAATTTTCCAGGAGCGGTTGCACCTCCTTCACTCGGCTAACTGAGAACTCGGTCAGTTGGTTTTATTTAACATGGAGGCTATATGGGAAATGGGTCTGTTGAAGAGTCGGCTAAAGTCTGTTGGTCAAATACTATCGAGAAAAACATAGCAAGGTCAATATATTTTACTAAATATTTCTTTTTTACTTACTTTAATAAAAAAAAAATTATGTTGGGCAAAACAATATTGAATACTGAACGTATTCATATATTGTTTTTCTCTGTAGCTTACATTGGTAAGCTACAAAATGGAAAGGCGTGTTACTCATCGAGATATTTCTATCAATTTTGTCATTCAAAAATGTAAACATAACAGCGTTTTGCTAAAATTAAGTCGAAAGCATTACGAAAAACGCAACTTAAATTGTACATCATGTATGTTTGACATATAACTGTACGTATAAGAAAGAAAAACCGACAGACATGCGTTTTTGTGGCATTTATTGTGTTTTTGCCTTAAATTGGGTCTGTTGGTGAGTCGGCTATAATGAACTCAGTCTGTTGGTCAGTCTGTTGAGAGTAAATTTTTCAACTGATATCATACTATATTTGTGCCATAACACACATTTTTTACAAATAGAAATATCTTACAAAGTGACATAAAGCGTATATATTCGTAGTGATGATTGTTTAGTCATAGATTAGACGTAAAATTAATATAAATCGCGTTATAACAAGCACATCAGTCTGTTTGATCAAGCTTACCATTAATTTTTCAGTATGAAAAGAAAAAAGAATGAATTTTTCCAACAGAAAGCATGGAAAGAAAAAAAATAAAGAATTAAAAAATCAAAGATGAAGACGTTTAACAAGAGACGCTTATCCCTAAAATACTAATAAAAAATTGTAACACTAGTCTTAGAAAGAGAGTGAAGAAGATTACAACTAATTATAAACTATGCCAACTGATTTTGTATTGCAAACATGGCCAAAAACCATTATAACCTCCAAAGTATAATGTATTATATATATATGGCAATCGTTTTAAAGCATACATGATACGTGCATTAAAAAAATCGAGAATTTAAACAGTCTGTTACTACCCGGGTGGGTTGGGGGATGGGATGTTCGTTCGGTCTATTTATTTCCATATGATAATCGGTGATTGAATCCATAAATCAGATCGGTTCTGATTTATGCATTTTGAAGCCCTTATAAATGTGTACAAGAAAAAAGTACTAATTTAAAATCAACAATTTTAAAGCCATATTATTATCCCCGCGCTAGCGAAAGCGCGGGGAAAATGTTTTGCCGTTCGATGTACGTACGTACGTATGGCGTTAATGTCCAGGATAATCTCTGTAACCACTGGGAGTAGAAAGATGAAACTTTGGTCATTAATTGCATTGTGGGTGGGGTCTGTGCCGAAGGTTTTGGAATTTTGATAATTCCCCTAGGGGCTGGGCTGCATAGGTAGCCTAAGTGCACATTATTCCTTTGTCACGCAACTCCTCCTAAGTTATTTGGAATATTGAACTGAAACTTGGCTCAGTAGTTGCACTACGGATGTAGATTCTGTCATAGGTTTCGGAATTTTGATAATGCCCCTAGGGGCTGGGCTGCATAGGTAGCCTAAGGGCACATTATTCTTTCGTCACGCAACTCCTCCTAGGTTATTTGGAATATGGAACTGAAACTTGGCTTGTTAGTTGCACTATGGAGTATGGATGTAGATTCTGACAAAGGTTTCGGAATTTTGATAATGCCCCTAGGGGCTGGGCTGCATAGATTGCCTAAGGGCACATTATTCCTTCGTCATGCATAATTCATTACATGACTATCACTCCCACTACCAGCGTGACCAGGGAAAAGTCTCATATCAATACATACACATTTGATAGTACTAGTAATGCTTATTATAGTCATAGTTTGTTTCTTTTAATTATTTGCCCTTATACTATCAAACACCAGAGTAGCGCGAGGGTATGCAGCGTGGCTGCTTCGACTAGTTAAATACTTATAATTATACCCTCGCTTTTAAGAAGAGGGGTATACTGTTTAACCCTTATCCATATGTCCGTCCGTTCGTTCGTACGTGACATAATTTCCGTCGCAGTTATTCAAGCAACTACATAAGGTAAAGGTCTGGTATTTTGCTTTGTCTTAAAGTGTCATATGGTGTATTTCGATTTTACGCCCCTAGGTCATCTACCTCTTGTTAACCGAAAACTTAGGTTTTTAGATGTATTGTACATACATGCAAAATTTTCCTCACAGTTTTCTCGACACTTCATGACATAGAAGTTGGGGTATAATACCTTGTATACAGCCTTATCCTATAGTACCATATAGTGTGTACTGATTTCGTGCTTTAATGTTTCTTTTTCCTGTACATACACGCAAAATTAGAGATAATTTCACTCTTGATTTAATACAATATAAAATGTTAATCCTAAAAGTTTTTAAAAATTCAAAATATACCTCGCTTGCAATCATTCTGTCTCGGCTAATTAACTCTCAACAGACTTTAATTTAATTTGCCGACTCACCAACAGACTTTAGCCGGCACTTTTTTTAGAAAAACTCATTTTTTATAACATTTTAACATCAAATCACTTTTTGTTGTTTGAATATTTTATTTTTAAACTGAAGATTACTTTCCGAATCGCTAATTATATTTCAAAAGTATAAAAATTTTGTTTATTTGTAAAAAAAATCATTCATAGTTGCCAAATTTGAGCATACCGCTGTCTCGCCTTTTCGTTTTATCGAACACTGGTATAACTAATTGACTCTGTTGCAAGTTGAAAATGTGCTCAAATGAATATCATTTTGGTTGAAAGATTTTGTATTTTGACAATTAATTGTCATTTTGCCAAAATAACATCTTTTTCACAAAATTTCATGACCATCCATTGGATTTTACTCTCAACAGACCTATAGCCGACTCTTCAACAGACCCATTTCCCATATAGCCTCCATGTTAAATAAAACCAACTGACCGAGTTCTCAGTTAGCCGAGTGAAGGAGGTGGGTTGATATGTATATTTGTAGTATGTATTATTTTGGTGATATATGACAAGTTTACGGTATAAAACATTACTGTTTGCTCATATGATTGAATAAGACTTAAAATATCATTTTTAAATATCCCTTGACCAAACCATGACCACCCTTGACTAAACCATGACGTCCCTTGTACAAACCATGACAAGTAAAAATTTGTATTTGTTCGGTGTATGCTTTTTAAGCGTTTAATTACGCTGAAAATGTGTCAAAAGGTAGTATGCACAGTTAATGATTGTTTTTGAGCAACATCTGGCCTTTACTTTTGCTTGAGATATAGAAATGATGTTATTTTATCAATTGAACAAAACTATTTTTCCTGAACGATTTAGCGAATATATTCCATAATTTACATGTGCCATATTTTAGTACAAATATATCTAACCCTTAAAAATGCCCGAAAACGCCTTTTGTGTCCGGAAAAATTATGATTTCGTTTTTGCAGACGACATTATGCAACTTTCCCTTGTACAAACCATGACGCCCTTGACTAAACCATGTCAAAATCCCTTTACCAAACGTTCTACGATATATGACAC
The DNA here is from genome assembly GCA_963971305.1 of Arcuatula senhousia. NCBI lineage: Eukaryota > Metazoa > Mollusca > Bivalvia > Mytilida > Mytilidae > Arcuatula > Arcuatula senhousia. The sequence continues at coordinate 46,441,974 of OZ020305.1, read as the reverse complement.
ATTACTACCTGTGAATATAAGGGCAACCAATTCACAGTTATTGGTAATGCAGGTTCGTTTCAAAAATGGGACTGCATGTAGATGCACCCCCTTCCAGATCTAGAAAAATCTGAGATGAGGCATTTAATTCCATTTGATTCAAACATTAAATTAAGATACGTTTTAGGAGCATTTTAAGATATTTTAGGGTCATATTAATTTAATTCTTACTTATAAGTATTTGCAAAAACTCAAAGTATTTTGACAAAAATCAAGTAGGGCATTCGAGTGTTAAAAGTCAAAAAGGGCAACGACAAAATCAGAAAACATGAACGTGAACAGCACGAAGAAACACAAAACATAAAACAAACACAAAATCACCAAAACAGTTATCAACGACGCAAACTCTAGTCGAACGAAAATGAACTCGTGCGCTCCGGAAAAGTAAGCAGTTCCTGTATGTATGCTATTTAACATTCGTCGAACTGCCAATTTCAAATTCAGCGTGTCGATTCTGGTAAAGGAAGATTAAACAAAACCCTATGACAAACCAACATCTGTACTCATCTGAAAGAGAGAAATCCCATATTTGTTTTTGAGCTCATGATGTCTTCCGTAAATTTCTTGAGTCAAGACAGCAATCAAGGAGCAACATAACCCTGTGTTAGCACTGTTTGTGTCATATGTGTGACGCTCTGCCAAGGAAATCGATGTAATATTACCGCAAGCTCTCGAGTAATGAATCAATTGTGGAACTTAAACTCCATTTGCTGGAGTAAATGGAATTTTGCTACACAAGGAGTATAAAAGTTGACGATTTGAATATTTATTGAAGTCATCACGTTTTTTAAAGAGTTTTGTTAAAAGTTTTCCATTGGAGTTTATTTCGAGATTTAGATATTAATATGAAGCACACTTTTTAGAAGCCGTTGTGTCCTTTATCTCAAATTTCTGACGATTAATGAGCATTGAGAATCGTTCAGTGAAAGGACATCATCAATGTAACGGAAAGTGAAGTTAAAAGAGAGAGCTAGTCTACAATCCTTTTTTGTCTAGAAGTGATTGTAAGAAGTCTGCTTCATATGAATGAAGAAATTAATCTATTATAGCTTTATTAATGCAAATTTTACCCAAAAGGTTGTAAGCATATAACAAGTACAAAATTTGTGAATGTAAGCATGCATGATATCCGAATTAACGAATTCTGTTAGTTCCTGGATAACACGAAATGAGTTACAGTAAAATTGGTCAATTATGCTACTTATAATTACGCAATCTTATGTTAATAACCATAAAAATGTATGATATAACCCGACAAAACAGTATCCACAATTTACCAAAACAGAAGTCTATAACTGAACAAAACTGAATCCTCTAAAATGGTGAGACAAATTACCGGTTTGATGTGTTTACTAATTTGATTTTCTTAAACAGTTGGCAGTACTCTCGTTGCATGTTTTAATTTAAAATGATTTAAAAAGAACGTGGGTACACATTGCATGCTTTATCATAAGTTTGAAATGTGTTGTTTACTTTTAATTTAGAGTTATAAAATGTATAACCTTTTTAGTCATAACTTTTAAACCATTATTCATAGATTAACCAAACTTTCACATTTTATTGAAATCAATACAAAAATGTAAATTATAAAGAAATATAAATAATACATAGGTTTATGTTTATTGATAATGCTCAGGTGTGCATTGTATGTGTGTTTTGTAAACAATATTGATCGAACAAGGGACGAATTTTACCCACCAAATACAACATTACGTGAATCCTTCACTGGACTTTCCTGATCGTCGTGAATTCACCTTACTAGGGGTGGTAAAATTTTCATACAGGTAAATTTCTCTTTCCTAAAACAAGATAATCTTGTTTGTAAAGCTGTTAATTTAACTGATCATAGAGATCAAGTTCCATTGTTGCAAATTTCAACAGAGAGATTAATCTCAAGTTTACCAGAGTTCACCGGGGTCATGCAACCCAAGGTCAGGGATTGTTAGACTTTACTTGCTATAATTAAAATCATTATTTAGTTTTCTTATTTCCAGCTGGTAGGCATACAGAGTTGTACTCTCAATGAAATTTATATTAAAAGGTGAAATATATAGATGCTCCTTGAATGAAATTGATAAAAATCTTTCAGAATCTAGAATGACTGTTTAAAATAATAGATTATACAAATGCCTTTAAAACATTTGTTTTGATAATCTACCCGGTATGTACTTTTAATTACCGTTCTACAATAATCGATAGTTCCTCCTAACTAAATAAACTCTATAAATATCCCTATATATCCTTTCATAAATTAGCTACATAAAGTTGTAATGATGATGATGATTCTTTATTTGAAAATTTTCCCTCAAATGCTCAAAATTATATGTATAGGCAAATAATTCTTTTCAGTATATGTTTAAGTCATTGAAATCAGGTGAGTGATTTTTTGGGTTTTAATTTATATGTACTGGTACCCTTACCAGTAGTGGAGGATTTATAGCCATGTGTATCATGTATCAATCTAATTAAAATAAGATCACCCGCCTCCCCCTTTTTTCTATTGTCGGCTCGGTGGATTAAAATAAGATCACCCGCCTCCCCCTTTTTTCTATTGTCGGCTCGGTGGATTAAAATAAGATCACCCGCCTCCCCCTTTTTTCTATTGTCGGCTCGGTGGGCCGACAATAGAAAAAAGGGGGAGGCGGGTGATCTTATTTTAATTAGATTGATCATGTATACAAATATTTTGTTGCATGACTTAGACAATTTTTGATACATTTACATTTAAGAGTAGTTTCAAGTTCTAGGTTAGCACAAATTGGCATGATTATGCATCAGTGTGTTGCATTAATTCTCATCCTTTGACCTTGACTTTGTACTATGTACTGGATACCTAAATTGCACAAAAATCCATATAAATCTCGTTTTATCTCTGCTTCAAGTAAGTGTTCTTTAACCCATATTTCCAAAGTTCTATCACTTACTTTAACTACTATGAAGGAATTTATTATTCAATACTGTGAAAGGGTATTTGAAAACAGTGGAATTAATTATTTTTGGAGTGTAAAAAATTCTCTGGATGTTTTGGACAAGCTTCGTGCTTTTGAAAATACTTTTCATACCGTTGATAGTTACGATTTTTCTACTTTATATACTAACCTTCCACATAATCTGATTAAAAAGAAATTTGAATATTTGGTTAAATGGTGTTTTGACAAGTCTAAAAGTGATTATATCTGTTCTAGAGTTTCAAAATCATTTAGTAAATCATTTTTTAGTAACGAGACTCAAAAGGGTTACATTAACTGGACTGATGCAGAAACTATTACTGCTCTAAATTATTTGTTAGATAATATTTACATACGTTTTGGTAAACAAATTTATCGCCAAATTATTGGTATTCCTATGGGTACTAATTGTGCACCACTTATAGCCGACCTTTTCCTATACTGTTATGAATCACAATTTATGGCTAAATTACAAAAAGACCCGAACAAACAGAACCTAATCGAAACTTTCAATTATACTTTTAGATATTTAGATGACATTCTTGCACTCAACAATCCTTCATTTTCTAATTTTATTACAGATATCTATCCTTCTGAATTAACCTTGAACAAATCTAACGTCACCGGTGATAGATGTCCTTTTTTAGATTTAGATTTAAGTATTATTGACGGAAAATTACATACCAAAGTATATGATAAACGTGACGACTTTACCTTCCCTATTATAAATTTTCCTTTTCTTGAAGGAGATGTTCCACTAGCGCCGTCATACGGGGTTTACATTTCACAGTTAGTAAGATATGCTCGGATCTGCAGTTGTGTTTCTGATTTTAATAATAAAAACCGTTTTATTACTGAAAAATTATTGAAACAAGGTTATCGATACCACAAATTAGTAAAATCTTTTTCTAAATTCTTCCACAAGTATCGATCTCTTATTGAAAAATTTAATTGTACACGTCATTTTCTTATAGTGAAAGGAATATCACATCCTGTATTTTATGGTAATGTTTTTTATAAAGCTCACAAATTTAAAAGCAATCCAATAGAAATGAAAAATTGGCTTCAAAATTTATTACGGAAAGGATATGACATGAATATCTTGGTTAAATCTTTGAATTTAGTGTTTTTTGGCAGAAATATTGAAAACTTGATACTCGCTTTAAAACTTCCATAAACGTTTTTACTATTGTCATTTTTAAGCATTATAGCGATCAAGCGTGTCGGTTTTGTGTGATGACACTTCACTAAATCATTATTGTTTGAAGTGTTGTGTCGGATTTAAAATCGATACGTTTGATTTTTTTACATCAGTCGATTGATGATTCTCAGCTAGCTGTCAGTAACAGCGAGTGTTCTATAGAGAGTTCCTTTACCGTCCTTTTGTTTGTTCTTGTTTTTTGTCTTAGGTTCTCTCTAGTAGAATTGGACTTTGATCGATTTGATTTTTATTGTGTGTTTAGTTTTTGTGCTTTGTCTAGGAATATTGATAGGGGGAAGGTTGGGCCCAAAAAACTAGTTTAACCCCGCCACATATTACATGTGCCTGTCCTAAGCCAGGAATCTTTGACAAAGCTTTCGTTTGTACTTGTCTTTTTGATGTTTTCTGTTCCTTGTTTAAGAAGGGGGTCTATCTGTGACTATTTCAGGGCTGATTTTGAATTATATGCATCTTATTTAGACCATGGGCCAATTGCATAACCGCGAGCAGTGCCAAATGGCCTCGTTGAAGGCTGCTGGCGGTTGTCCATTGTGGTTTTTCTAAATTGCCGTTTAATTGTGGGCTGTGTCGCGTACACTTATTCCACATCTCTTTATTTTCTATTTGATTTGAAGTAAAGCAACTTACACAGTTTTCAATCATATTTTTAGAGTGTTCATGCAATTTTGATTTTTTTCTCTGCTCAGGGCCGTAACTAGAGGCTAATAAGGGACGAGGCAGGGGTTTGGGGGCCGCCGATTGAGGCCCCCATTGACGGGGGTCCAGGGGGCGAAGCCCCCAGCGGAATTTTTTGAAAATCACTGTTTTATTGGCCTTATAAACTGTAGGATTTGGCTTATTAAACCTATCTTCTTACATGATTACATGCAATATTTTAACTAAGAAATACGTATGGGTTATTGTTTTTATTCAGTATAAGCAAGATGTATCTTTCTATATCCACCTACTAGTAAGTCCCATGATAGACTTGAAGATCGCAATGGAAGAGAGAGGTTTGGCGCCATAAAACCTGGTTTAACCCACCATTTCGTTTGAAATACCTGTACCAAGTCAGGACCATTGCGATCCACCAATTCTCGGCCAGTATGACTGATTCGCTTTTGTCATTTTCTCTGGACTATGAGATTGATCATTCAAGTTCGGTAGTTTTGTTATTACCTTTATTTCCTAAGAACGTTCTAACTTGACCAACAGTGTCATTTCTATGAATGTGCAGCATGGCTAGGCCACACAAAGCTGTCTTCCAGCATGGTTGGCCGACGCAAAGCTTAAAAAGAGCGCTCACAACTGCACGAACCTACTGGCAACGTTAACAATAGTTTTAGAATCATATGGAAATTTGGATACAAAGCAGGATCAGCATAGAAAATTGCATCTTTTAGAGTCTTTATGGCTAGCAGGTTTGCTCGATTACACCGTGCAATCCACCTGGTTAAGGAGAGTGCAATTTCAATTGTAACGGGGTTGCCAATGTAACCGGAGAGCATGAATTCTACTATACAAAATAGCACGCAGTGTCTAATATAAATTCACCTTTTTTGCTTTCGGATGTGTTTTTAAAGATATACTTTCTCAGTTTGCACATCAGTAATATCTTAAAGGAAAGTCAGACAAAATATTTTATAAATCAGGAGTTACTTTGAATTAGTATACATACAGAGTTGTAGTGCTTTGAAGACCAGTCGCATAGAGCTGTACTGACAATATCTTTTGTTCGACAATATTTTGTTTTGGTAGACGTTTTTAGTAGACACATTCGCGGGAAATAAATAGATAGAAAATCAACTTCGGACTAGGATATTTATAAAATCCGGATGTTTTGAATTTACTTCCCGGCCAATGGCAAGAAATCATGTTATGTTTGTAGTCAAGTCCCTGTGGTTATGTGTGAAAAAAAAAATTGCCGAAATTTCAGACGAGGCAGTTGTCTCGTCTGCCTCAATGGTAGTTACGGCCCTGCTCTCAAACAGTTATAGTAAAAATGTATAGGAATATAAACAAGAAATTTTAAATTCTGATGATGCCAATAGGAAAGATGTAATTATATCTGTCAGATCTTGTTCCTTCCTTATGGCCGGGAAACAATTTGAAGTAAAAAAAAAGTTTGCATAACAAAAATTCTTCAGCTTATATACTGACATAATTTACAAAATGCTGTAACAATTATTTAAGAGTTATCCCCCTTTTACTGTTTAAAATTATATAGTGAAATTTTATATTCTATTGCATGTGCATGATATAGGCATTATTGATATACAATTTATAGATGTTGTCCATGTTCTCGTCCAGTTTATGAAAAATAAGACAATTTTTTTATATTTTTCAAGCATTTTTTGCATAGAAATGGATGTGTTTTATCAGTTATGTCTCATAATAATGGGAAAAGCATTTTAAAAATTAGGTTAAAACTGTAGTAGGTGATTTATTTTGATTATGTCAAGCTTTCTTTACATTTATATAAGTACACAGTAACCCCCCTTTATAAGCCCCCCCTAAAATGTTGCCAAAGAAAAGTGGCCTTATATATATGATTTATTATTATAGTGCAACCTGTTATATATGTACAAAATATGAAATGCATAACATAGTTTACAAAATATTAATATATAGACAGCCAGCCTCCACAGGCTTATGAAGCACTTTCAATTAAAGTTCATTGAATTAATCACACAAAAACAGACAGTTAAACGCAACAGTATATAATAATTTAACATTAACATTAGTTTCGCTTACTTAAAGTTTGTGTACGAAAATTAGAAATTTTGATAATAAATCTAGCAAAATGTTTAATATTGGAAGTGAACAATAGTCTGAGTTTTTCATCATCTGAAAAGTTCCTGTTGTTTTGTAATTGAGCTTCACGAAACAGTTTTTCTCGCATCATCGAATATGCTGGACAATGAAGAATAAAATGTGTTTCGTCCTCTACGGTTTGTCTGTTGCACACTTTACATAGTCGTCTATCGACAGGCAGGCCTCTATATCGTCCAGTTTCTACATGCAAAGGAAAAACGCCACATCGAAGTCTAGCTATAGCTGATCGTTCGGGTCTAGTAAGGTTTGCTTTTACGTATGGTTGCACCGAAAATGAAGAATTTAGAGTTTTGTAAGTTCTTAGTTTTGGCATAGTTTCTACATTACTTGTCCATTTTTGTTGGTGTTTCTGCATCAGGTTGGCCTTCACTATGTCACTTATGAACCTCCCACTTAATCCATCTGTCAAATTTACATCAAAGAGATTATTCAATCCACTGTCATACATGATAGTCTTGATAGTGTTTGCCCATGTGTCTCTGTGGGATTCCGAGAAATGTTTGTCCCATAAGAAAACTTGCCTTGGAATTCTCGTAGTGTGCATACTCACTATGCGACACCATAACTTAACCATTTGACATCGAATTCGAACATATGGTGGGATCCATCCCATATCACCAGTTAATGCAGGAATAGGTGTCAATTTTCCAGTTCCGAGAAACGAACGAATTGCTCTGTTGTGCAAGTTATTCAGTCCGTCATATTCCTTGAATCCCCATACACCGCAAGCATAATCTGTAATCGGAGTCACTGTTGCGTCATAAAGTTTAGTATATGTGACATAGTCCATACAATCTAGTTTAAAGTACTTGGAAACTAAAGCTCCTAATGCACGGCCTCCTGCTACTGAAAGTTCATTCACTCCTACTGTATAGTCCAAAGTTTCTCCAATTGAAAATCCTAAGTACCTATATTGAGCTGTATAGTCAATATTTGAGTCTCCTAGTTTAAATTGATTCTCACATCGTCTGGTAGATGCTTTCCTGACATGTAAAATTTTAGTCTTATCAATGTTTACACTCAATTTCCATTTCTGTGACCATTCACTAAGCGTATCTAGCTGTTGTTGTAATCCCTCAGGTGAACTAGATAAAAGCACAATATCGTCCGCATACATCAGTATACTGATAGAAAAATTGCCATTTATGAATATTCCTTTGTTTAGCGAATTTATATCAGCTGCGAGATCGCTTACGAATAGCGCAAAAAGAGTAGGTGCCATACTATCGCTCTGTCGGACACCCTTCTTAATCGAAAACCAGTCTGTATAATTCCCATTAATCCGAACACAACTTTTAAGTCCATTGTACATGTTTCTTATAATATTAAGCATCCGCCCTTTTATTCCTACTGATATCAGTTTCTGCCATAAGAATGTATATTCGACGGAGTCGAACGCCTTCGAAAAGTCAACGAAACAGAGAAATGTATCTAGTTTTTGGGTTTTGCGGTTACGTAGAATAGTACAAAGAGTGTAAATATGATCTCAGTCTTCGGAAACCATTCTGTTCTTCACACAAAATATTTTCTGCATCCAAAAAGTTCACAATCCTTCGATTCAATATAGAGTTGAAAAGTTTGGCGACTGTTGACATTAGGCTTATACTTCTATAGCTGTATGGATCACGATAGTCTTTTCCAGGTTTTAATATCGGACAAATGATACTTTTGCACCACAAGGTAGGAAGAATTCCATGTGAGAAGCACAAATTGAAAAGTCTTGTAAGGATTATAGCCAAGTTTTCATTCTTCAAGAGTTCATTTGGTAGGTTGTCTACGCCGACTGCTTTCCCAAGTTTAAGTTCGGCCATTACGTTTCTGGTTTCATCAATGTTTATGTTACTGTTCATCTCCGGAGCTTCTATTATATCTCGACCTTCGGTTTGTTCCATCGAATTAAGTTCGTCCTCCATTTCACGATTGAGCCTTTCTAGATTTTCAATCAAATTGTCGTCGACTTCCACTGTCTGTGTTTCAAATAGTTTTGAATATTTCATTCGCCATTGTTCTAAGATTTCGTTTTCATCGTGCGAGGTAGTTCCGTCTTCTAGATACACACTATCAATATTCTTTTGTGCCTTCTTTGGGCCCAGACGGTTTATCTCCTTCCAAAATTCTGCAGGGTTTTCCGTGTTGAGTGTTCTTATTCTATTCCTTTGTTCGGCATTGTACTGTCTTTGAGCTTGTCTCAAGCATTTGTCGAATGCTTTCCTATTACGAACAAATATATTTTTCAATCTTTCACGCACTTGCCTGTCACCAGTATGTTTCAAATAGCTATTTTCAGAGTTCTGTGTTTTTTTCGAGAAGCTCCTTGAGTTCATTATTCCAATAAGGTTTACCGACATTTCTTGAACGTTTCCTACTTGCTCTTGTCTGACCATTCGTATATTGCAATTTTTCATCCATTTCAGCATGAATTGTGTCAACAAAAAGCTTATACACCCTGTCAATTTCGTTCACTCCTTTTTGAAAAGTTTCTATTTTGTCTATGACGTTTTTAATTGCTTCTTTACATCTCTGGTTATCAAATATGTCGACAGGAATGTTTCTTACGCTGTATTTGCGGTTTTGAGAGTTATTAATGTCCCATCTACTATTATTGAAGTCACCTTTTCTGGTACGATAATCCAAACATTCAGAAAGTGAGAGTTTACATGTAAGTACAGAGTGATCTGGCATCGTTGCTCCAGTAGCTGGCTCAATATCAAATTCGGTTAGAATGTCAGACACCAGTTTTACTTCAAAGTCGGAATACTTAGACAAGTCACTATATGGTACCGCAATATAATCCACAACAGATTTCCCCGTGTTTGCCACAAATGTATAGTTGTCTTTTCTGTTATTTCCACTTCCATTCAGCATGCAGAACTTAGAGTCTGATAGAAAGTCTAGTAAAAAATCACCAAATTTGTTTTTGATTGAGTCGATGTTGGTCTTTACAAGGAACACTATCGATCTGTTCAACAAAATCCTGCATATTTCTGATGCGAGCATTGAAATCCCCACATAACATCAGATGAGTAGCATCACTGTGTAGATATACTTGAGATAGAAGAGTATCAAAGAATTCATGCGCAATGTTTCCCCTAGACGATCTTTCTGGTTGCAAATAAGATACACATAGATTGATTACGAAATCAGAATCGAATTTGCATTTACCGGTAAGATATATCCACAAGATATCATCGTGAGATTCTTCCAGTATTCCACATTCAAAATTTTCCAATATAGAATTAGAAACCAAGAATCCGACTCCACCTGAACCTCTCCACGCCGTTGATGCGATAGAATTTCTATTATTTCCAAACCACTTATATCCATTTAGATTTGGCATGGAGTTCACAATACGCCTTATGTTTGCCTCTTGTATGCGTTGAGCTCTTGTCTTATCTGGTTCGATGTAAATGTTCTTATACGTATCAGTGTCTCTTAAGTTACGCTTGACTTTGAGTATATCCGACCTGTGGTTTTCGTTTTCGAGAGTTACTAGTAACGGGACTTTCCGATTTACGGATGGTCGGTTCTCGCGATCGTCACTGTTCGGTAAATTCTGTGATCGAAGAGGTTCAACGGTCAATACACTAATCGTTAATCCCAGTGATCTGATCAGTTCGTTAACATACTCCTTCGGGGCATTATCGCCGTCACCAATATCGCTTTGTAGTGCGTTTTTAACTACCAGTTTGCAGTGAGCAGTTGTCTCATTGTTAATGTTTTGACTTTGTTGTAACAAAATATTATCGCTTTCGAGCTTTTCTACTTTTTGTCTTAGTTCTTTCATTTGTGTGTCCACAGTTTTAAATTCTGAGTTTATTTCCTCTTTCAGAGTTTGCATTTTGGAAGTAATGTCCGCTCTGAGACTAGTTTCGAGATCAGTGATGCGTCGTTCTAACGATGCTTTTAAAACCTCTTGATTGTCACTAACTTTTACCAGTAAATCATATATTTCGTAAACTGACCTTGTTGGTTGTGCTGCCATATCGTCTTTGGAGTGCGACTCCTGTTTCTTTTCTGCACGTTTTGTGAGACGTGAGAGTTCGTTTTCTGAGTCTGAGTTAGCTCGCCCTGAACGCTTCCTTTTTCGGTTAGGCTTCGTTTTATTTCTCATTTATGCTTACTAAATGTCATTACAAGATAGTTTACTCCACAGTTACACAGTTTCTTATTATATATCCAAAATAAATCCAAAATTGAAAAGAATTTTTAAGCAAGAAAAATTATACATCCAACCATTACTGTTGCACATATAATGGAGGTGGCCTTTTGTGGGGGGATTGAATTTGTTGGTCAATATTTAGAAGTAACACTCAGAAGAGATTGGACATAACTTCATAGCTATTTAATATTATATGTACAATATTTTCCCCACATATTACTTCCATTTCTGCCATTTTCAAGATGAACAGATTTGAGGGTTTTCTGTGATTAAAAATATTTTAATACAAGATTTCCAATTCAAGATGTGTTTTCGTAGTATAATTGTTCTGAGCTTGGGTTCATTATATTTTTTCTTAATATCTTACTTGGTTTAATTAGTTATTGACGGTTTTTCAACCATAATTATATAAAGCCTGCAGACATATTTTCTGATCACTTATTGAAATAAAAACACTTCATTTATATGTCTTGGAAGCCATGTTCCTTTTGATTTGAAGATATATTTTTTTTTATTTTCATTGATATCAATTGTTAAATTTCTTCAAAAATAAGATAAATATATAAAAACAGGCTAAAATATAGCAATTAATAAATCAGACAAATAGATAAACACACTAAAAAAGCTTTTTATATGAAATACACTCTTGGTTAAAATTTTAAAGATAGTTTAGATTTTTATTTTTTGGGCCATAAATAGAAGGAATTTGACCATTTTGACAGCCTCTGGCCACAGCAGGGAGGTGGCCTTATATGGGGGGTTGAATTACTTGAATATTAAGTGTTTGTTGCCAAAGAATTGTGGCCACATAAGGGGAGTGGCCTTATATGGGGGTGGCCTTACATGGGGGTACTTTTGAATTAAAAGTGGTTGTTGCCAAAGAATGGTGCCACATAAGGGGAGTGGCCTTATATGGGGGTGGCCTTACATGGGGGTACTTTTGAATTAAAAGTGGTTGTTGCCAAAGAATGGTGCCACATAAGGGGAGTGGCCTTATATGGGGGTGGCCTTTAACGGGGGGATTACTGTATTAAGAAATCTCATGTGACATTCAATTATACATTCAATGCAATATTTTATATATAATGACCCTTACAATGATGAACATATGTTATATTGCAAGTCCTTGAGGTAGAAGAAAATGTAAAGTTCAAATCATTTATTTTTTTTATTTTTGAAGATAGGAATTCCTTGAGCCTTTAAAAAAAATGTGTTTTGCACTAACAAATAATTATTTTCATGGGAGCCTCTTGTTCTTTTTGCTGCATTGATTCTTTACCTTAATGTGATAATTTGAAATCTACTCACTGTACACAAGTCAACTGTGTACATGAAATTCTTGTGGAAAAATACTGGGATTAACCCATTGGTGAGCTGTTTTTGTGGATGGTCACATGACTGTCCACAGGGGCAAATTTTATTGTTTGAACTCAAAGGTGCAAGTCTGACTTTTTGATCATCCTGATTTAGTGGTTTATTTGAAAGATGGAATTCAAAGTAAGATTTATTCATATAAGTGTTTTTAATTGAGATATGGTTTTTAAAGTTACTCTTATGAAAGTTATATGTATTTAAGATGATTTTATAGTAATGCAGTAATGATGAAAATAACAAGAAGCTTACATCCCAGCTCCTTTATTCTTAGCCTGTTCTACTTTTTCAGCTCTATTGTTCCTTTTCTTTTGTTTTTCAAAGCACGTTTTTTGAGAAATGTTCACTAAGTTGAACATAGGAAAACTATAAAATCAACAACAATTTTTTTTTTGAAGATTGAAAAATAACATAGTTTCCACTGAGGTTTGAACGAGGGATTTCATCATTCCAAGTCTACTTTCATATCCACTACACCACGAAACCGATTAAAAATTGTACAAAAAGAATATTGAAGGGGCCCAATAAGGATACTCTATAACATATATTATAAAATGTTTTCTATTTGATTCCAAATGCACAGAATGTATTTTAATGTTTGAATTTTAATTTTTCATGACATATTTTGAAGGCTGGGATGTAAAATAGTTATTACATTCGGACTTGGAGTGTCAGTAAGATCACCCCCTCTGGCCTCCGGCGTCCTATTACCGGTACATAAAGTACTTTTTTGTAGTCTTTGCGGAAATAGAAAGGATGAATCTGATGACGAATTTCAATACATTTAATAGCAATGTTTAAGTTTTGAAAGCACCTCAATTGCCTCAAATTTCTTAACTCCTACTCACGGGCCAATCCATGCATGATTCTAGTTTAGGGGAGGCGTAAAAATTTTGATCTTGTTTTTTTGCAATTTTTTTGAAGTGTTTTTTTTTATCCAGATATTCTTCAAAAACCTAATTTTTGTCAGTTTTAGAGGGAGCGTAAAACCAATATGCCTTTCCTTGGATCTGTGCCTGCTACTTCTGGGTAAATTGATATTTGATGGTTGAGTCAAATCCTTGCACACCTCATTTTTTTATGCTCTACATACAAAACTCATGAAGTAGAGGGACATGAGTGTTCCAGCTATTTACGTCTATTTGTCCATTTCTGTGATGATTCATGTGTGGATTCATTTATTTTCATGGGTATCAATTTTCATGGTTATGTTCATGTTGTTTAGAGCAATCAAAGTAAAAATAACACTTTGTTGGATCCTTTTTTTTTTCATGGTTGACTGTTACCAACGAAAACCACGAAAATTGATACCCCACGAATAATAATGAAATCACATACTGTAGGTTTACCTTCAGGATGAAGTTATCATCATCACGGTTTTTATTTCGCAGAACAATTAGGCATCTTGTCTTTTTAACATTTTCTTGTTATTGAAAAATAAATTTGAAAATTGAGTGACTTCCAAGTCCTTGATTGTATATTTCAGCTGTTCAACTGCTCAGCCACCATAACTCTGAGTATTGACACAAGGACTTATAATTGAACAGCCACCACTCTGAAGTATTTACACGAGGATTATAATTAAAAAGATAAGTATAAAAGAATTATTTTTTGAATATTGTTCATTTCCATGAATGTCAAAAGCAATGATAAAGTTTCAAAATTTCCAAATTTTAGTTTACCAAATGATTGTTTGCTACGGAAGCCCTGGAGGGACATTTTGAGTTAAGAGTTAGGAGTTAAGAATTAGGAGTTACAACTTACTACTTAGCACTTATTTCTTATGACTTATTTGTTTTTTCTTAATACTTTTTTTCAGGTCTGGATTTTGCAACTTTGGGGGATGCTACATTGAAAGAATATCGACTTTTTGTTAGGTCCCACTTACATTAAAGTTTACGCGTAGGCTTTAAGCACTTTTCTCTGAATAGACGATAAAGAGATGTGGAATGAGAGTACGCGACACAACCAACATTAAAGAAACGGCAATTTAAAAAATCACAATGGAAAACAGCCAGCAGTCTTCAACATGACCAGAAGTCACTGCTCGCCGTCTTGCATTGGCCCAAGACTAAAAATACAATACATAAGATTCAAACAATTCCCTAGAATATCAAAGCAAGACCCATTTCTGGATACAAAACAAAAAAACAGATAGTAGACAAGAGCTGAAAATATAACGATCATAAGACCTTAGTTTATACTGGTGTGCCAATACTCGTTATGGAGAGCTAGGATATTAATTTATAGGCCTTGGCCTTCTATCCAATCCTTTTCTTATTGAATAAAATATGTTTAAATCAAATCATACTCATACACTAGTAGCTCTAGCATTTTAAATGATAAGAATTAAAATAGAAGGATATGGAGTACGAATGAATGCCACAGAATCCGTCCGACAATACATATTGATATGAACAAAAGCAAAAGAAACAGAACTTATTTATTTTCCCAACAATGATAGAACTTACACCTACAAATGTTTGGTCAGGAGTCGAACTCATGCTGAAATATCTCAGCAGTTGTGACTATGTATATGGCGTCTTGGACCACTTTATTAGGTTGCTATAGGCTATATAAAAAGCAGCTTTGGGTGATCAAATGATACTTTCTCGTAAATAGAATTAACAAGCGTTAGGATCTGAGTCCAGGAATATATCACAGGCGTATGGGGTCAGGATTTGATTTTTATTTACTGTGTTTAAATAAAAAAATCTGACACTCGCTATAATCCTATTGGAAATAGTATAGAGACGAGGTGAAATTTTTTATATACACGTTATTTATAATAAAATAAAATCCTGGACCCTAACGCTTGTGGAAATAGTATAGAGACGAGATGAAAATTTCTATATACACGTTATTTATAATAAAATAAAATCCTGGACCCAAACGCCTGTGATCTCATGCACTGTGACTGTACAACTATTTATATATAGACGAGTATTACTTTTAATACATATGTATATAGACACATGTAACAATAAATAAGGGGAAATACACCACTTTGCTAAACTGCAGGGTTCAACATAAACAAAAGCCCTAATCCTTATTTGGGTATGAAAACTATCTAAAATACACACGTATACTTATAGAAAATTGAAATAAAAACATTTCTTCAATACTAATTGTTGTTTAGCATTTAATTTTTATTAATTATCGGTAACTTTCGCTAAAATCTATGATCTATGATAAAATCTTTTTATCAGAACAGCGAGCCTGGTAAAAAAGGGCTGGTCGTCTTTGATCCGGATGCGAGACGCGGGGGTACTGCCTAAAATATACTTCGAATCGACCTATCAAATTTAATATTTGTTAGTACTTTATACAAATAAGTAAGAACAAACAAGTATTAAGTAATAACAAATTAGTTGTAAGTAATAACAAATAAGTAATAAGTAATAACAAATAAGTAATAAGTAATAAAAAATAAGTAATAAGTAGTAACTAATAAGAAATAACAAATAAGTAATAACAAATAACAAGTAAGTAATAACAAATAAGAAATAAGTAATAACAAATAAGTAATAAGAAATAACAAATATGTCTCAATTAATGTTGATATTTACGTTGAATGGTCGATTGAGAGGCACAATTTTAGGAGCTATCCCCGCTTCCTCGCAAGCGGATAAAAAAACGGGTGGCTCCCAGAGGTTCACTGTCCTCATAAAAATTAAAGATTTTAACGAAACGTTACCGATAATTAATAAGAAATATAGCAACACTTTGTATTGAAAATAAGTTTTATTATAAGTTTTTATAAGAATACATGACTTGTTCATTGCTGTTTTAGATAGTGTTCATATCCTCAATCCACAAATATTAAAATTCATACTCGTCTGTATGAGGAAATAAATTTTGTATAGTGAGGTCAGAATTTTTATAAGCAAACAAAATAATAGATAAAAAAATATAGTTCTAATTTACGAGAAAACAAAATCTGATCAGCAAGAGCTGCTTTTTATAGAGCCTAAAGCTTGCTGGAAAGGTGGTCTAAGATGCCATATACATAGTCACAACTGCTGTTTACTGTAATCTCATAGATATTTCAGCATGGATTCGACTCCCGCTGTAGGAATGACCAAACATTTGTAGGTGTAAGTACTACTATCTGCATGGGGTTTTTTTATGTCCAGAGATGGGCCTTTCTTTGATATTCTAGGGATTTGTTTGAATCTTACGTATTGTATTTTTAGTCTTGGGCCAATGCAAGACGGCGAGCAGTGACCTCTGGTCATGTTGAAGACTGCTGTCTGTTTTCTATTGTGACTTTTTAAATTGCCGTTTCTTTAATATTGGTTGTGTCGCGTACACTTATTCCACATCTCTTTATCGTCTATCATTATTGGGAAGATATATAAGTGCTGTTTCATTCCTTTTGTACATATCAACATGTACGGACGGATTCTGTGTCATTCATGCCTACTCCATATTCTTCTATTTTTATTTTTAGTATCATTTAAAAGGCTAGGGTTATACCTGTGTACGAGTGTTGGCACAACAGTATAAATTAAGGTCTTAAGATCGTTATATTTTCAGCTTCAGAAAAAAGTGCTTAAAGCCTACGCGTAAACTTTAATGTACGTGGCACCAAGCAAAAAGATAATATTGTTCCAATGTAGCGACCCCCCCCTTAAGTTGCAAAATCCAGACCTAAAAAAAGTGTTAAAAAAACAAATAAGTCATAAGAAATAAGTGCTAAGTAATAAGTTGTAACTCCTAATTCTTAACTCCTAACTCTTAACTCAAAATGTCCCTCCAGGGCTTCCGTAGTTTGCTATTTCCTGTTGACTTAACTTTGTATTTTTTTTCACTGGGTGTGGTTCCAGAACCCTGTTTACTCCCAATCACCCCTAACCATCTGGAAATAAGAAACAAACATTGGTAAATTAACATAGAATAGTATGGGTGCACACATGCTATTCCTTATTTTTGGACCAATTTTAGATAAACGTTTTAATGCAGTAATGTGCAGATTGGATAAATGAAGTTGACATTTTCTGAAGCATTTGGAATTCTATTTCAGAGTCTGATGAAACAACACACAAGGAGAAGGAAGAGAATCTCAGAAAAAGACCACAGCAGACAACATTGATGCCCAGACCCACACCAAAATGTCAACCACTGAGATATGATAAAAAGTGACTTGAAGAAATGGGTGAGTACAACATTTAAATATTTTTTTTCTATTGCCTTTGAATCGGAGCTAGACATTTGTTACTTTACCAGCGGTGGTGCCGTCATTAACTTTTGTGTTAAGGTTTTATGAACACCTCCATATCTCAAGAACGATAAGTCCTAGGTTGATGAAACTTGGTATGCATATGCTCCAGTAGTAACTCAGCACAGTTTTATTCCCATCTTTCAACCTTGATTTTGATTTTCCAGTTGGGTGACTTTGACAACTTTTTTTTTCCCCCGCCACAACCCGGAGTAGGTACATAAAAATGTGGGGCGTCCGTCTGTGCATGTGCACGTCCATAGGTCTGTAACACTTTGGTTAAGTTCTTGGTTAAGGTCCATTACTCTGATACTAGATGTTGGGCGTCAATGATATTTCACCACTAGATAGGTCTTGGGTAGGGCTACACCACCCACTAGAAATGAGGTCACTTTGACCTATATTTTATACATGAACAACTTTGGTTAAATTCTTGGGTAAGGTCCATAGCTTGGAAACTAGATGTTAGGTGTAAATGATATTTCACTGCTAGATGGGTCTTTGGTAAGGCTAAATCACCCACTAGAAATTAGGTCACTGTGACCTATATTTTATGCATGAACAACTTTGGTTAAGGTCCATAACCCAGGTTTAACACATCAGGGGTCAATGGTATAATGGTAGGGCCATCCTGTGGCTCGTTCTGCACTTTTTCTAGTTTTATCTGCCTTAAATTTAAAAACTATTTTAAAATTAGAAAGGGCATGAAAAATTTGTGGCAATGTATCAACAACATAGAAAACATCAAGCTTGGAGACTATGGTAACTTTAGATGAATATTGTGTTAATGCTCCACCTATCAAAGTAGAGGGCCAGATGGTGTTAGGGTCCATTTGTCTGCCAGTATTTCTAAACAAAATCAGCTTTATTTTCACATTGAAGTTCTTAAAATTATACAGTGGTGTACACAATGTAAGCAGTGGAAGCAAATGCTTCCATTTTGATTTCGCCCCCAAAAAAGTTTTTCCATTTTTTTACTGCTTTCCCGGTTGACCTATCCCCATTGTCTCCATCCCACTTCTTACTGCATCATTTTTCATGCTCATTTTATCACCCCATTCATGTCCATCTCCCTGTATGCTTGTTGTGATTAAAAATAACCAATATATTTTCAACCTTTCATTTCATTCATTGCCTTTTATCTTTGCCGTTTTATAGGGATACATAAGGGACTGGTATAATGCAAAGTTTTGGTAAGTTGCTTCATTGCAGCTTATGGAAACAAGAAAATACAACTTCTTTTGAAAAAGATGTCAAATCGGTCCTTCGGAAAAGCAATTAAAAAAATGATAAATCTATCTGCATGTGATATTTACAAGTACTTGTTGACTATTGCTTTAATCCCAAGCATCACTATTTCTGCTATATGAACAGGGAGAGGAACACGAAATAAGTAATTAAATGATATTGAAACGATGAGCGAGAACGACAAGCGAGAAAACGACTGTAACAGGGCACTCTGACTCTAGTCAGCTCATACGACAGGCTTAATTCTGTTACCAGTCCGGCCTGTTCTTTTGCCTAGAAATCTAAACACAAAAGGAGTGAATGTGATAGTTTTTGCATGTGTTGTTTAATTTAACATAAAATGAAAAATGAAATAAATGAAAATGAAATGAAGGTGTTTTTTTCACGAGTTCATACACACACTTTTTGATATTAAGAAAGCTTTTGACGTGCTTTTCCCCCAGCATTCATGCGCTTCTAGAGAGGGAGATTTATCCCGTCAGACCCTTGCACGGATCCATGGAAAAGCCTACTGGGAATACGTTCCCCTGTAAACCTGCAAAACCTGTGTTTATTGCATAAAATTTACGTTAAAAACACCTTGAAAAAATCTTTCCGCCGCTGAATACATCTTTGCTTCCATATTGAAATGGTCTAGTTACACCACTGTTATACCTCATATATCAACTTTATTGTGAAAAAAGATTGGCATCATTTCTTTCCAACAGATTTGTTTTAACTGTATACTGATATTTCTATTAAAATAAGGAAGATAATTGAATGTAAATTATTTTTTTTTACAGATTGGTTTACATTTTAAGAGCTTTAGTGTACAATTGGTAGCTTGAAACATTAATATTCTTATTCTTTCAGAATGCTGATCTTCCAGGTCAGGGGAAATGCAACAACTAAGATGATTCCTAGAAATGAAGACTGAACTGCAGATGTCAACCATGTGAAAAACTTCACAAGTGTAAAGAACTACCGGTAGGTAGATATAGAGGATTATTATATCTTTTTATCTAAATTGTATCATATATTGTTATTTGTCTTCTGTTAAATTGGAAATTATTTGAAAGTGATTTAATTTCAAATATTTGGCATTATTAAGGGGGAGATAATTCAATAAAACTTCAGTCAAATGGCATCTAAATCAAAATGTGCAGTTTAAAAGAAACATG
Organism: Arcuatula senhousia; assembly: GCA_963971305.1. Taxonomy (NCBI): domain Eukaryota; kingdom Metazoa; phylum Mollusca; class Bivalvia; order Mytilida; family Mytilidae; genus Arcuatula; species Arcuatula senhousia. The sequence continues at coordinate 46,421,792 of OZ020305.1, read as the reverse complement.
AATACTGAAACTTGTATTTAAATTATAGAGAAAACATGTAAACTAGTATACTGCATTTTGTACAGGTATTTTTGAAGGAATTATGTTACTTGAACAATTTGGTCGTTTATTTAAGATTAAGAATTTACTTGTTTATTGTTTCAGGTTAGAGACTTCACATGACAAACCAAAATAAAGGCACAGACATACAAACCAAGGGATAGGTAATTGCCTATTGTTTATTTATTTCTTGATTAATAAATTTTTGTTTTGTTTTAGATTGTGCACGAAGAAAAGGACAAAAGGTGGAATTCCAGAGAAGTGGACAAAGATCGATCAAAGAAAGACATCAGAAGAATAAAAGAGAAGTTCGACTGAAGAGGTAAATGATGATATTAACCTTTATGTCTTTTCTTATTCAGCTGAAAGCATATCCTCTCAGAAGCCTTGATTTTGTGTCAAATTTTACAAAGTGAAATATAAAATGATGAATGTTAGGCAGTGGGCAAGTGAAAAATAATCCTAAGAATATTCTCAGCTACTACTAATCACAGTGTCTTGATATTTGGTTTGCAACTTCAGAATAGGTCCCATATAATGGGATCCAATTAAAGGTCAATACATGGCTCACCTATTTCCTGACCATTTTTTACCATGACTAATTTTTTAGCAGTTAGATGTTCTATGATGATGCTTCCATTAGAGGTATTTGAACAAATAGATCAATAAGAAATTATAGCTTTGTCTCCATGTATATCTTTTTCGTGTACTGCAAAGAGTAAGGAATTTTTGGAAGTAAGGATTTAATGTTTTTTTTTCCTTTTTTGGCCAGATTTCACGGAGTGAAAAATCCAGGTTATAAAATGGTGAATGTCGAGAGTTGGCGGGTGGGGAAGAAATTTGCTTAACGGTTTTCTCAGCAACTACTTATCACAGCAACTTGATAATTGGTATACAGCATTGGGGTGGGTCCCATCATTTGGGAATTGATTTCAGGTCTTTCACTCATCTACTTCCTGTTTAACAAAAACCTGCCATTTTTTTACTTTGACACATGTTTTGTCATTACTAAGGGGAGATGATTTTTTATATGGAACTGGTTCACTAATTCAAATTATTTCTTGTACTTGCAGAAGGATGAACTAAGTCCAACTATAGGGGAACAACATCAGGCCTTAAGGCACTTTCCCTTCTAGGTGGAGAAAGTCTGTAAAAAGATATCATCCATAATAAGAAAATTCCAAGGCTTGAGGAAGAACTGGTAAATAAAGATGTATCTTTTTTTTTCATTGTCCATGGGAACAATAAAATTTTGACTTTTTACAAGTCCTTTTGTCCTTTTGTCCTTGAGCATAACTTTTGAGCTTTGATAGGCACTTACACACATTAAAGCTTGTGAGGTTGATTTTTTGGTCAAAAGGTCTAGGTCAGAAATAAATATATATAAAAAAAAATGATAAATTTTAGAGGGATATTGGTTCTTGAAGCTCTTGAGGGCTTTAATAGAACTTGAAACTTACAATAAAGATTTTTAGGTAAGGAGGTAGTACCATGGCCAAAGGTCAAAGGTTAAGGTCACTTAGCAATTTTAGAATAAAGCTTTGATAGAATTTCATTAAATTGTAATTAAAGCTAATGGGGAAAGGAAAAATATTATTGATTCTGGTGTCAAAGGTCAAGGTCACTCATTTTTATACCCCCCGCTTGAAAAGTGGGTTATACTCCTCCCATTACCCTCAACGGATTTTCATGAAACTCTCAAACAATCTTTGTGATATAATAAAGATGTTTACCTACTATTTTAAAATTTTTAGGTTTAGGAGGTGGTGGCAGGGTTGGCAAAGTATTGACCGCCCGGGTTTTCCCACCCGGGAAAACCCGGGTTTTCCCGGGCTGGGCAATACCCTTAAAATCATCAAAGTGGGCAATACTGGGTAATAAGAATTTATTCATGAAAAAAAGCCTATTTAATAGTATTATATGCTTCAAAATTTTTCCTCATCTACAAAATACATAAATTATTTGTATTTGACATTACTTTTCATGCATTACTTCAATAATTTGTATATTTGCACTACTTTTTTGCTATAATTTTTTTCACTGTCATTACAATTTTGACAATCATGACACTATGACAATACATGTTGTTTAATCTATGCTAATTATTTATGAAACCCCAGGCTATAAAACAAAACAGAATTGTGAAACCATATACATGAAAAGATTAAATAAGGATTAGTAATCAAAACATCATAATTTTGTCTAATTGTTAATAGGTAGGGCTTGTGTATTTATAAGAATGAGACATACATGCATTAAAAAATCATTGAACTTGTATAAGGCCATATCAGGTTATTTATAGATCATTTTGCATTTTTATACATGGAAAAATTATCACATATACTACATGTATATCTTTTGAATTAAAATTTAATCTTTCACTATCTAAAGATTGTTTTTAATAGTGTTTTTGTTATGATTTTACTAAAATCTTAATACTGATTGTTATGTAGGTATTTGATGATATTTTAATAAGAAAAAACTTATTTCCCAGTAATGCCCAGTATTGCCCAATAAAACCCAGTAAAACCCGGGTTTTCCCAGTATTTCCCGCTGGGCTGGGAAATACTCTTAAAACCCGGGTTTTTGCCAACCCTGGGTGGTGGCTATTTATTTGTGAGGAGCTGCTCACAATTTTTCTAGTTTTCTGTTTGGATTCTGTAGCATCTGTGTCTCAACAACACATTTCTTTATTTTCTTATGGTATAATTAACTAGTAAATATTCTTTTTTTAATGGTCTGTTCAAGATAAGTAAGGTAACTTAACCTACAATATTTTATGATAAGTAAAGACATTCTGAACCATTGCTGAAACTTAATTAATTTTTGGCCAGATTTCATTAGTGAAAATCCGGGTTATAAAATGGTGAATGTCGGTTGGTTTTAAAATACTTTCGTAACAGTTTTCTCAGTAACTACTAATTACAGCCTCTTGATATTTGGTATGCAGCATCAGCATGGGCTCCCATAATGTGGGATTTGATATCAGGTCTGTCGCTCACCTACTTCCTGTTTACCGACTAAGTTATTTTTTTTAACATTAATTGTTCAATTATAGAAAATTTTCATAGCAGTTTTCTCAGCAACTACTAATCACAGCCTCTTGATATTTGGTTTGCAGCATCAGCATGGGCTCCCATAACGTGGGATTTGATTTGAGGTCTTTCACTCACCTACTTCCTATTAACCTATATAGTTAATTTTTGACATTAATGTTCAATAATTGAAAATTTTCGTAACAGTTTTCTCAGCAACTTTCACAACCTCTTGATATTTAGTATGCATCATTAGCATGGGCTCCCATAACGTGGGATTTGAATTCAGGTCTGTGGCTCATATACTTCCTGCTCAACAAAATTGGGCCATTTCTGTCTTTGACCCATTTTTGGCCGGATTTCACAGAGTGAAAAATCTGGGTTATAAAATGGTGAATGGCGAGCGATGGGCGGCGTGCGGGCGGGGAACATTTTTTCATAACAGTTTTCTCAGCAACTACTAATCACAGCCACTTGTTATTTGGTATACAGCATCAGGGTGGTGTCCTTTAAAGAGGGATTAAATTTTAGGTCTGTTGCTCACCTACTTCCTGTTTAACGAAATCCAGCCAATTTTGACTTTTACAGATTTTCTATAGTTTCAATACTGAAATTTTTATTCCCGAGCACAGACAAGTTGGGGAGTGGATATAGCATTTGGTCATTTAACAACTGAAAGTGATAGATTTGTGATATTTGGTCAGTAAAAAAGAAGATATTGTAATGTGTATATATTCTTTTTAGGATGCCCATCACAATGGACCAAAGAAAAGACCAGCTGGAAAAGGCAAAGGAAAATAAAAGAGACAATTACATAACACCAAGAACAAAGACATTTTGACCAGGACAAAAAGACCTTTAAACAGAGACACAGACACAGACATATGAAAGAAAAAGACACATAGAGCTCTACAATGACATAATTGCATGAGTGAGTGCGTGAATGAATAGGTGATTGAGAAATGAGTCAAATAATTAATTTAGTGAATGAATTGGTGATTGAGAAATGATTCGAGTGATAGAGTGAGTGAATGAGACAAATTGACATGAATAAGTAGGTGATTGGGTGAAAGGGAGACTATTGCATTTTACTATTATATTTTTGTCATGATAAAACTGATGATTTCATTCTTTCAGCAATTAACCTTACATTCTCTTTCAGCATTTAATCTCACTATTTTTTTTCAGGATTGGTGAGTGAGCAAGTGAGAGAGAAGATGACCTGAGCTAGTGACTGAGTGAATGAATAAGAGACAATTGTAAATGTTTTGCATTTAATCATGATTAAACTTATATATCCTTCTTTTTCAGCAATTTAATCTGACATATTTTTTTCAGCATTTAACCATACCATTTTCTTTCAGCATCTAATCTTACTCTTTCTTTCAGCATTTAACAAAACAATTTCTTTCAGCATTTAACCTTTCAATTTTGTTTTTAGGATTAGTAAGTGAGTGAGTAAGAGACTATGACAAGAGTGAATGAGTGAATGAATGAATGAATGAATGAATGAATGAATGAATGAGAGACAGTTGTAGATATTTTACATTTTATCATGATTCAACTAATACTTTCATCTCTTTCAGCTTTTAACCACATAATTTTTTTTCAGCATTTAATCATACACTTTCTTTCAGCATTTAACTTCACAATTTTCTTTCAGCAGTTAACAATACAATTACTTTCAGCATTTAACAATACAATGAAATTTCTTTCAGCGTTGAACCTTTTATTTTGTTTTCAGGATCAGTAAGTGAGTGAGTTAGACTATGACATGAGTGAGTGAGTGAGTGAATGAATGAAAGAATGAATGAATGATTGAATGAATGAGAGACAGTTGTAGATATTTTGCATTTCATTTTGATTCAAGCAATAATTTCATCTCTTTCAGCATTTAACCACACAATTACACAATTTTCTTACAGCATTTAATTTGATACTTTCTTTCAGGATTTAACCTCACTATTTTTTTCTGGATTACTGGGTGAACAAATGAATGACAAAATGATGTAAATGAATAAATGAATGAATGACAATTGTAGATATTTTGCATTTTACCATTATGTTTTTTGTCATAAACTAACACTTTCATCTCTTTCAGCATTTAACCTACCACAATTTTTCAGCAATTAACCATACAATTTTCTTTCCATTTTTCAGATTTCCAGCCTTTCCATTTCATTATGATTTGCTGTCTTTCTGTTTGTTTCAGATTTCCAGCTTTTCCATATCTTTTAGATTTCCAGCTTTTCCATTTCTGTCAGATCTCCAGCTTTTTCAACTCTTTAAGATTTCCAGCCTTTCCATTTATTTCAGATTTCCAGCCTTTCCATTTCTTTCAGGTTTCCAGCCTTTCCACCTCTTTCAGATTTCCAGATTTTGCATTTCTTTCAGATTTCCAGCCTTTCCATCTCTTTCTGATTTTCAGCTATTCCATCCCTTTCAGATTTCCAGATTTTTCATCTCTTTTAGATTTCCAGTTTTTCCATCTCTTTCGGATTTCCAGCCTTTTCATTTCTTTCAGATTTCCAGCCTTTCCACCTCTTTCAGATTTCCAGATTTTGCATTTCTTTCAGATTTCCAGCCTTTCTATCTCAGATTTCCAGCTTTTCCATCCCTTTCAGATTTCCAGATTTTGCATTTTTTTCAAATTTCCAGCCTTTCTATCTCTTTCAGATTTCCAGCTTTTCCATCCCTTTCAGATTTCCAGATTTTGCATTTTTTTCAAATTTCCAGTTTTTCCATCTCTTTCAGATTTCCAGCCTTTTCGTCTTTCAGATTTCAAGCAGCTTTTTAATCTCTTTCAGATTTCCAGTTTTTTCATCTCTTTCAGATTTCCAGCCTTTCCATCTCTTTCAGATTTCCAGTCTTTTCATTTCTTTCAGATTTCCAGCCTTTCCATCTCTTTCAGAGTTCCAGCTTTTCCATCTCTTTCAGATTTACAGATTTTGCATTTCTTTCAGAATTCCAGATTTTCCATCTCTTTCAGATTTCCAGCCTTTCCATTTCTTTCAGTTTTCAAGCAGCTTTTCCATCTCTTTCAGATTTCCAGACTATGCATTTCTTTCAGATTTCCAGTTTTTCCATCTCTTTCAGATTTCCAGCTTTTCCATCTTTTTCAGATTGCCAGATTTTCCATCACTTTCAGATTTCCAGTCTTTCCATCTCTTTCAGATTTCCAGCCTTTCCATTTCTTTCAGATTTCCAGTTTTTCCATTTGTTTCAGATATCCAGCCTTTCTATCTCTTTCAGATATCCAGCCTTTCTATCTCTTTCAGATTTCCAGCCTATCAATTTATTTCAGATTTCCAGCCTTTCCATTTCTTTCAGATGTCCAGCCTTTCCATCTTTTTCAGTTTTCCAGCCTTTCCATTTGTTTCAGATTTCCAGCCTTTCCATTTGTTTCAGATTTTACAGCATTTCAATCTGTTTCATATTTCCAGCTTGTCCATCTCTTTCAGATATCCAGCCTTTTATCTCTTTCAGGTATCCAGCCTTTTATCTTTCAGATTTGCAGTCTTTCCATTTTTTTCAGATTTGCAGTCTTTCCATTTTTTTCAGATTTCCAGCTTTTCCATATCTTTCAGATTTCCAGCTTTTCCATTTCTTTAAGATCTCCAGATTTTTCTCTTTCAGATTTCCAGCCTTTCCATTTGTTTCAGATATCCAGCTTTTCCATCTCTTTCTGATATCCAGCCTTTCCATCTCTTTCAGATTCCCAGCCTTTCTTTAAGATTTTTTAAAGAATGAAAGACAATAATGTAGGTATTTTACATTTATCATTTTATTTTTGTCATGATTTAACTCATTCTTTCATCTCTTTCAGCAATTAGCCAAACATTCTATTTCAGCATTTAACCTTACAATTTACCTCATTATTATTTTCAGGATTAGCGAGTAAGGGAGTGAGCAACAAAATGGTAAGAGTGAGTGAATGCATGAGAGACAACTTTAGATATTTGCATTTTATCATTGTATTTTTGTCATGATTGAACTAATACTTTCATCCCTTTCAGCAGTTAACAAACATTTTGTTTCAGCATTTAACCATACAATTTCTTTTAGCATTTAACCTTACAATTTACCTCAATATTTTTTTCAGGATTAGTGAGTAAGGGCATGAGAGACAAAATGGCATGAGTGAGTGAATGAATGCATGACAATTGCTGACATTATGCATTTTATCATGATTAAACATTTGATTTTTAAAGTATTTTTATGAAGAATAACAGATAAACTTTCAGGTTTTTTTAGGACAACACAAGCTACATTTAGCTTTTACATTAAGTTGCAGCTTTGAGAATGTTCCAAGCAACAGCTTAATGTAAATGTAGATGTAATGCTATCAGATGTGCCATTACAGGCTAATATGATGGGTGACTACCCAGCAACCAGATGATTTAAGATGACCACCTACTGAACAGATGCCTCCAGATGACCAACAAACAACCAGAAATTTTCTAGATGACCACCAAACAACTAGATGACTCCAGATGACCACCAAACAACAAGATGACTCCAGATGACTACCCAACAACAAGATGACTCCAGGTGACCACCCAACAACTAGATGACTCCAGATGACCACCAAACAACAAGATGACTCCAGATGACTACCCAACAACAAGATGACTCCAGATGACAAACCAACAACAAGATGACTCCAGATGACCACCCAATAACAAGATGACTTCAGATGACCACCCAACAACTAGATGACTCCAGATGACCACCCAACAACAAGATGACTCCAGATGACAAACCAACAACAAGATGACTCCAGATGACCACCAAACAACAAGATGACTCCAGATGACCACCCAACAACAAGATGACTCCAGATGACAAACCAACAACAAGATGACTCCAGATGACAAACCAACAACCAGATGTTTCTAAATGAACAGCCAACAACTAGATGACTCCAGATGACAAACCAACAACAAGATGACTCCAGATGACCACCCAACAACAAGATGACTCCAGATGACAAACCAACAACAAGATGACTCCAGATGACCACCAAACAACAAGATGACTCCAGATGACCACCAAACAACAAGATGACTCCAGATGACTACCCAACAACAAGATGACTCCAGATGACAAACCAACAACAAGATGACTCCAGATGACAAACCAACAACCAGATGTTTCTAAATGAACAGCCAACAACTAGATGACTCCAGATGACAAACCAACAACAAGATGACTTCAGATGACCACCCAACAACAAGATGACTCCAGATGACAAACCAACAACAAGATGACTCCAGATGACCACCAAACAACAAGATGACTCCAGATGACCACCAAACAACAAGATGACTCCAGATGACTACCCAACAACAAGATGACTCCAGATGACAAACCAACAACAAGATGACTCCAGATGACAAACCAACAACCAGATGTTTCTAAATGAACAGCCAACAACTAGATGACTCCAGATGACAAACCAACAACAAGATGACTCCAGATGACCACCCAACAACAAGATTACTCCAGATGACAAACCAACAACAAGATGACTCCAGGTGACCATCCAACAACAAGATGACTCCCGATGACTGCCCAACAGCAGGATGATTCCAGATGACCTCCAAACAGCAAGATGACTTCAGATGACCAGCCAATAATGACTACAGAGGAATCCCATACAACACAATGATAACAGATGAATACTCAACAACAAGATAAAACTAGATGACCACCCAACAAAAAGTTGACCAGCCAACATCAAGAATTTTGGAGATGACCATCCAACAAGATGATTTCAGATGACGTCCCAACACCAAGATGACTTTAAGTGACCGCCAACCAACAGATGACTCAAGGGGACCACTCAACAACAAGATGACCACCCAACAACAAGATGACTCCAGATGACCACCCAATAACAAGATGACTTCAGATGACCACCCAACAACTAGATGACTTCAGATGACCACCCAACAACAAGATGACTCCAGATGACCACACACCAACAAGATGACTCCAGATGACCACCCAACACAAGATGACTCAAGATGACCACCCAACAGCAAGATGACTTCAGATGACCACCCAACAACAAGATGACTCCAGATGACCACACACCAAGATGACACCAGATGACCACCAAACAAGAAGATGACTTCAGATGACCAACCAAAACAAGATGACTGCAGATGACCACCCAACAACAACATGCCTCCAGATGACCACCCAACAAGATGACTCCAGATGACCACCCAACACCAAGATGACTTCAGATGACCAACCAAAACAAGATGACTGCAGATGACCACCCAACAACAAGATGCCTCCAGATGACCACCCAACAACAAGATGACTCCAGATGACCACCCAACACCAAGATGACTCCAGATGACCACCCAACACCAAGATGACTCCAGATGACCACCCAACAACAAGATGATTCCAGATGACCACACACCAACAAGATGACTCCAGATGACCACCCAACAACAAGATGATTCCAGATGACAAACCAACAACAAGATGACTCCAGATGACCACCCAACACAAGATGACTCAAGATGACCACCCAACAGCAAGATGACTTCAGATGACCAACCAAAACAAGATGACTGCAGATGACCACCCAACACCAAGATGACTCCAGGTGACCATCCAACAACAAGATGACTCCAGATGACCACCAACCAACACCAAGATGACTCCAGGTGACCATCCAACAACAAGATGACTCCAGATGACTACCAACCAACACCAAGATGACTCCAGATGACCACCCAACAACAAGATGACTGCAGATGACCACCAAACAACAAGATGACTCCAGATGACCACCCAACAACAAGATGACTCCAGATGACAAACCAACAACAAGATGACTCCAGATGACAAACCAACAACAAGATGACTGCAGATGACCATCCAACAACAAGATGACTCCAGATGACCACCAAACAACAAGATAACTCCAGATGACCAACCATAACAAGATGACTGCAGATGACTACCCAACAACTAAATGACTCCAGATGTCCAACCAAAACAAGATGACTCCAGATGACCACCCAACAACAAGATGACTCCAGATGACCAACCGAAACAAGATGACTCCAGGTAACTACCCAACAACAAGATGAATTCTGATGACTTCCCAACAACAAGATGACTCCAGATGTCCACCCACCAGCAAGATGACTGCAGATGACTACCCAACAATGAGATGATTTCAGATGACTACCCACTATATGGTACTACAAGATAAAGCATTAGGTAAAATATCAGTGTTCTTCATAATGACAAGCTAAGAAAACTGCAATGTAATTTTTTTGAGTAAACAAAGGATTAAACACGAAATGTGTTCCCCTCTTCTTTGAAAAAGCAGAGGTACCAATTGGGCATCTAAATGTCAAAAGTCAGAAAGGGATGAGACAAAACCTGTGAACACCCATGAGAACAGAACCAAAAAAACAGACAACATATAAAACACAGGAACACAAAAGCTACTGAATATCATTTAACAATGCAAACTCTAATTGTAACAAGAGTTGTCATTTATGCCTTCAAAATATTCCAGTTAATAGATAAATAAGATTAAAAAACAGAAAGCAGCACCAGCCAAAAAGTGAATACATTTGTACAGTATAATATTCAGACATATAAATTAAAGACAAGCATTCATAAATAAACATGACTTTATTCCTACAATTGAAAAGGAATAAACAAGATATTTTATATATCATTTAAAATCTATGTTTAAAAGCCTAATTTATGTCTAAAATCTTTAGTTTATTTTTTTATTTAGTTCCAGAGGTCTTCAACTGCATCTTTGCTGCTTTAATGTTCTTCTTTCATCTTGCAAAGAAAGTCTTCATGGGTAGATCAAATTGGAAAAGGAGAGATATTATAAATTAAATGGTAATACTTTGGATTCATTTATTTTTGTGGCTACCAATTTTCATGGTTTGGTGAAAGTTAATAAGTTTGTTGATGCTTAAATTTGTGGTTCAGTAGTATGCAGCATACAGATCAATGTTAAATTTCCTTTTCATGGGGTATCCAATTTTGTGGATCAAGGCCAACCACAAAAACCATGAAAATTGATGCTTCACGAATAAGAATGAAACCACAGTATATTAAGTTAAATTTAATATCATAACAGAGCGCTAGTTGCTTGAAATTAACATCAAGTTATAGTACGCTTCAATAATTTAAAGCCAGTTTCCAATTGATATTGTTATACTACACTTTTCTGTACTTATATATATATGATGATGCAACAAGAACAATATACAGATATATCCCCCCCCCCCCAAAAAAAAATATTTCTTTCACACTATCATATAAAAAGTTTACAAAATCAAGAGAAAACGGTGCATAGATTTATTTTAAAAAAAGCCAAGAAAATGTGATTATATTAAAAATATAAATGTTAATAATTTTTGAACAGATTTTATTAAACTTGAATTTAGTATTTAATAAATAAGTTTATTTTTCTTGACTTGTAATTGTTTGTTTTTCAGTTCACGAAAATCTTCCTTGATCCTCTTTATTACTTTGCTCTCTTATTCGACAATGAGAGTGGTACATAGGATGACCTAGCTGGCAAGAAACTGATGGATCATTTTATACTGGTAAATATAAATCAAAATACTCTTAAAACTTGCTTTATTTAAATACAATTCTTGAAACAATACCACCAGTTAGAAATTAAATAAAATTGGAAGAAAGAATGTAGAAAATGAAAATTATTAAGATGTTCATGAACATTAAGCATGCCATAAACTCCACTGCTGCATAAAATTCTAAGGACTTCTGTTACATATATCTAGCAAGAAATTAGTGCTTTTAAGACAAATGTTTTTTTTTCATTTTCCGAAAGGGTAATAATTAAATAATTAGATCTAAATGAAAATTCAGATTAATTCCTTTTCAATTTTTTCCAGACAGACAGAACCCAGTTATGTTTGAATAAACAGCTCCAAAGAAACGGAACATTGTTTTCTCTCCTGACCAATTGTGACTTTTTGTTTGTATCCAGATTGACATTTGAATGACTAACCTAGCTGTATTGGAAAGAATTCTTCTATTTAAAGAAAGAAACGTCACTCCAAGACAACAACAAGGACTAAAACTTTCTGTTAACATGAAAAAATACAAAAAAAGATTGTAAAAAAATTTATTTGAAAAAAAAAGAGAAAAAAATCCCCAGTATTTTGTAAAACATATCATATCTACAGGCTGTAGGAAACAGTGAATCATTTTATTCATTATTTTATCAACTAAAAATACTTTTTCATCTTTAAAAAATTTCCCATTAAAACTCAGAAACATGAATTCCCACTGTATATTTTGTTAGGAATTTTAATTTAAAAATATTACCTTATTCTTATTCTTTTATTTTTTTATTTCATTTTTTTTTCACAACTGCAGCCTGGAGAAATGATATGTTATAATTTTTTTTTTCAATGTAATAGATCTTTTGAATAATGTTCAATTCCAAGGCAAAAATAGGAATAGCATGGCTTATAATTGTTATATCTTTTGAACCTACTGAAGTTTCGAACTTAAAAAAAGTATCTTATTCCTGCCTTGTACAAAACTTTTTACTCAGTTTTATGTGATTTAGATATTTTTTGTAAAAACTGTTTTAAAATTCACCAAACTGATACTTATAACAAAGTTTAAGGGGTATATAGGAGTCACCCTGTCTGTCTCTCTGTCTGTTCTAATATCTTGCAAGTACAACTTGCCCTACACTGCTTGATTGATTTTCATGAAGCTTTACATGCAGAGTACATCAGATGGAAATGAGTTTTCTCACAGTATTTCTAGTTGTTGTTTTTTTTTCATTGTCAAGTTTGGTGAGTTTTAGAATAGTTAAAAAATACATGGTCACCTTTTTTGTGTTTTATTTAATTATTTACATTTGTATTGTGAGCTTTTGTTCATTTTTGTGTGTGTTTGTTTTGCATCCTTGTAATGATAATCCTTAATCGTAAACCTTAGACATTTTTTCCTTTGTCTACTTGTGTAATTTTGTTGTTAAAATAGCTTGTTGGTCACAAAATAAAGAATGTTGAAAAAGGGTAGAATTTTTACCAAAAATTTAGTTCATTAATGACAAAAGTTTTAAGATATGAGACATTAGTGAGACAGGTTGATCCCTGGTCAGTGTTAAACATGTCATAGCATTCTTTTGAACCCCTGCAGGTGTCAGTAATGATGCCTATGACGGGTAAGTTCTCTCAGAGAGGGAGACAACCTAGGACAGGGCCAGTGAACGACCACTGGTAAATATCATCATGTAGTCCCCCCAAAATTGAAAAGTGTGCTGATGCCAGTCTGTCACCAATGACGGGTAAGATCCTCCAGAAAGGGGGACAACCTAGGACAGGGACAGTGGAGAGCACCAAAGAAGAATTAATATTTTGGCTTCCCCCCTCCCCTTTGGCTAATGCAGAGTTGATGGAGAGTGGCATGATTATGTTTAACTTGTCCACGTTGATTGACTAGTCTTCTGTTGTCACATGATCTTAACTCTTGGTCATTAATGACATACTGATACACTCATAGATTAGAAAGCTTAAGTTTACATGTAGCCTTATAAGCAGGAAGAAATGCATGGATATTGCTCTTTGCATTTCTTCTTGATTTGAAGGTAACAATAAGCTTATCACTTTCTAACAGTGTGTGTATATTGTATTTATCTTGAAATTTATTTCTTTATATATATTTTATGCAATTTCATCTTAAATGTTATAAACAGTTTCAAGATAAATACATTATCTTTCCATGTAATTATATACTGTCTTTATCTTGTGACTAAGGCTTTTTTTTTTACATTAATGAGTAACATTTCAAAATTACTTTGAAAAATGCACTTGTTTTTTTTGTTTTTATTAAGAAAGTTTGTTGACCTACTTATTGTACATTGAAATCTTATTATAGTTCGTTTACTTTTTATTGTATTTTTTCCATAGTCATAGTCAAAGTTATGGGGTTACGTTTTCACAAAGGGTAAATTACAAGGAGAAATGGGGACTTTTTTTTACAAGCTGATGATTATAACAAGATTTCAATGTCATTTTGTAGTAAATGCAAAAAATAAGTAATGGTTAAAGATAATTCCACAAACTCTATTGGTGTTCTACAATGTTTAATTTATTCAATATGAATTTTTAAGAATAATAACGATAAATGATTTTTGGTTAAATTGTATATGATTATTGTATTATTGTTGTTTGTTTGTTTTTGAGTGGTTTTTTTTTTGAAATTTTGTTTTGTAAGTATCAATAATTATGGATATAAAAATCCTAGTTCTAAACTATATACCATTTTTAGTATATAGGGAAGAACCAGATTTTGACCCCAGATGTCCGTGGGAAAAGTGGGGAATAGGTTGGAATATGGATCTTATGTATCAATTAAGAGAGTGAATGCAAAATCCACAATTACTGATACATCAGAATTGTTTTTATTTTTTTTAAGCTTTTGTTCAGGTGACCATGAATAACATTATTTTTTTTCTAATTTGTCAATTAAATGAAATATCAATAAATATAAATAAAAAATATACAAATAAGTTTGTAATCTTACAAGAGAAAAAAATGAAAAACCAAAACCAAAACAAAGTACCTACATTTTTTAAGCATTTGTTTTCTGATTCTTATATTATTTTCCAATTTTGATTATTCTTTTTTTTTTCTTCATTGTATTCCTAAGTAAATTATGTCAACTATATGTGTCAACAGTTTTGACGTATCTTGTTATTGTATAATTTATTTTGATAATCAGTTAAAAATTATTTTAACCCTTGAAACTAAAATTTTGTGCTATCAAAAAAAAACAAAAAAACATTACATCAATCCATTAAAATTTTTTCCCATTTTTACCCACTCCTTTTTCCTTACATCTTTTTTTAGTCTGTGCATTCTTTGTTTGTTCATCACACCTTTAACACTAATTTCCTTTCATATTATTGAGGGCTGTTCCAGGAAAAAAATGTATGACAGTGTTGTTAGGCACTTTATACATTTATAGAGGGTGATGGGGTTTGCAAGGAAATTTAGTTAAAAATTCTTTTGCAAAATTGTATGGGTGGTGGGGTGGAAAAAGAGCCTTCAAACCTGTCTACATTTATTTCTTGGATAGGCCTAATTTTAACTTTTAGTCAGATTTTCATGAAACTTTTTACTCTAACACACCATCAAAATAGGCGTGCTTACAAAATAAGTGCTGAATAGGAGAATCATATATCTTGAATATTGAAGTCACATTTCTTAATCATTTGAGTAAGGTTTTCCTGTCTAAAAACAATACTTTTTTATATTTCTGTTATTTCTTTTGTATTTATATGTTGAGTAGTTATATTTTTTTCATTTTTCATTGTTATAAAGATGCAATTTTGATCAATTCAAATATTTAGGTTTGATCTATTCCTTCAATACAATTTCCCCATTAAAGTTGTATTGTCCCCATTTGGCTCCCCTTGAAACATGTAACTTGAATATGGTTCACTCTTCTGTAAACATAATTATTTTAAACAGTAATTATTTCACAATTTTACTATTCCTTTCAAATTTACTAGTACTGAATTAAATTTTGGTTTTAAAAAATCTATTTATGTCACATTCATTTATTTTTCATTATATATGGCTGATTGTGAAATCTGTGGAAATAAGGACAGCATTAAAATAATTATGTTTACAGTAGCTGTAATTTTATATCTGCATTATGTTGTAATTGTACTTTTGTGAAAGAATTCAGATTTGAGGGGTTTAGTCTTTGTGGCTATAATAACAAAAACACTGGATTAAAAATAAATCTTTATAAATTAAAAAAAAATGTGTTGACAAAAACCACAAAAATTGAAACCCCTTAAACCTTAGTTCTTTCACAGTACTTGATTTGACTAAAACATTTTTACATAATCTATATAGATCATAGTTTTTTTCTTCTTTTAATACATATTGTAAATAAAAAAAAGAAATTATTTTATTTTGCTTTTTGCTTGTTTTAAGGCCAGCTCATAATACTATAATGAAATATTAATATGTATTATATTAATTATAACACAGCTATCTTGTTTTACAGACTAAGACATCTAGTAGATACCACTTATGTTAATGGTATATTTGGAGTTATATTTCCCCTGCAAAAAAATTGCAACTCCTCTTAAACCGCTTGATGGATTTTGATGAAACTTTACATGAAGCAAGTACATCACAGGGATGAATATGTATGTGTTCACTTATTATTCAGGGGAGATAATTTGACCTTTTTTCAATTTAGAGTTCAATATCTTGTATCAACGAAAACTTGAGAAAGGAGCAAAAATTTATCAATGGGGAATGCAAATGTTCAAAAGTCCCAAAAGACAAATTCAAAATCAGTTGACATGAAAGACAACAACACCAAGAAACAGACAACATACATGTGTATAAAACACACAAATTTACAGCTTGCTGCAACACGCCCATTGCAATGCCAACTATCAATTTAGTTCATATCAATTCCTTAAAAGGATGCAAATGAAAGCAAGAACTATGACACATCCACATCTGTAATTATTTGTAATTAAATGTAATAACAAAATTACCGAACTTGGAGAATCAATCTCAAATGTCCATAAGACTAGACAAAACAAGGAAGACATAACCGAAAAATTGAAGACCGCAATAATCCTGACTTGGTTCAGGCAATCCCATACGGGTCTACAAGCTTGCAATGTCTTCTGTAAAAATCGATGGTCAAAATGTCATAGCCATTTGTTAGCAATGAAAAACTAGAGGCTCCCAAGAGCCTGAATCGCTCACCTGATCTCTTATGCTAAAGTTTGAATAAATTTCACAAACTTTCAAGTATACAAAGTTGCAAAACAATCCCTTCAGTGGTTTCAGAGAAGATTTTTGGAAATCAGTTAAAATTAATAGAAAACAAGGAAATGTGTCAAGATGACACTGATGCCCCGCTGGCAAATAAAATAAATGACATTTTGACACATTACAAAAATATGTTGTCAGATTCCTATGATTTAGTGTGGAAAACTTATTTTTACAAAATTTGCCAAGTTCAAGGGCCGTAATTTAGGCCAAAATCAGTGGACCAGAACGTAACTCAAACTTGATCTGTAACTCATCATGGTAGACTCACATACCAAAAATCATTTGAATATATGGAAGGATGTGGAAAAAAAGTACGGAAAACTTATTTTTACAAAATTTGCTAAGTTCAAGGGCCGTAATTTAGGCCAAAATCAGTGGACCGGAACGAAACTCGAACTTGACCTGTAACTCATCATGGTAGACTCACATACCAAAAATCTTTTGAATATATGCAAGGATGTCGAAAAAAAGTGCGGAAAACTTATTTTTACAAAATTTGCTAAGTTCAAGGGCCGTAATTTAGGTCAAAATCAGTGGACCGGAACGAAACTCGAACTTGACCTGTAACTCATCATGGTAGACTCACATACCAAAAATCTTTTGAATATATGCAAGGATGTCGAAAAAAAGTGCGGAAAACTAAAGTGTGACGGACGGACGGACGGACGGACGGACGGACGGACGGACAGACGGACGAACGGACCGAAAAACTATATGCCCCCCAACAAAGTTGGCGGGGCATAAAAAACAGTTAAAGGGCAATAACTCCTATAAGGACCTTTTGATGCTGAACAAGTAAAGTTGCAATGGATTTTCTCTATCTCTTATACTTTTCAAGTTATAAGCCAAAAACAATGGTCTGACCCCCTGTTCTATTTTTAGCAATGGCAGTCATGTTGGTTGATCTCAATGAGCTTAACAATTCTGTAATGCTAAATTTTTCTCTAGATCTAACAGTTTTCAAGATATTGTCCAAAAACTGCAAAAATGGTCAATTTTGACGATTAAAGGGCAATAACTCCTAAAGGGAGTCGTTTCACAAATTTGACTCTATGGAGAGATTTGTAGAGCTTTTAATGCTGAACATGGAAGGTTGCTTCGGATTTTTTCTATCTCTTATACTTTTCGAGTTATAAACCAAAAACAATGGTCTGACCCCCCTGTTCTATTTTTAGCAAAGGCAGCCATGTTGGTTGGTCAACATGTATATAATTCACAAACTTGGTAGAGGACATCCTAAAGATCAAGTGTACCAAGTTTCAAAGCAATCCCTTCAGTGATTTCAGAGAAGAAGATTTTTGAAAATGAGTTAAAATTAATGGAAAAAAAAACAGTTAAAAGGGGAATAACTCTTAAACGGCTGATCTGACAATTTAGACCCTGAAATCATTTTTGTAGATCTCAATGAGCTTTACAATTCTGCAATGCTAACTTTTCCTCTAGCTTTAACAGTTTTCAAGATATTGTCCAAAAACTGCAAAAATGGTCAATTTTGATGATTAAAGGGCAATAACTCCTATATGGAGTTGTTTCACAACTTCGACTCAATGGAGAGATTTGTAGAGCTTTTGATGCTAAACAAGGAAGGTTGCTTCGGATTTTCTCTATCTCTTATTTTTTTCGAGTTATAAGCCAAAAAAAAATGGTCTGACCCCCTGTTGGTTGGTCGAGGTGTATATAATTCACAAACTTGGTAGAGGACTTCCTAAAGAGCAAGTATACCAAGTTTCAATGCAATCCCTTCAGTGGTTTCAGAGAAGATCTTTGAAGAAAAGTTAACGGACGACAGACGCCGGACGCCTAATGATGACAATAGCTCACATGACCCTTCGGGTCAGGTGAGCTAAAAAAAACACAACATATCACATATATATTTTCAGCTGTGGTGACAAACTTTGTTAGTTGGTCCTTAGATATTCTTGATAATTTGGATATCTTTTGGTTTTATGCATTTCCAACACTTGTTATGAATTGTGGATTTCCTATGTTTGGGTTCTAGTGATGCTGATGAGGAATATAATTCCGAAAGGCCATACAGCTCATAAAATTAATTGCAGTTGGAGTTAACATATGTGTTATGGTCTCATGTTCATTTACTCCATATCCTTTTATATATAATTTCAGTTTAGTGGAAAATGCACATCTTGATTTTCATTATACATTGTACCTAGGAACTATGGTTTGTCATTTGACCTTGACCTCACATTCAACAATTGTAAACTTAATCAATTTTGTGTTCTCAGTGATGATGATGTTTATTCATCAATACTTTTTGATGATTTTATGCTATTCTATCATCTATACCACCTCACCTTGATGTCAATTTTCTGCGTACCTGACTGTTGATTTTTGTCAGTGAAGCAGTATGAAACAATTACTGCTTTACTATTTGCAGAGGCATGAGTACCTCCATATCTCAAGAACATGAATTCCTAGGTTGATGAAACTCAGTTAACCCCTTCATAAGACCAAAACACTGGACAAACACAGCTGGTTTTCAGTTGAACACCTTGAAAAAGTAATTATGGAAATTTTATGCATATGTCCTGGTAGTAGATTAGCTCAGTTGCATCCTAATCTTTTGATCTTGACCTTAATTATGTGTTACTTCATCTATAAGTTATAGGTTGGAACAGAGACATCACAGGTCATACTCAGGCTCAGTACATCATCCTAAATATAACATGCTTAGTAGTTTATATTACTAGTATGGTGTTCAACAGTTTCATGAAAACTTACACAATTTTTTTTCTAAAAGGAGATGAACATTGAGTGTGTCCAGTGAGCAACCAGTCCCTTTAGATTGAAAATCAATATGCCTCCAAACAATTTGGTATATCATAAAATAATGTTTATGTCCCGTTCATCAATAAATGTTGCAAGACGCGGCATTATGTCTTTTGGACATATTCTTGTTTGATGATTAGTTTCCTTTAATGTTGTTTGAGTTAGTTTCACATGAAATTCCATATGTCCAAAAGTTATGCTCCTGAAACTTGTTGACCCATAATGTCAATAGGACTGGTGTCAACTGGACCTCAGCTTTAAATTATACAAACAAATTCACTTTCATAAAAGTTGTACTCCAGAATCTAATTTTCAGCCTATAATTTATGTGTTTAACTAGAGGGTCCTTGGAGCCTAAACTGTTCACCTGTTCTTTAATGATACTTATAAGCTGGAAATACAAAGGTCTACTAGTCTGTGAAATTATGTTCCAGAAATCAATTAGTGAAGAACAAATTGAAAGGTGAGCTCAATGGTTCACAACCTTTCAAACAAGAATATGTCCAAAAGACACAATGCCCCATCTCGCAACATTTATTTTTTCCACAATCAATAAAGCATCAACATGGTTGCTATTAAAGCACTTGTCAGTCAGAAGGAATGGACTTTAACTTAACCACTCTTCTATAAGTGGTCATTCATGCGGAAAATATAGGTCACTGCCAGCAATCAAAGCATGCATTGTGCTAAGCATCACTAGGTGCACCTACCATACCAATATAGTTGATGTGGCACATGTCAGTAAAAAAGGAATTGTCTTTATCCATTCTTCTATAAGTGGTCATTCATGCAGAAAATATAGGTCACAGCCAGCATCTGAAGCATGCATTGTGCTTAGCGTCACTAGGTGCACCTACCATACCAATATAGTTTATGTGGCACATGTTGGTAAGGAGGAATGGACTTTAACCAGTCTTCTTTAAGAGGCCATTCCTGCGGAAAATATAGGTCACATCCAGCATTGGAAGCATGCATTGTGCTAAGCATCACTAGGTGCACCTACCATACCAATTTGGTTACTATGGCATTTGTCAGTAAGAAGGAATGGACTTTTAACCATTCTTCTATAAGTAGTCATTCATGCAAAAAATATAGGTCACTGCCAGCATCCGAAGCATGATGTAGCACTTGTCAGTTAGGGAATAGACTTTAACCATTTTTCTGTACATGATCACTCATGCAGAAAATATAGGTCACATCCAGCATCCGAAGCAGGCAATGTTCTTATGATCACTAGATGTACCTACCACACCAATATGATTGGTGTGGCATTGGAAATATGGGATTTGGGACGGACATCCGAATGGAAGGACGAACGGATGGACGAACGGACGGACGAACATACACGAACACTATATGCCCCTCTACTTTCGTAGATGGGGCATAAAAAGTAGTGGGCAAATAACTCAACCCCTTGTGGTTCATTGCATATATCATGTGAATATCAATTTCAGGCTTTGCAAAACAAGTTTTATATATGTTCCCTTGACCTACATTCCTAACATTTAGAATGGTCTTATTAATCCAATGAGCATTCTGTGTTGCCATTTTCATTCCAAGACACCCTTATTCTGGTTGCATTTTTTTTCAAAAGTTGTAAAACCTTGAACTGACCCATCTTAAAAAAACAAAGGGATGTGACCATAACAAAAATACTTAAAAGCCAATACTGGTAATCAGATAATTCAACCTAAAAGAGTAAGTATTAAAGTTTCATGTAATCCTACTACATGTATTGACTTTACATTGTTTTTCCCCCAGAATTGAGAGGGAAGAATTAGAAGCATTTGAAGGTTCAAAGGAGTAGAGCCACGAATGCCCTAAATCGGCCCGGTATTTTTACTATTTTTTCAACTACGATAACTTTTCAAAATTTCAACTAAAATATGTTAAGGTATGAACAAACTTTTCATATCTGTAGGATTTAGCAAAATATTTACACCACAGGTTTAGCCTTGAGACTTTAAACAGGCTATCAATTTGAAAATTCCTCATTTTTTACACATTTTCACTGGATTCACTGCATATTTCGTCAAAATTAGTACTGGCCACATTCCTCGACCATCGTAATTTTTTGATTATGAAATTATAATATTATAATACACATTTCTATCACAAAATAATTTTGGTCGACAGGTGTGGCCCATTCCATATTCATCGATTTATACATGAAAATTAAGGAAAACTGTCACAAATTGTGATTTTTCACAAAATAGTCTATTTTGTACCTCACTGCTCTCCTTACTGATAAATAATTTAAGGAAAAAATATTGCAACTAATGAAATATAAAGACTAATGAACATTTATGCAGCAACGACAAGCAGATATACCAAAGTTGAATTTTTGGGCCATTTTGGGGCCTTCGTGGCTTTACTCCTTTACATAGTTATGACATTGAATAGCACAATCAACACAACTTTCTATAAAATTGCATCACATTTAATACAAGAAACAAAAAAGAGATACAACAAAACTTTCAGTTTATATGAAAAACAAAACATGACTTTCAAATAATAAATAACAATTAATTGCAATATCATCAGTCTATTGTTCACACTCTCTGTACTTCTTAATTCTTTTCCATTCACCAGTCTGATAGTTCATTTGAAAGAATACATCAGCTAACATAGGCTTGACAGAACTGTCTGCTTGAGAGACCATCTCTTTTGTTTCACTTAGTCTAATGCTTAAAATGTGTCCTTGTTGTGGGCAGGGATTATCTGTGAAAATAATAAAGAATAATAAAATATCATTTTTATAAGTATGCATTTTATGTATATGTTTTTTTTTTACAATTGAGTTTCTTTTCAACACTATTTCAAAATTAGTCTAATGCTTAAAATATGTCCTTGTTGTGGGCAGGGGTTATCTGTGAAAATAATAAGATTAATAAAACAAATCAAAATGTAAATGGACCAATTCAGAAATTGTACGGCATTCTGGGATTGTGATTGTTCACGACGTCGCCAATTGGCTAAGGCAAATTTTACGAGTACGCTGTGACGTCGTTGATTGGTCCAGCCAGATTTTACGAGTACGGGAGTTGAATTTCTGAATAGGTCCATTGTTTTTTTTCTCTCAAAGAAATGTATAATGTTTTTTTTTACACAATTTTCTTTCAAAATTTAAAGAAAATATAACATTAAAAGCACAACAACTAAAAAATGTTAATGTAAATTTTCGTTGATAATTTCTAAGGTATAAAATTTAGAATTTATTCCAAATCTCAGTTTTAATACAATAAGACATACAATGTACCACACATCTCATCCATGTGTTAAAGAATTTATTTAGCAGTGTTCCAGCCAGGATTTGAAAAGGGCAGGGATGAATTTTAAAAAAGGGCACATTCATGCGTTGACTTAATCTTTCAAAAGGGCATACAAATGTAGCTAATAACAATCAAATACAGCATACATTCTTTTTAACAAACAAACATGCATGTTTAGGCTTAAGGGGAGCCTCTTGTTTCTATTACAAGACTTAAGGCTTTTCATTACATTCATACATTCTATCAGTGCTAAAAAGCTTGAATGTCTGCCCAAGAAAAAATTAAGAAAACCCATTTGATTTTTATTGAATTTGCTAGTAAAATCCGGAGATTTAGTACCATTCCGGTCAGAGTTCGTGTTTAGTTTTTAACTTCCGCTTCCTGTCATTATTTGTAAACAAAAAATTATGATGGAGCATTTCACAAATCCATCAACATCGTTTCTATTTTTCAATAAAAGCGCACATTTAATGTTGTTGAAAACATCCAGATGGGTTCAGATTCTGATTTGAGCACTATAATTATTTCCGAGGCAGAGAAATTTACTGTGCAATCGGACAACTTACCTGTAATTAAAATTGAATTATCAAAATAGATACCTTAATTAATTGACTAGACAACAAATGTTTATTTAATTTGTTAATTGGCTTGGGGTTGTAAATATGCCATTCAATTATCCCAAATGGCTTCATTCTCAATACACAAACTATGTACGATTGACTAAACAAGGCAAATGTACGATCAAAAAGGGCAGGGCGGAGATGAAAACCGGCAGGTATCCTGAAAAGGGCAATCGGGCGGAGGCAAAGGCAGGCGGGCGGACCGCCCTCTAAAAACAGCCTAGCTGGAACACTGTTTAGACTCCTGTAATATTCCCTCATTATGTGTTTTAGAAAATTCAATGAGCCTTTTCTTTTATATTAGGTATAAAAATTGCAAAAGCTATGTATCACATTTTTATACGACCGCAAAAAATTTGCGGACGTATTATGGTATGATGCTGTCATCGTTGTCGTCGTCATTGTCGTTGTCTGTTAACTTTTTAGTGTTTCCACAATAACTTTAGTTCCAGTTATCTGATTGCTATGAAACTTGACAATGATGTTCCTTACCATAAAAGGATGAATGGGATTGATTTTGGGGGTCTCCCCATTTTTCGTTTAGAAATCAGGGGCTAAAAAAAGGGCCAAAAATACTACTTTTTTGTCTGTTTCCGCAATAACTTTAGTTCTAGTTATTCAATTGCTATGAAATTTGACAGTGATGTTCTTTACCATACAAGGATGAATGGGATTGATTTTGGGGGTCCCCCCTTTCTTTTTTTTCGAAATTAGGGGCCAAAAAAGGGCAAAAAATTCAAATATTTTTCTTGTTTCCACCACAATTTTGGTCCTAGTTGGCCTATTGCTGTGAAATTTGTCAAGAATGTTTCATACAATAAAAGAATGAACCTGATGAATTTTTGCGCCCCCTTTTCCCTGTTGTGTAATTAGGAGCCAAAATAAAAACTTTTTTATTTGTGGTCTGATTTTGAAAATTTTTTTTGCATGTTTGTTCTTGTCAAATAGCGGATACAAAATTAAGAATTAATTTTTGCAACCCCCCCATTTTCCCCTATTACGTAATAAGGGGCCAAATTCGAAACTTTTTTATTTGTGGTCCGATTTTGAATTTTTTTTGCAAGTTTATTCTTGTCAGGTAGCGAATCCAAATTTGAGAATTAATTTTTGCGACCATCCCTTTTTTCACTTGTTTTGTAATTAGGGGCAAAAAGGGGACGTAATCAAAACTTTTTTATTTCTGGTTTGTTTTTGAAAATTTTTTTGCAAGTTTATTTTTGTCAAGTAGCGAATCCAAATTTGAGAATTTATTTTTGCGACCCCACCCCTTTTTCACCTTTTATGTAATAAGGGGCCAAAAGGGGCCGAAATCCAAACTTTTTTAATTTTTGTCTGATTTTGACAATTTTTTTGCAAGTTTATTCTTGTCTAGTAGCAGATAAATTTTTGTCTCCCCTTTTTTTACTGTTATGATATTAGGGAACAAAAGGGGCCAAAATCGATTAAAAATTTTTTTTACACGTTCATCTTTGCCGATTCTAAATTTAAGAATAAATTTTTGCGACCCCCACCTTTTTTTTTCGCTCATTACCTAAGGGGCTGTAATCATAATTTAAAAAAATTTCTGGTTCAATTTTTAATTTTTTCCCCAAACATTATTCTTTTCAAGAGTAGAATACAAAATCAAAAATTTATATTATTACCCCCTGGGTCGAAAGTCCATCAGAAAAGCATGTGTCAAAAACCTTTGTCAGTCCACCATGGGCTGCATGTGTCCAGAGCAATAGACTATCCATATTGGGCCTAAAACGTACAGGGTTCAACATGTTGCGGTTGTATCATGCTGCACTCGGCGAAGCTTTTTATTATGCATATGCTGATTTTTACATGTATATCTTTAAGGACATATTTTTGTTTTTCTACTTTTTAACATACCTCTAGATCCAGCCATAAAGCCCAGTATTAATGCCTTTTCTGGTCTTGTTACTATATTTGATGTTCTAAACATTTCCTGGGCTTCTAACATTTGTTCTCTCTGAAAAGATACAATTCAATATAATCATTCTTTCATTTTTCCTGTTTTTTTAAGGATTTAATGTTTTTTTCTTTGTTACTGAAGAACAATAGCCATCTGACAGTTTAGATTTCTATTCTTTTTCTTAAATATCTGACAAATTGTTTGGTATGCAGTAATATAATTGGTCTAATTCATATTTTGAATTCCCCCTCCAAAAAAAAAAAAAAATCAATGTTTATCACAAATGGTTCAATAAGGCAAAAGTTGAAAACATCCAGTCTTTACTCATTAGATGATTGGACAAGTTTGACAACTATATATATATTCTGAGGGTGTTGTTGAATATTAGTAGCCAAATACATGTGACATAGTTGTTTACTATTGTTCATCTAATTTACATACTGTTAAAGATAAGCCCTTTTTGGGTGCATTTTGTTGCACATTTTGAACTTGTGGCTGTTGCACATTTTGTTGCTGTAACGGTTGTGTTGGTGGTTGTCCTGGTAATGCTACAGGTGTAGGCTGTATCGGGTTCTGTGATTGGACAGGCAGTGAAGATTGTGTCCTGATCTGCGATTGGCCCAGTTGTTGTTCTAATTGCTGTTGGAGATTATCTCTAGCTACTTGTGTTCTTGTTGCTGAAGTCAATGCAGGTGGTGCTAAAATGAAATTATGGTATAACAATATTTATGTAACAGACATTTAAGTACCATTCTTACATTGTTAAATTTGTAAATTATTTAAAAAGATCAGCCATATTGTTTGCTCTGCTGGTTGAATGCTCCTCCAAAGTGTAATCCCCTCTATAACTATCACTAAATAAAGATCACATAGCATGGCTCAAGCATAAATGTTTGTACGTACCTATCAATTGTGTATTAGCTCTGGTCTGTGGGATGTAGGATACAGATGGACCAAGTGAAGGAGTTGTACCAGTAACAACTGTCTGTATTGATGGTAATTTCTGAAAATTTACAGTACAAAAGTAAATATATTGACTGTCAGTTCTTGCATTAAAACTGTCTATTCACATCAATGACTTTATAAATACTAAAGACAAAGCAAGACAAATAAAATATGCAAGTTTTTATTTCATTTTGGCCTTAAACATGTTAAAACCAGTAAATTAAAATGAGAGATTTATGATTTATCAATACAGTGGACACTTTATGGTCTATGAAATAAATTTGGTAATCCAAATATGATTAAGCCTACAAAATATTTTGCAGTATTTCATCATTAAATCTAAATAAGTTCCAAACCTGACTTTAGTTCTAAGGATGTGAAGAATGTCCATTATTAAGAGACTGTCCATGTAGAAATCAGGCAAAAGCCTACAGAATCTGGCACATGAAAAATTTTATCCCAGCAAATTTATTGATTTAATGTATTGTTGGACTCATATGTAAAACAAAAATCCCAGCATTGATTTGAACGCAACATGGATGACTTGTGATTCAGCCTTTAAGTTCATGAACAAAGCAACCAAATTTTGAAAAAATGCAAGAGTTATCTCCCTTTTTCTGCATATTTTCAATGCATTCTATATAAATTATATCTAGGTTATCACTTCAATTAACCCAAAAGCTGCATTTGTTTTCGAGAATGGATGTTAACCTGATGCGAAATCAATGAAAATTTTTGAAAAACAAAATTTGTCATGTGCCAGCTACTGCCTGGGTTTTGCTTGGACAGCCTCTTAAAATCTTTTGTTGATCTGTAAAACTTACAGATGGAGCTGGTGACACTAAGCCAGCGGCATAGTCAGGTGTGTAGGATATAGATGTTGTACCAGCTGCTTCGGCCGCCGCAGCTGCTGCTTCCTTTTCTTTCTTTGCCTGTTCTGCAGCTTCCATTTCTGGTCAAAATAAATTACCGTGTAAAATAAATTTGAAAAGCAGTTTTATTTCAATTATTAATTACATTTTTGAAAGTTATTCCTATTTTTAACATAAAGATGAACAAAGGACAAGATATGAGAAATGCTAAATTTGGCCACTAAAGTTAAGATAGCTAAGTGTATAATTCATTTTGCTTTAAAACATGTCAACATTTCTGCTCTGCCATATTGTAAACATGGATGGTATTTCATCTCCAAACAGAGAAAAGTAACAACCACATGGCTTCACCTTCTAATTCCAATGAATTCATCTTTACACAAAATAAGTATTCACATAAAGGATAGGATGTTTCACTCATTTTCTAAATTTTCAAACATAAAATTATTAATACCGTATTTTACTATTGTACTTAATTTCTGTGTTAAATCTTTACCTGCAATTTTTCTTCTTCTTTTTGCTTCTTTAGCACCAAGTGGTAGTTCTTCCATATCTAAAAGCTGCAAGAATAATAAATTATAAATGAAAGATAAATTTAATGTCCAGTCATGCTATTGCACCCTACAAGTAAAATCACCTCAAACTGCCCCCCCTTCATTTAATTTATTAACACGTGTAGCACAGAATAATGTGAGCGAGCACTTAAAGGGATACCCATGCTTCATATTGTATTCTGGAAAAAATCAAAGTCCAATTAACTCCCCTGTATGATATCTGGAAGTAATGACATATGATGTTCCTCCATGTACAGTTTTATCAAAAACATCAAGCAGTTTTGGAGGAAATATGCTTATGAGATATGTGGACAGACAGGGTGACTCCTGTTTATCCCCCAAAACTTTGTTAGCAGAAGTAGGGTGGGAGGTGTAGGGGGGTTATAATAAAGCTGAAATGAAAATGGAAACATAAATAAAAAATGCTTAAAAATCATCCTAAATACTGCACAAATGTTTGGGGTTTTTTTTGTAGACATTAACTGTTTAAAGTTGTCAGATGTTTTTTATATGACAATTTATTTAAAAATTGTAAAATTATCTTTTTTTTAATTGTTTTACAGTTAAATATTTTTTTTCTATAAGGCAGAAAAATTACCTGTTTAACATAATCACTTATTTGTCATTACGACAGATTTTCATTATTGATTACATGTACCTGATTTCATTGACTTCTATCAGATATTTCATAGTATTTTAATGTAGTATATAGAAATATTCCACTTATAATGACGGTTGAGCAGATATTTTTCACATTTGTTGCTCTGGATGATGAAATATTCTCTGAACTAAGCAAGCTCTGTACAAAAATATTTTCATGGAAATAAGACTTCCATAAATCTTTTAACAAAATTTGACAAAAGGCAAACAGGTTACATATTCTGATAAAATCAAAATGTTTATGGCTTCAACTCATTGAATGAAATAAGAGTACATGTATGTACCAGTAGTTTTTAAAGTTAAATAAATAATGTATAAAGAAAGGAATTCATCTCTTCTTATTTTTTTTTCAGACAAAATGGTTTCAAGCTATCAAAATGCAATGACAACATGCAAATATTCCATTTTGGTCCATAATACCTCCAAAAGGCATGATTCTTTATCCACTATCACTAACACGGAAGGTAATGTGACGCACAATTGTTACATGACTTTTGTTTTTCATACCCTGGTGAATATGTGTATCAAGTTTTACAGCTGTATCATACTTCCTTTATGGTAAAGTAACTTAAATTTGAAGATAAACCTCATTTGGGAGGGAGGAACAAGGGTTGACAAAAGGCGGATTTAGGACAGGCATACTGAGGATGCCCCCTCCCATTTAACAGGAAAATTTTGTTAGTTTCTTTATGCAACATTAGGTTCAAGATTTTTTTTAATGCTGCACCCTCCCGTTCGAAAATTTCTGGATCTGCCACGGTAAACAAACAAACCTGAACATGATATTTCTCTAAGTAGGTGATAAAAATATTAATCATGTTTTGATATTGCAGATTAAAACAGGTCGTACAATGTTTTGTATCTTTTAAAGTTTATTACCTTAATTCCAACATCTTTGCGAACAGATGATGGCCTTGACATTGCAGGTGTAGTTGGTGTAGAATTGACCCTATTAGGACCACTAGTTCCAGGTGACCTAAACCCACTAGAGGTCAAAGTTCGATTTGGCAATCCCTTCAATGGAGCTACAAAATTAATTTGTTTAAACAACAGTAGTGTTTGTGTGTGCAATATTCTTAGAGAGTATTGTGACATACTGTTGATATCAATGATGCAGAAGTCAAGTTATACTGTATAACTAATCCTCGTTTATGAAAAAAAGTACTCAAGAAAACAGAATACTTAGCAAAAATCTTTACATGGATTAAGAATAGATGCAAAATTGTTAATTTATTATTTGTGGTTATAAATTAAGTCAAAGAATTGGTCCAAATATCTTGTGTTGGGGATCAAATTTTGTAGATTTGTTGTAGAAAGGCACCCTAAGTATCTATACTTTACCTACAATGAAATTTCCTTTTATATTAGCTTCATTATCAAGCACTGTTTGAAACTTAAAAACTGAAATTTGGGGAGGGGTGCTGGTTAATGGACGGAGTTGACTGTAGCTTCGGAGTTCCTAAATGCAACATACATGTATTGATAAAAGATAAAAAATACTTACTCGTGTCATCCATTTTCTTTGCAAAACTTCTGACTTTCAACGGCAGACTGCTGCTTGGATTATTCTTTTTATTGCTTGCCACTTCTGTTGCTGAATTTAGATTTAGACAAAACAAAGTTACACGAGTATCCATCATCTCAAAAAAAGAAAATAATTCTGAATATTATAAATTGAACTCGAGTTTGAAATCTAACATGAACATGAATTTTATGGTCAAAGGGGGATAATTCCAACAAAAGTTGTTCAATCAGTATTCATGGTACAGACATTATGCATAAATTTTAGGGAAACGTTATTGAGGATTGTAGGAGTGAGAGGCTGACTATGTAAAAATTTTGTTTTTGCAAGTTACTTCTCTTTAAACTTACATTTTTGTAACAATTCTGCTCTAAGGATAGCAGATTTGGGCTTCCTTTTCAATGCAAAATGTTTTATAGGCTGTGGTTGTTGTCCTGTGGCAGCTACTAGGGCTGTTTTGTTCAGAAACTGACATTCTAATGGCAACATTCGTGCATTGGCAGCTTTTTTAACTAAAAGAGAAAAACAGGAAAAAAATCAAATTATATAGGCATACCTGATAAATCCTTAACTTTGCTGATACTAAATATGAATTATATAATTTGTGATTTTTATGAGACCGCTAGTACATCATTTACATACATGTACATCACAAAATATAGTAGAATTCTCGCAAGCATGACAAAATATATAACAGAAAAATTCTTTACAATGATTTTGTCATTTAAGAAAGCTCAAAACAGTAGATGAAATATCAATTCTACTAAACGAGTATAGAAGTCACTTGTAGATAAGGCCAAACAAAAAATATGCGTGTTTCTATTACATATCTGTAAAAAAACAGGTAGGAAAATTATAAGATTTTTTTTTTATCTTGAATAAATGGAGAGTGAAATCCAAGTTTAAGAGTGCTTAAGCAAAAAGGGCAGGCAAATGTTAGGGTAGGCATGAAAATTTAGGTAGGGTAGTGTAATTATAAAACACACATGTTTGTTATGCTTTTTTTTTCTGTCTAAGCAAGACATACATGTATATGACTATGAACAGATCATGTTCACAATGAAATGTACCATATAAAAGGATCAAGACAATTATTGTCAATTATCTCAATAGTGAAAATATACTTGTTTTCTATCTAGTATTATGCATTGTTCTCAAATCCCATTCAATTTACCAGCTTTATTTAAATCTGATGTCATATCTGAGAAAATAGCACTGTCTTCTAACTCTAGATTTAGAGTTCCCATTGATGGATATGTTTTGAGAATCTCCCCGATCATGGAAACCCATTGGTCAGTATCGTGTGTTGCCATCAGGAGAATTTCCTCCAAGTCTGATTTCCACTGAAAGAAAAGAAGGTTTAACATGTTAAGTCTTTGGAAAAAACCATAGATACATATATTTAAATACTTGAAAGTCTTCACCAACATTTATGGTGAAAATATGGATTTTCCCTACATGTACATGTATATTGCAACTCAAAATTACTGTGGATAAATTTAATTTCATAGGTACCTTGTAACAACTTTTATCAGTTCGCAGATTCTTACATTCATGGTTTTGAAGTCTGCAGCATACACACTAATGTTAAATTCACTTTTTGTGGGGTATCAAGTTTCATGGATGAAGGTCACCCATGAAAACCACAAATAGGTTATAAAGAATACGAATAATAATGAAACCACAATGGGTTATAAAGTATCCACATTACATGTTTAAATATACATGCAACTTCATGTACATTTAGTACACATACATATATAAAGTTAAGTTTAGCTTATTTATTTATAATGCTTTGGGAAACAAGCTACAAGCTCATGAGAGTCCCTCTCCAATATTATTCATGTGAAACTCCCTACTTTTTTCCAATCTCCCATTTTCCTGAAAGGCTTTTTACTGGCCAGGGGTAAATGGCCAAGTGCTTATTTCGTAGACTGTTAAAAACCTTTTCATTATAAATTAATTAGGTAATTACATTCGTGGTAGAAAAGAGACACCCTTCCCGAACAAAAAAATATATCTAGCTTATCAATAGCATATATATGTATTAATAAGAATTATATAAGATATTCTGTAAACTTTGTCTATTACCAAATATTACCAAACCCTTGTCCTACAAAATACATTTTTTATTACACCTGCCATTGAAGCCTACCATACCTTAATTCTACATTGACTTACTTACTTCAGACTTCAATTCTTAATGGCACTCTTTTGCTTTTATGCTGGATTTTGTCAAAAGCTGTTGGTTCTATTTCTATTTTGGTTGCTTCATCATGTATACTTATTTCACATCTCAATATCATATTCATCTCTACAAAATTACATGTTTCAGATGCTACATGTACATGTAGGAAATTTGTTAATGTAAGGAGAGACATTTGTTCAATTTCTTTGTGGTTGTACATATACGTTATTGAGATGTGGAATAAAATAAAAGATGTGTACATGTATAAAAACACCTTTCAAAGTGAAAACCACTAAGTATCATGAACATTGGACCTGTTGGTCCAAACCATATGTATAAACTTCTTACATAAATAAAATATTTTGATGAACTTAACATGCTCAAAGAATTCAAGAACTTTTTTCTACGAAATGCATGTAAATTGAACCTATACAGATAATTAAATACACAAAAAATTACTTGACATGTGGGCAGGGATTCATTATAATTTTGAATGTAACATAATCATAATCATAAACATATAACTCCAAAAAATGCATATAGCTAAAAAAACAGAAACAAACTCAAGAAACAATATCATGATAATAGAACATACTGTTACATAACAAAAATTTGTAGAATTAAAAAATAATGAACTGGTTATATCAACCTACAAATGTGAACTGTTGCTCCTGCAATGAATTAAGAAATTTTAATATTTTTGTTAATAAAATGCATTTATGGAAATAATGACCCCAATACATACATTTTTTTTTACACATGCAATCAAAGACTATGGGAAAGACAGTTGGTGTAAATACATGTAGGGTACAAGTTGATGATTTATAGCATATAGAATGCCACTTTTTTTTGTAGAATTCTGACCAGTACCTCCTTGAGGTACAAGACTGGCGATGTTCAAGCAAAAATGATGGTGCTCCTACCAGGTCCTCTGAAGCAGCTAACACTGGTAAAGGTGTTTCATTGGCTGGACCAGCCATGGCACATTGCCAGTCTTTTAATTCCCGCTGCAGTCTACTCCCCTATCGTCACGATTATAAAACACCCAAATTGAAATTACGATGTATTTAATACTTGTCCAACATCAATTTAGGATCACCATTTGGGAAATTGAGAAGAAAACTGCCTTTTGTGAATTTAGTAGTTCAACAACTTCTATACTGGTCACAGATTTGTTCTTGTCACTTTTATCTCACTTAATTATGCCATGTTTTCATCTCCCAAGATGAGGTTCGATTTCTGATCTTACTGTCCAAATAATTTCACAATAGACCATTGCAAATTGGGTGGCAAGAATTGCTTGCTGGCTACACGATTTCTACTCTGCGACTAGTATACCCCCCCCCCCACCCCCAATATACTATTCACAAGTTATGGCAACAGTTAATCATGTATATATGATAACATCTCGAGAACAGCTTAGTTTGTGCACATACAAACATATAAAATTTGGACTGGATATGATTACTCGCTACGAGTAACAATAAGATTTTTCTATTGTTACTCGCTTGACTAATACGGGAATGGTTTCTGGATACGGCACCTTTTAACATGTTTTAAGTTCGGAATCTCATGAGTAACAATAAAAAATAAAATAAGGATTACTCGCCTTATTGTTCATTTTGGGCATACTCTACAGTGATACACAGTCAAACTTATATCCACGATCAAAACTTTAGCCATATTTCCATGTTTCATTATTTGCATTTTTTTTCTTCGTGATTCACGATCAGGACCCCCAATAATGTTTAGACATTTCAGAAACCAAAACGAATAATAGACTGACATTTTTGTACATTATTGATAATTTCGTTTCTATTTAATTCATGTTCCTTCCTCCATGGATACAAGTGTATTTCAAGCTGCTGTATATAAGATATTTGTTTTCTATTTCTTTTTTGTCCTTTGCAATTTTAAAATAGTTCCAGTTTTTGTGTAAATTCCACGAAAGATTTGAATTTCTCTCCACATTTTAAGTCGTGGTCCATTTCTTCGGACATTATGATCAGTTTATTGTTCTTTTCTGAAAAGTGGTCACTGAATATTAACTCTTGAGCCAGAGCCTGCAATAGTATATAATTCTTATCATAACCTACGGAAACACTTGAAATGCACAAGGAAAATAATACATTGTTGATAAAATGCGGCTTTTTAATAGCAATATCTTTGTATATTGTCTGTTCATAAAATGTACAAAAAATTCATATTAAATTTATAAAAGAAATTTTAGGTGTACATTGCAAAGCTACCAATGATGCTTGTCGAGCTGAATTAGGTCGACTTCCCATAAAAAATAAAATTTTGTACTCTAGTATCAAATATTTAGTACATATCTTAGACTCACACCACTCTCTAGTAAAAAATGTTTTTGAAAATTCAGTCAATTCAAACAACTGGTTTATCAAACTGAAATCAGTACTAAATAATTTAGGATTTTCCTTTATTAACAATGATATAAACTCACTTAAACTTTACTTAAATCAAATAAAAATTAGGTTAAATGATCAAAATCTTCAAAATCAAAACTCAATTATCAACACATCTTCAAAATTAGAGTTATTTAGAAAAATCTTTAAAAAAGGATGCAGACCCCATTATTTAGATATCTTAAAAAAAGTTAAGGATAGGGCTGCTCTTTCCAAAATACGTGTCAGCGCTCATAACTTAATGATTGAGAAGGGAAGATACCTAAAACTAAAAATAATAGAAAGAAAATGTACATTTTGCAATGCAGAAGAAGTTGAAAATGAAGAACACTTCCTTTTGCATTGCAAACACTACAAACAGTTAAAGGGAAAATTCACGAATTTTGACTTATGGTCTTAAATGATAGAATATGTCATCAAAAATATATATCCAATTTTTTTTCAAAAAATTCTTATTTATAACAGAGATATTTGGCATTTTCTGATTTCAAAAGTAACTCAGTGACGTCAGTGAGATGGTTTCGAGTGCATTATGGGATATGACCGGATATCTGTGTATTACATCTTTATCCGATTAACGCTATATAATCGATATCGATATTATATTTAATAAAACACAGTGGTGACGCGTGGTCTAATTGGTAAACAAAAGAAAATATTTAATAACGATAAACCGATACGCAATAACATAATTATTATGAAGATTTCTTTCAAATACAAAGTATTTTTATCATTATTTGCTTACAAAATGTTTAATTAATGATTTTTTTAAACATCAATATTAAATAATTAAATCATGATAATAATTAAAATTCTGCTACATAATTCTAATCTTTTCCATAAATTACTCTATTTTAATTAACATCGTTAAAATGATTTGAAAATTTTCCCTTTCATATGATAATCACGCTTTTTTAAAACAACAAGGTGTCACCTGGCCAGACATCCCAGGTGTTAATTGCAAATTGGTGATTACGTAATTTGCCCCAGGTAAGAATTTTGTATATTCGACGTGAACCTTTTCCCCGGCCTTTTAATCTCATTAGACAGCTATTAAACTGATTAACTGATCCTTGAAAGGCTATCAGTTTTTAACGGATTAATTCAAATCAATTATAAAGCATGTCTAATAGTCACCTCATAAAGATCAAAGAAGAGACGGTGATCTTCAGCTCTTTCGTCTCCTGATTGTTAAACGGGGTTTAATAAGGTTTTTGGTTTTGTATAAGATTAATCGTAATTTCGAGAGAATGAGAAAAATAATTGCTATATAATATACCTTCAGCACCAATGTCCCTTCAAAATATTTGTAATATTTGACGTGTCTGCTAGCAGCTTTAGTTCTGCAGATTTGGTCGAATTGGGTCAGGAGGGGCATCAACTTGAACCAGAATATACGGAGGAAGAAATCCGGTAGATAGAAGAGTTGGAGATAAATCGCTAGACTGAATTTCAAAGCAACCAAATTTTACACTCAATGGTGCACATGTTCCGATCGCTATGAGCCAATTCCCTTGCTCGCAGAATGCCTATGCTGCCACAAGTTTACATTATTCGCCGATATCTTCGACCCTGGTGCAACCACGACTTCAAGATAGCGGTTGTGCTGAAAACTAGTTATATTAGTTTCTTGTGGTACAAACCACCGGGGGAGAGCACCAGACGTCCTATTAAATAGGTATATGAATAGACGTTTACTTTTTTTTCAGAGTGATAAGGTATTGCCGAAGATTTCACTGATTGAAAACATTGAGTTTTTCTTGACAATCAAACAAAAGTTATATATATTCTTAGCCAACAAAAAAGTTAACAGTACAAAACAAGGAAGTAATAATGTAAAGGCAAGGTAACTTTAGATTCCACTTTTTAAATACATTATCATTCATTTATTTGATTTTACAATCTTAATTGCTTATGGCATACAGACAGTTTGTATGTTGGGTCTGTCAGAATATGTCTACCTTTAGGAAGAAAACATCGTGTTTTGCTGCCAGCTTGTGTTGTGTCTGTCATCAGAAAAGAATGTCCTTCTGCAGATGGACAATACGTACGAAGGATTTAGAGAGTGTATTAGTGACAGACTCTGAATAGATTTTCCTTCAATGACTTTTTTTATAGTGGTGACACTAAGCTAAGTTAAAATTTGTTTTCCATTCATAACTTATAAAATGTATTGGCATAACCTCATATAAACTCATTTCATCTTTTATTTGTGTGGTTTTTGTTGTTGTTGTTGCTAATTATAAGGGGGCGACCATTGGATTTTCATGGGAGGGCTATTGTGAAATAAAAAATAAAAAGGCAGGATGTCAAAATTAAATAAAAAGGCATGGTAGGATGTTGTTTTTGGCTGAAAATTTTATAGTTAGAAAAATATCCAGGCTCCAGCGTTCTAGAAAATAAAAAGGCAGGACGAAGTGAAATATATATATCTAAAGCCCCCCTCCCAAAAAAAAATTCAAATATTCTAACTTTCATACGAAACGCAAGATCTAAATTATTAATTTTGTATTGGCACCTTTATTTTTACTGTACACTTCGCATTCTCAGTTTACTTTGGAACCGATCTGACATTTTAAATATTAGAAACGGGCGTCAGACGAAGTTTAGAGTTTGACATGTAGATTTTTTTTACATTGATTTCAGTGTGGTTGTCTATCTTATGCCCCATCTACGAAAGAAGGAGTAGGAGGACATATAGTGTCTGGTTCTGTACGTCCGTCCGTACGTCCTAATGTTTGAAGATCGGGCATTATGTCTTTTGGATATATTATTGTTTGGGCTTCTTATGCAGAGAAATACAAGAGAAATGTAAAAAAAATCACCTGAAGAAGAACAATTTCACTATTTTTACACAGATAAAGATGTCGAAAAATCAAAGACACGAGTGATAAATTGTAGGTCTTCCGTTGTACTTTGTTATAAATAATTAACAGAAACAAATGATCTCTTTTTCTGTCATAAACCATTACACAACCACCTGTTAATTACCATCCCCGTGAAGTAAGTAATACCTGGGAGTGTCACAAGTTTAAATACGTTGCCCCCGACTGTGAATTACTATCATCATATAGGTAAAAATAATATTATCTTCTATATAATGAACGCTTAAGAAATCCTTTAAAGATAATAAAAAATACATTTGCGCATTTTTAAGGAATGCATAGGGAATGGATAAAAAAATGAAGAAAAAATTGTTGTCTGTTTTAAAATGTATATTTACTAGTTATTAAACAAATATTCTGAATAAATGCACAGTTATAACTGAAGTGTTTAAACGCTTATACAAAACAAAAAGATAAGTTTTATTCAGCTTTCGGTTATATTCTTAATTTTACGCACACCCGTTATAATTCTTTTTTTAAAAACAAAACTGATATTTTTGTCTTGTGGATTTGTGGATTTTTATAGCAAAGATTCCTACCGTTACATACTAGCCCGGACATTCTAGGTAATAATGTAACATGTAAGAAACGTTTGACTATAAAAATAATGAAATTATTATTGACAAATATAGATAGATATAAACATTTTTCATGGACAAAAGAACACTGCTTACTTTTAAGTCACCCTCTAAAGATGTTGCTTCAAAATGGTCTTCACACACAAACTTGTCAGTATACTTGACATTGCTGATAGTGGATGGCAAATCTAAAGACTGGACCCATTTAAGATGCAAGTCTGTCTCTTTCCTAAGGTCAGGAAAACGGAATAACACTTAACCGTTACTACGCTGAGTAGAACAACCAAACTATCATCATGATCATGCAAGACATTTTTAAATGACGATAGAGTTGACCATTGCGTGTCGTTATCGTTTTGGTACTTTGTGGTTATTGGATATTAGGTGATGGTCACGTGACAATATGGCCTACTAGCCGTACAAAATGGCCGCACCCATCGTTCTAATTTATCGATACAAAACGCTCTCATACTCGCTTATTAGTGAAGATTGAACAGTTTTACATGGATATTTATGTTTAGTAAAATGTGATGAAAAACATATGTAAAAATTATTTTTTTGCGAATTTTCCCTTTAAGAGATACATTTTTCAATAAAATTAAAAGTTATATCCCAAATTTAAATATCTCAACAAATAACAATTCTCTGCTGAGCTCCTTATTAAATACCAAATCTGAAATTGGTTTAAAACTTACATCTGCATTTATTTTAGAATGCTTTGAACTAAGAAAATGATATATATATGTCATACTGACAAAACTTATTGCAATTGGCTGTATTGTTTGCTATATTATATCACTATATAATTATAACTATAGTTTATAATGTAAAAATTTATATTACATTTGTATGTTTCATTTATTACTTTGTGCCTTAACCATGTACTGATCTATGAGTTTGTGCTAATAAATATTTGTATTTGTATTAACAATTTATAATGCTTTTATTCTTGCGACATTATCATTTCTTTCCTTTTGCCAGTAACAATAAGGCGAGTAATTCAAATTTTAATTTTTTATTGTTACTTGTGAGATTCCGGACTGAATATTAGTGTGCCGTATCCGAAAGTCGTTCTAGTTTTTTTCACGCGAGTAACAATAAAAAAATCTTATTGTAACTCGTAGCGAGTAATCGTAGCCTCAGCCTATAAAATTGTATATATATCATTCTCACACTCGGTGTTTATATGTTCATTTACCTGTTCAACATTTCTTCTGGGAAGATGCAAAAATGACAACATCAGCTTTACTTTGACGTGAGGCTGGAGTGCATGGAAACAACCTTGGACATTTTGTAACTTTGCTTGATTAAGTTGGGAACAAATCGTTTTACCGGACCATAAATCATCAGTAGAGCCTAATTTATTGTGAAGCCACAAAGCTGTGTCAGCAGCGGC
This sequence comes from Arcuatula senhousia, assembly GCA_963971305.1. Lineage (NCBI taxonomy): Eukaryota > Metazoa > Mollusca > Bivalvia > Mytilida > Mytilidae > Arcuatula > Arcuatula senhousia. The sequence continues at coordinate 46,382,230 of OZ020305.1, read as the reverse complement.
CATCTTGAGAAATTATCCTGGTGAAAATGAAACAGCAAATCTGATTGGTAGATAAATATAGACTAATGTTTCCTTTGTAAACTGAAAGTAGAAAGAAAATAAATGTAGAACTTGGAACTTGTCTTAGATCAGCTTTGTTAGAAGTTGATCATTGTTTAATAGCAGATGTAAGCAATTGAACATTTTTTTATTTATAAATTCCATCCTTCACCATGCGAAGTTCAAAAACCTCAGATAGGGTGAAAGCAGTAAGTGGTGGAATCATTATGATATGGTACCATACATGTACATATGTAAAGCAAAATAATATCCTATGAAATTTTGTCCACCCTGCCATACATAACACTGAAAAATCTAGAGGACAAAATTTCATATATCTGAAGCGTTTTATTCCATCCTTGGACTTCATCATAGGAGTGAATGCCACTCAAGACAATATTTCACAGCGGACACTATTTTATGTTACACATACATGACATATGTGGGTGACTCTAAATGATGCCCGGTGATGCCCATAGATGCCCGTTGATGACCAATCATGCCAAAAGATGCCCGGAGCCATATAAAAAGGGATTTTAATAAAATCTTATCTTAATATGGTATTTTATTGTATTATTAAGTGTTCTTTCCAAAAAGAATTTTCAAAAAATGTTATTTTATTAAAAAACGAGGCACTTTTGTTTTTAACTTAACGACCGCCGCCATGAAAATGAAGACCGGACAAACAATGGGCAGTCCGGAGCTATATAAAAAGGGATTTTAATAAAATCTTATCTAAATATGGTATTTTATTGTATTATTAAGTGTTTTTTCCGAAAAGAATTTCAAAAAAATGTTACTTTATTAAAAAAACGAGGCACTTTTGTTCTTAACTTAATGGCCGCCGCCATGAAAATGAAGACCGGACAAACAATAGGCAGTCCGGAGCTAAACTATAGATAATATCAATAAAAAACTTATGTTCTTTTTTAATCTAAATTAAATTCTAACATATTGTACAAAAAAAAAGTTGTTTAAAAAGAAATTGTTTAAAAGGTCTCTTTTTAATTTGTCGACTCCCCATGCATGTTTTTGTACCTCAGCTCCATACATTTAATAAATGTAAGGGACAGTCCGGAACGAAATTATAACTAATATAAATTAAAAAAATATATTTAATGTTAATTGATATCATATATTCTAACCAATTTTCCCAAAACAAAGATAAAAAAAAATATTATTAAGTTAAAAAAGGTCCCTTTTGAATTGTATATTCATACCGAAGCTTTGAAGTCCGTAAATTCAAGGGGCAGTCCGGAGCTAAACTATTCTTAACATCAATTAAAAATATCAAATTTTCATTAATTCACATAATATACTAACTTATTTTTCCCAAAGTAAAATGAAAAAAAAAGTTTTAGTTAAAAAAAGTCGCTTTTTAATTGCCGATTCTAACTTCAGCCTTGAAAGTGAAAAAAACCAAAAAAATACGAAGTCCGTAAATTCAAGGGGCAGTCCGGAGCTAAACTATTCTTAACATCAATTAAAAATATCTATTTTTTGTTAATTCACATAATATACTAACATATTTTTTCCAAAGTAAAATGAAAAAAAAAGTTTTAGTTAAAAAAAAGTCGCTTTTAAATTGCCGATTCTAACCTAAGCCTTGGAAGTGAAACAAAAACGAAGTCCGTAAATTTAAGGGGCAGTCCAATCCGGAGCTAAACTTTTCTTAACATCAATAAAAAATGTCTATTATTTGTTATTTTACAATCATATACTTACATATTTTTGTCATTAAATAACTGATTGAAAATAGTGAGATTTAAGTCACTTTAAATTCTTAATTTTGAATTTTCTTTTGTCTTAACTTTTTCATAATTAGTCTTAACTTTTTTCATAATTTATAACAATTAAATTGTGATTGATATTCCGACAATTTGTAAAACTTTAGTCTTATTTCATGTGTTTGTAGAATTCTTAGCCGCATTACATGAATGCGTTACCAAACCCCACGACGAGGACGTGATTCTACATAGGGGTTCATTTTTTTTTTTTATATATTTCCATTTTTTTTACAAACTAGGAGCAAGCAGTCTTGACCTTAACGCCAATAAAGGTAAATGTTGCCAGTGTTTTCTTTATAAATATGTTGCAGACTGTGTATCTTAGGCTTAATCCCTTAATCCTGAACTTTCCATTATTTCTTTATAGTCAAATTTTTCTTAGCTTTTATGAATTGTCTGAAGATGTTTGACAAGAACGAAATTATGGAATATTATCGACGGTAGTTATCTTATCCTTATGAAATTAAAAACAGAAAGGCTGCATGACCCAAAATCACTAAAGTTAGGAGTTTACTTGTATTTTCATCAAATATAGTTGTTCGTTTTGTCCTTAAACAAAGCATAATCCTAGAGAAACAAGAAAAATTAATAACTTGATAAAATTAATAACTTAATAGCTTAAAAGGGACAAAATTTCTTTTTACATCAAATTATTTCTTTTGTTTGAGATTATAAAATTGAAAAAGAACGAAATTATGGAATATTATCGACGGTAGTTATTTTATCCTTATAAAATTAAAAACAGAAGGGCTGCATGACACAAAATCAATAAAGTTTAGAATTTACTTGCAAAGTTTTCATATTTTCATCAAATATACTGAATTGTCCGTTACGTCCTTATATAATGTATAATCGTGGGGGGAAAACAAGAATAAATAACTAAAGAACTTAGAAGGGGCAAAGTTTCTTTTTTTCATCAAAGTATGAGATTATAAGAAGTCTTTCTTTTTGTCATCGATATCAGTTATCTTATCCTTATAAAATTAAAACAGCACGACTACATGAGCCAAATCCCTAAAGTTTAAAGTTTCATAAGTTTTTTTTTTTTTTTTTAATCGGCAAACTCTATTTTTTAGACAATGGGGAATTGTATTATGATTGTATTTATAATAACTCAGAACATTGAATACAAAATGTAAAATACACACATTGGTGTTTTCATTTTTACACTAAGTATTAATTTAAAATTAAATTCTGATTATACATTATTTTTTTTTCTAAGGTAGAAAAAGGAAGATTTGCAACTATACAAAATATATAAATGTCATTATAATCTTATTTTCCGTATTCTATCATTATATTGCTATAGTGGATTCATCAGGAAGTCATAAAAGAAGTTACTTGCGTTAATTGCCCCCTTTTGTTTATTTAACTATTACAAAGGTGACATGTCAAGCTGTTTGAAATAACAGTTATGTCAAAATGGTGGCAGTGAAAATTTTCTGTCTCAAGTCTGTAGTGATTATATCATGGATTTATACGAATTATGCAACATAAACATTCATAAATTGTAATATTCGAGTTATGAGGAAACGTAGAAACAAGAAACAAAAAAAATCTACGCCAGATAAAAAAATCAATGAATTCTCAACGGATGACTCTTTGTGTAATGTAAACAATTCTGAAGACAACTCACTGAAAAGAAAACAGAAGAGAAAACACGACGAGGACCAGGTAACCTTATCAGATACAATCGGTGAAGCCTTACAAGTTGTTTTAGATAACTTTTCAACGCCCAAACCCAAAATTGAAACAATGAGCAATACGCCAATTAATCAAGGTTACGGCCAATACACACCCGTCCAGTCAAGTACACCTATCACCACGTACCCAAACCTGGCTTTTCAACCGTTAACCATGCACCAGCAATATCAAACTACGATGGCAAGCCCACCAATGCATCAACCACAGCCAATACAGCCTATACAGGGATTAGAAACTTTATTAAAAGAGTTATGCAACAAAGTTAGTAACATAGAAACAAAGCTAAACAAACTGGACAACATAGAAGAGAGATTGAATAAATTTGACACGAAGTTTGCAGCAGTAGATAATGACATTAAAAGCTGTAAGGACAGAATTTATCAACTAGAACGTAGTGCCCAATTTATGTCAGATATAAGAGATGAGCACACGGCCATCACAAGACGACTTTCAAACATCAGCGAGAATGTAGAAATCAACACTAAAGTTAAAGAGCGATTAGTTGACGTAGAGACACAAAACTTGGAGAACAACTTGCTGTTTTTTGCGATCGACGAGAAACCGGAAGATATAGAAACGCCTGCGGAACAGATTGACGAGCAAATTCTAAGAGGCAACAACGATGGACAGACCGATTCCGAACGGCAGAAATCGAAAAACAAATCGGAAAATTGTGTGGATATTATTCTAGATTTTTGTGAAAACTCCCTGAATATTGAAAATGCGAAATCGAACGTAAATATCGAAAAAGCGTACAGACTGGGAAAGAAGGTCGAAGGAGCAACACGACCACGACCGATTGTCGTGAAATTTGCGCAGTTTAATGACAGAGAAAAAATACGCAAACGATCAGGACAGTTAAAAGGAACAAAATATGGAATCAGCCCACAATATCCGCCAGAGGTTCTCGCGAAGCGTAAAAAATTAGTGCCAGTGATGATCGAAAAACGGAAGGAAAAGAAAAAAGCATATCTGGTGGGAGACAAACTCTATGTTGACGGTGTACTGTGGGAGAAATAGGACCGCGCGGAGGATGGCTGTCTTCGAGAAAATGTGCCGAAAAAATGTGAAAAGAGTTATATAAAGCTGTGTTCATGGAACGTCTCTAAAGGCCTATTAAGAAAATTTGGAAACAACGAGTTTTTAAATTCTATATTGGAATATGATATCTTGTGTTTTAATGAGTGTTGGGTTAAATACCCAGAGGGTCTAGAATTAGAAGGTTATATAAAGAAAATTGTTTATCGTCATAAATGTAACGGTGGCGGAGTAGCAATATTTTATAGAAATTGGTTGAATCCATACGTTCAATTTATAAATGATTATGCTGATAGTATGATATGGTTAAAATTAGATAAGTGTATAATGTATGATCATAAAGATTTATATTTATGTGCAATATATGTGCCACCCGATAATAATGTTTTTTATCGTAAATATAGTTTGGATATTTTTGAAATCCTTCAAGAATGTATTGAGCAATATAGTGAGATGGGAAACATTGCAATAATTGGTGATCTAAATGGTCGAGTAGGCAGAGAAAATGATTTTGTAGATCAAGATAACATTGTTAACCACCTGTTTGAAAATGTGCGTTCATTTATTGACTACGAACCAGATATACAAAAAGAAAGACTAACAGAGGATAAGAAGAGCCCAAACTCATTCGGGAGAAACATTTTAACTTTATGTAGATCGACTGGAATGAGAATATGCAATGGTAGATTTGAAGAAAACAGTGCAAAGTTTACATTCCACAATAAAAATGGAAGTAGTGTAATTGACTATTTGTTGTTATCACATTCATGTCTTGAAATCATTGAAAATTTTATGGTTGGTTCATTTAATACATTTTCATGCCATGCACCTTTAATTGCAGAGCTCAAGTTAAATTCTAATTTTAATACATTTTGTACTTGTAAAATTGTCGAAACTAAAAGCTATAAATGGAATGAAGGGTCGAAATTCGAAGTGCACCAGGAGTTGATGAACAACGCAGATCGTCTAGAGAGTTTATTGGACAATATCAATACCGAGAATATGGACAATATTGTTGCGGAATTGAATGGAATCCTATCTGATGTCGTGGATAAATACACCGTCATAAAATCTACAAAAACTCTAAGATGTGACTTTTGCGCTAGTAAATATAAAAGAAAAACAAATGCTAAAATACCAGATAAACCGTGGATGAACGATGAGTGTAAGCTTTTATATAGTGACTATACAAGAAAATTGAATAGCTTTAATAACGAGAGAAACAACGAAAATAGACTGAGCCTAAATCTAGCAAAACAAAAGTTAAAGTGTATGGAGAAGAGACTAAAAAATAGATACGCCCATCAGAGAGGAAACATGCTACATCACATGAGAAAAACTAACCCAAAATATTTTTACCGAAAATTCAGAGGACGTCATAAAAAGATTAATCATAAACTCTCACTCAATAATTTTGTCGAACATTTTAAGGATTTAGTGTGCAAAGATAATAATGTACAAGACAATACACAATCATTAGAAAATCAAGACGTGGTTTTTGAAGAACTAGATAGACCCTTCACAGATAAAGAGATTGAAAACTGTATTAAAAAACTTAGTAATGATAAATCTCCAGGATATGACAATGTTTTAAATGAGTTTCTGAAGAGCGAAAAAACTATTCTATTATCTATCTTTAAAAAACTGTTTAATGCAGTGTTGTATACAGGTTGGTACCCGGAAATCTGGGTTGAAACAGTTCTGGTTCCTATATTTAAGAAAGGCTCCGTTAATGACCCGAGAAATTACAGAGGAATATCGTTAGTGTCACACATAGGGAAATTATTTACTTCAATTCTTTATAATAGACTGATAACATGGAGTAAAGAGAACAATATATTGACTGACGCTCAATTTGGTTTTATACCGGGATATGGCACAAGAGACGCAATTTTCGCCCTCCATTCCATAATAGCTAAAACTTTAAGCATAGGAAAACGACTATACTGCTGTTTCATAGATTACGTTAAAGCTTTTGACAGTGTTTCACATTATATACTATGGCAAAAAATGTTGAAATATGGCATTAGTGGTAATTTATTGAATTTGATTATGTCTATGTATTCTAAACTGAAAACTTGTATAAAACTGAATGGTGAATTCTCAGACTTTTTTCAATGCAATGTTGGTTTAATGCAAGGAGAATCTCTGTCTCCATTTTTATACGCAATTTATGTCAATGAAATAGAATTAGAGCTTATACAGCAAGGTATTGAACCATACGAGGTAAAGATGTTAAACTTATTTTTATTTATGTATGCGGATGACACCGTACTCTTTAGTGAAAATATATGCGAGTTGCAAAAAATGTTAAACACAGTATATGAATGTTCTATAGCAAAAGGTTTAGATATTAACTTAAATAAAACAAAAATTGTTGTATTTCGCAACCGTGGTGTAGTAAAAGATAATGAGGTATGGTTTATAAATAACAAACAAATTGAAATATGTAATGAATTTACATACCTTGGTGTTGTATTCAATTATAGAGGTACATTTAATGTCACTCAAAAGGTTTTATCAGAACAAGGTAGAAAAGCTATGTTCTCTTTAATGTGTAAAATTAATGATGATTTTTATAATGTAGAAACACAACTATCACTGTTTGATACATATATTGCAAGTATACTTAACTATGGCTGTGAAATATGGGGATTTCACAAAGCAACAAATATAGAAGCTGTTCATATTCACTTTTTAAAACGTATACTTAAGGTACGAAAGTCAACTGTAAATCATATGGTGTATTTTGAACTTGGGCGTACGCCTTTATATGTAAACAGATATGTCAAGATGGTATCCTACTGGCTAAAATTACTGACAACTGATAATTGTATATTGAAAAACATTTATGATGATATGTATGAGTCTGCTTTATTACGACCAAATAATAAGTTAAACTGGGCATGTAATATAAGAAATATTTTAGTCCAGTATGGTTTTAACGACGTATGGAACTCACAAACAGTTTTAAACCCTCAATATTTTTTGTATGAATTTAAACAGAGGGTGGTTGATAATTATATATCTGAAGGTTTATCCTTTTTTGAGAATTCACCTAAATGTATGTTATATAAATATATACACGACGGTCACAATATACAGTTTTATCTAGACCGACCAGTTAATAGATTGTATAGATTTTTAATAACTAAATATCGAATCAATTCCCATTTATTACACATTGAGACAGGTAGATTTTATAAGACACCTAGAGAGGATAGAAAATGTTTTAAATGTAATAAGGATAAAATAGAGGATGAATATCATTTCATTTTTGAATGTGATAACTATCATGATCTGAGACGAAAATACATCAAACCATATTATTACACAAACCCATCATGTTATAAATTAGTACAATTGTTATCTGTTCGAAATATAAAAGAGCTTAATAATTTTGGTAAATTTTTATATCTTGCGGAAAAACGTCGCAACTCCTAATATATTTTTTCGAATTTGTATTACGTATGTAGAATTTATGTACAATGTAGTAGCCAAACTCCACAATTTATGTTCATTTTTAATTGACTTATAATCATCTGCTCTGAAATGTTGTATAATGTCAACTATGTCCTATATACTGTATTTGTATTTGGAAATAAACATATATATGTCTGATGAGGTGTCAACTTGTTTATTCAGTAGTTACCTGTTAAAAAAATGGAAAGAACCGTAATTTTGAGTGATTACTTTTGATCTTTTAACATTCAAAAAGAATTCTATCATAAAGAAAAAATAAGAATATCATAGATAATATTATACCAAAGAAATGCCACCTCAAAGTTAATTTTGTAAGTTTTTCATGATCTCCCGACTGTCCCATATTTATATATTTTTTTCAATAACGCGGCCAAACCCGCATCGTTGAAAATAAAAGCGCTTCATAATTTTTTTTCGTAATTGCATGATGTTTTTGAATAGGTTTAAAATATATATATTTAAATATGACAATATTAACATACAACTTAAAATAAATATTAAAAAAAACGAAACTAATGATTGGCTTTACTATGGAAGTATTAAATGGTCAATTTTTTACAAATATGATTTCCGACTGCCCTTTTCCAATTTCCCGGCTGAAGTCGATCAGCATGCCAAATAATAATAGAGCTTGGTTTATTTTATGCTATGGACTACTTTTTTAACAACATTTGGATTTAATAAGTAATTGGTATAAATTAGTTACTTGAAAAAGAAGAAAAAGTCGTTCACATGATGTTGCGTTTCTGCCCTTGAATGCTACGTCTATAAAGTGCCAAAATCAGCACGGTTTTTCGGGTTGTATTTTTTTGTTTGAGGGGGGGGGTATATAAATTGATCAGTAAAAATATTTTTTAAAACAGTTTTTGAATGTGGGATAAACTTATATAATTATTTTTATAAATTATTAGTCTCCGGACTGCCGTATTAGTTTAGTGTTTTATTCAGAATGATTTAAATTTTCCAACCGAAGTTGGCATCTTTGATATATATATTTTTTAAATTTAGTAAAAAAAAACTATGTTAGAATATAAAGTAAACTTACAAATAATAGAAAAAGTAAATTAAATTGCCAATACATTAGCTCTGGACTGTCCCTTGTTAGTCACCAGGATATAAAAGTGATTCGATTTTTGTACAATATGGTTTTTTTTTTTTGACAAAATCATAGACCTGTATATTAATTATTAATATTTAATATACAGATCTATGACAAAATGTAAGAATATGATATAAAAAATATATATATAAAGAGTTTATTGATATTGTCAATAATTTATCTCCGGACTGCCCACCATCATTTATCATTTTCTAGGCAGCGGCAAACGGGACATGGTCATATAAAAGCGATTCTTTTTTTTTTACTAAAATGTTTTTTAATTCTTTGGGTTTTTTTTTTATAAATATGCAAGAATATGATATACAATAACATAAAATATAAAAAGGTGATTGATATTGTCAATGAATTATCTACGGACTGCCTGCTGTTTGTCAGGACTTCATTTTCCCGGCAGCGGACGGGACCTGTGGATATAAACAGTGATTCGTTTTTCAAATAAAAATATTTTTAAATCTTTAAAAAAAACATGTTAGAATATGACATAATGTAACGTAAAATATAAATAGTTTATTAATATTGTCAATAATTTATATCCGGACTGCCCATGGTTTATCAGGTCTTCATTTGCCGGGCGGCGAGTGGGACCTGAGGTAAAAAGTGACTCGTTTTTCTACTAAAATATTGTTTAATTCTGTGTTTTGGGGAAAATATGCAAGAATATAATATAAACTAACATAAATTATAAAAAAATGATCAAAATTGTCAATATATAATCTCCGGACTGCCTCTTGTTGTACACATGTCGTCATTACCCTGACCGCGGTCGGTGAGGTGAAACAAAATTGTATCGTTTTCTATTAAAACAATAATTTTTTCTAATTTTTTTTTGATAAATAAGCTTTTATTAGTATAAGCTATCATAATACAACACAAACAATATAAAAATCCTCTTTATTTAGTCCCGGGCATCTACGGTCATCATCTGACATCTACGGGCATCATTTAGAGTCACCGGACATATGTCCCAAAGATAAAAAAAATAAAAAATCATAAACATACTTATATTTTTATTTAATTTCCAAATTAATAGGTTCCCATAGGACAATTACATATAACAGTCATAATTGAAACAAATGTTAACATCACAGTACATATCAAAATAAAATCATGATAAGTCCCTTGGTATTAAAGGGGTGGTGGACAGGGGGTTCTCTTCCCCTGTTCCCCCCTCTCCACTTCTGCTCCCCTCCCCTTCAATCCCTGCTCCCCGCCACCTCAACCCCCGTCACCATTGTCCTTCCCTGTACCCCTGCTCCCCGCCCCTTTTACACCTTTTACACCCGCTCCCTGCCTCCTCACCCCTGTATCCCCTGTCCGCCCCCTCATAGAATGAAATTGTTAACTGTTAGTTATTGAAAGTTTAAAAAAACTTTCACATACACCACAGGGACTTGCTCCCCTCTATCAATATTTTGTTAGAGTCAATATGCGGTACGAAAAAAAATAAATGGATGACCTGTATGATGACCTCTCTCCAGAAGAAAGCTTGTGGAAAGCTATTTTTAGCAAAAAATTTTGACAATGTAGAAAAGATTTTTCAGTCAGGTTTTGAAATAAATAAAAAACTATTTGATGAAGGAGGTCATACTGTACTTTACTATGCATTGACTGTTAATATTCATCGAACCATAGTGGAAAAATTGATTGAAAATGGAGCCTCTCTCTAAATAATGGATTATTTTGGAAGGTCTCCCTTGTCTTCAGCTGTTATGAACAATGAGACAAACAATGAAATAATAACATGGCTTTTTCAGTGTGACAAAGACTTAACCATTACTCATATTTGGGAACGTCTTGACCACTTTTTGATAGGTATTGATTTTGATTTTGATTCCAAATTTGTCAATTTAAGCTCCATTCTGATTGCAACACCCTACTTTTCAAATGACATTGGTAGACTTTTGGCAAGATTACTTGATAGGGCATTACAGGACATGTCATTATGTAAAATAATATTAAGAAGGACAACATTTGCAAATATGGAGCTGTTACTAATCATTGATCCAAATCTTTGGAAGGATTTGTGGACATTTTATGAACAATTTGGACTTGAGTTAGATGTGAATGATCCTGAAATTGATGAAGACCAGAGAAAGTTTTACCACTGGATTAAATGCCATGATAGAAAAGTTTTATCTCTTCAGCATCATTGTAGAATGGCTATAAGAAAATGTATTAATGGGAAACACAATGCAATTTATGGTGTTAATAATTTAAAAATACCACAAACACTTAAACCATATCTGTTGTTTAGTGATTATGATATTACACACACATAACACATTTTTACTTTCGGGTAAACATAAGATATATTCTTATGACTTGTGTATATACTTTGTTTTTATACCCCGCAACAAGAACTCCACCACACAAAGTGGCGAGGTAATGTTATTACCTCAGTTTTATTTTCGGTGTCTGTCCATCCCCAGAGGGTTTCCAAATGATAACTTTGCATAGCTGTTGAGTATAATAAAATAAAGATTGAGTTCAATTTTTAGGATGTTCCTAAAAATATTTTTTGAGATACATGTAGCCCACTTTGAAAAATAAATTTCATTGCAGAGGCCAATATCAAAATGTCCTAGATTTTCATCCCCTCCTGCCCCGATTTCTTTAGCCCACAAACAATTTTTTTTGAATTTTTGGCAAATTTTGTTCAGTTTTTGTCAATTTCCTGTAAAATGACAGATATTTTATCAAAATGGATAAAAAATAGAAAATAAAATTTGCCTGCTCCCCCCATATTTCCAAGAAATTTGGATGAGAATCTAGGGCCAATTATTGAAATTTCCTGATATAGAAAGATAACCCTATCTTTAATTTTAAGATAACTCAATCTCCTGATCTAAGAAAGATAACTCTATCTTTAATTTTAAGATAACTCAATATTTAAATTTCATGTTATTTTTTTTAAATAGGTAAAAAAAGTTCATATTCTTATCCTATTTATACCATATATATTATTACTACATAATGACAAGACAAATCATTTGGTATCTTAGGAAGGGGGGGGGGGAGAGGGGGGGTCATGCCCTACCGCCTGAAATTATAAAATATGTTTTATTCTGAAAACCATTTAGAACCATATATATGATAAGAAGAATCATTTGGTACCATAGGGGTCATCATCATTGCCCCCTCAAATGACAAAATACTAAATATTCTGAAAACCATTGAGATCCCTAACCTATAACCATGTGTATTATTACTCCTTATAATAAGACAAATTTTTTACAATTTGTACCTTAGGGGGTGGGGGTTGGGGGGGGGGGGGTGTCATGCCCCACACCTCATTTATGTTTGATAATAAGACAAATTATTGGGTACCATAGGGGGGGTCTGAGGAGGGGGGTGTCATTCTTCACCCCTCAAATGATAAAATACTAAATATTCTGAAAACCATTGAGATCCCCACCGTATAACAATGTATATCATTACTCCTTATGATAAGACGAATCATTTGGTACCATATGAGATCTGGAAGGGGATCATGCCCCACCCCCTCGAATGACACAATACTTTATCATGGTATCATTTAATGTTCCATTAGATGCCATATTTCTATACTCGATAATTTTTTTAGGAGATATGGGACTTTGACCATAAAAAAATACTTTTTTGGCAAAACAGACCTTGTAAGCGCTCTCATCCCTACAGATGTTGACGGATTTTCATGAAATTTATACCAAATATTTATATCACTAATACCTTGGACAATTTCGAAAATCAGCATTTTTTAATAATTTTTGTAGGAGTTATGGGACTTTGACCATAAAAACGACTCTGTTTTTTTTGTAAATCAGACCTTGTAAGTGCTCTCATCCCTACAGATGTTTATGGATTTTTATGAAATTTATACCAAATGATTATAGCTCTAATTACTTGGTCAAGTTTGAAAACCAGCATTTTTGGATAATTTTTTGTAGGAGTTTGGGGACTTTGACCATAAAAACGACTCTGTTTTTTTGCAAAACAGATCTTGTAAGCGCTCTCATCCCTACAGATGTTGACAGATTTTCATTAAATTTATACAAAATGTTTTAATCACTGATACCATGGTCAAGTTGAAAAATCAGCTGTGTTCGATTTTTGTCTCGCCTGCGACGAATAGTCGCGGAAGGCGAGACATAGGTATTACTTTCCGGCGACGGCGGCGACGGCGGCGGCGTAAACTTTTTTGTAAGACTTTTATGGACGATGAATTGCTTGAAAAGTATAATAGCTAGGCATCTGATATTTGGTATACAGACAGTTGAGGGTATGGTCTACGCAACTGTCGCCATGCCGTTTGACCCTGACCCCATTTTCACGCTCCAGTGATTCTGTGAACTTAGGTTTTTTTTCAGGCCATAAACATTTTTGTAAGACTTTTGTGGACGATCAATTGCTTGAAAAGTATAATAGCTAGGCATCTGATATTTGGTATACAGACAGTTCAGGTTATGGTCTACGCAACTGTCACCATGCCGTTTGACCCTGACCCCATTTTCACGCTCCAGTGACTCTGTGAACTTAGGTCTTTTTTCAGGCCGTAAACTTTTATGTAAGACTTTTGTGGACGATGAATTGCTTGAAAGGTTTAATAGCTAGGCATCTGATATTTGGTATACAGACAGTTCAGGTTATGGTCTAGGCAACTGTCACCATGCCATTGGACCCTGACCCCATTTTCACGCTCCAGTGACTCTGTGAACTTAGGTCTTTTTTCAGGCCGTAAACTTTTTTGTAAGACTTTTGTGGACGATGAATTGCTTGAAAAGTATAATAGCTAGGCATCTGATATTTCGAATACAGACAGTTCAGGTTATGGTCTACGCAACTGTCCCCATGCCGTTTGACCCTGACCCCATTTTCACGCTCCAGTGACTCTGTGAACTTAGGTCTTTTTTCAGGCCGTAAACTTTTATGTAAGACTTTTGTGGACGATGAATTGCTTGAAAAGTATAATAGCTTGGCATCTGATATTTAGTATACAGATATTTCAGGTTATGGTCCATGCAACTGTCACCATGCCGTGTGACCCTGACCCCATTTTCATGCTCCAGTGACTCTGTGAACTTAGGTCTTTTTCAGGCCGAAAAACTTTTTTGTAAGACTTTTATGGAAGATGAATTGCTGGAAAGTTATAATAGCTAGGCATCTGATATTGGGTAAACAGACAGTTGCGGTTATGGACAACGCAACTGTCACCATGCCATGTGACCATGACCCCATTTTTACGCTCCAGTGACTCGGTGAACTTAGGTCTTTTTTCAGACAGAAAACTTATTGTAATACTTGTGTGGACAATGGATTGCTTGAATAGTATAATAACTAGGCATCTGTTATTAGGTATACTGACACTTTTTGTGTTTATATCAAGAAATGAAAGCTTAGGTAGTTGATTTTAGCGATGGTGCCGGCAGGCGAGACATACTTTTAGTGGCCACACTTGTTTTTTTTTTGCTTCATTGGCGTGGGGACCCTGGAATTCCATTCTTGTTAGAAATAGAATATAAATGAATATGGATGAAAAGGGCTTCCAATTTAAAGTGTAATTAGCTGTAATTCATTACAATTGAATGTAATGTGTAATTGAAGCAGATCTGAATTACTTGTGATTGAAAGAAATGTGTTACTTGGCATATTTTTCCTGTAATGGCAAATTACTTTGCAATTACATATCATAATGCTTAGTCTAAATATTTGCCCAAAAAATAAGTTTGACACTAGGTCATAAACGATTATCATGATTATTGAAACATCATATTTTTCCTGGATTACTTTCAAACTCAAAATATTCATAATTATTGTAAATGATCATTTTTGGTAATAAAAATTAAAAAAAAATTCTGTAAAAGAAATAATTTTATTTGTATAAACAAAAAAATTGAAATGTCTTGAAATTATTTTTAAAAGTGATTCAATTATATTTTCCATTTAAACAAACAGTTATTATCCTTTTTACACAAAAGCCATTTCAACCACTATATAAACCCCTGTACACTAATTTAGACCATTTGACAAAAATCTTTAATCAGCAATAACAATAAACTGATTTCTTTTTTGTCCAGTCAATGTCAAACCCATGGCTTCTAAAAGATAGAAAACTCTTTTGATTGTGTTGAAATAATGATAATAATTTGTGAAATAATGACTGTCATAATAAAGTAAAGTGTTTCAAGCTTAATAATTTAGAATTTAACAAAAGTAGAAGTTTTGAAAATTAAATAGTTGAATCATTAAGGAAATAGAGAATGTAAATAGAAAAAAAACCAAATACTCAAATGTTACTTGTTTAGCTCTGGAAATAAAGTGTATAATAAGCTATATTTAAGTCGCCATTTTATGCATATATCATGTGTATAATTTATGACATATATTTTTTAAACTAGCTAGATGGATCCTAATATTGTAATTTTTTTAGAGTTAGTTATGAATAAAGATGTAAGAAATGGTTGCCTGTAACTAGTCTTTGTTTTGTATGTATATACCAAATAAAAAATAAAGTTCACCATCAAAATTTTTGTAAAAAGTGAAAATGTGTTTTTCGATTCCTATTATTTCTATACAAATTATCTCCCCTTAAAATGTAAGGGACAATATTAAAATTCGCAAAGAAGGTGTTTTTTTCCAAATTTTTGTGGTAATTATCAACTTTGATGTTTATCTAGCCCAATAGAAGCATTATATAAATTTTAAAGTTATGATAGATGTGCAAAAAAGATGTTCAGTGACACCCATCTACGAGGGGGCGGACTGGGGGGGTGGGGTGGGGGGGTACGTTTGTTGAGGAGGCGGGGAGTGGGTGTAGAAGGGGCGGGGAGCCAGGGTAGAGGGGATGGGGAATGGGGGTTGAAGAGGCGGGGAGCAGGGGTACAGGGGCGGACAAGGGGGACGGGGGTACTGGGGTTGAGGTGGCTGGGAGCGGGGATGAAAGGGGCGGGGAGCGTAGGTGGAAGAGCAGGGAGCGGGTTGGAGGGGGCGGGAGAAAATCCCCTGTCCACCCCCCATCTACACCTTAATTGAAATCAAATTACATGAAATTCAGTTTTAATGAATTAAATTTGTATGTAATTGACCCACGGTTTGGCTTCTGCCTTATTATTGCTTTTTTCAATCATTAATTCTGTGTTTAAAGATTGTGCAATGTTGACTGCTGTGCATGTCATAACCCTTAATAACAATAGTTTTAGAAAGTAATAAATAAAGATTTTGAATGATATATTTCTTACTTACAAGAAAAGAAAGTTCCAAACAGTCTAGTGTTAATTTAAGAATTAAAAGAATTAACAAGTGAGTACGACAGTTCACCAGGACACTATCTTGGCTTTGAAGGCTTCAAATCAAAATTACATCAAAGTTCCAGACACTAATTTTTTCAATGCCTGACACACATTTGGACTTCTCAAGACTCATCAGAGGTGCTCTATTCAAAGTTTGAAAATGCCAAACACTTCTAGAGTGTCCTGTTCTACAATGCCAGGTGGTAGCTATATAGTTCAAACTGTTCTAGGAGTGAAGGATATTTTCCAGGTATTGATCCTGCTGTTCTCTATTTGTAATTAATGCTCTGCTGTGTATTGTTTTGTGCAACGTTTTAATTTGTTCCTTTATCTAATTCTGTATAAATGAAAGGTGCTCTGGAAGGGGTTATGAAACACCTGTTGCATGGTCAATGACTTAGTTGTTTTGATGTTGAGAAGAACCCTGATAGATCTTAGGTTTTAAACATAGTCATGTCTGTTTGCTTTTACTTTCATCATTTGTATAGAGTAAAAACATTTTTATAAACATTTTAAAGAAAATTATGTCACTTTTGAAAAAGGGGCATAATTCGCCTGTATTATATCTAGACCTTTTAGTTTACACTAATATATTCCAAAGTCTGAACATTGTACCATACTAACAGAATTACTGTGAAGTAATAGCCTTCAACTATTTTTTTTTTTTGGGGGGGGGCTACATAAACTTGATTCTTTGGTGTGATTTCTGTGAATTCTTGAAAGGATGCAAGTTCACAATTCTAGCAGACTTATCAGATGGGTTAAAAAATGAGAAAATGATAGGTAAATTTTCCTGTTTAGAATAATATTCATATATATTTAATATACTGTTAACTTACCTATCATTGTAGACCTTTATCATACATTTTTTTTCTTTATGTGGGTATTAATTTCACACAAAAAAAGCTTGATCATGAAATCTGTGAAAATAAGTACCGGTTTATATTACAGTATGATAAAAGTAACTATATTTTGTATGGTTTTTCATGTCAATGTTGTATTTCCTTTATCATTGTAGACCTTTAATTACCATTTCATTTATTGTATACACAGGAGAAATTGCAACATATGTTAAACATATGTTCATCATATGTTCACCTTACGTTTGATGCCCATATGATAATCATATGTTTGCAAACATATGTTCCTAAAATATGTTTAATATATGGTAACAAACACATAAAAATTTAAAATGTAAGTTATGCATTGGCAATTGATTTAAAATCATTTTTCTCTTCTTATTGATAGTGTAACTGATAAACATGTTTAACATATGTTGCAATTTTTCCTGTGTACGAGATTGATAGAGCCAATAAAATTACATTTTTCATATTTATTGTAGTATCAATGTAATAATTTATAATTATTTTGTATGACCCCTTCTTAAATTATTATTTTATTCTTTTTATTTTTCCAGATTTACTGCATGCACCTGTGAAATGGATTTGTTCAGTCTATTAAGAAATAATTTATCACCAGCCAAAAAGATGATTGATGCCATTACAACAAACAATGTTGACAAAGTAGAGGAGATACTTCAGTCAGGTTTTGAGATAAATTCAAAAATATTTGAGCATGGAGAGTTTACAGCACTTCACTTTGCCTTGAATTTCACTGTTCATCAACTCATAGTTGAAAAATTGGTTGAAAATGGAGCCTCTCTCTCAGTAATGGATTCATTTGGAAGGACACCATTGTTTTTAGCTCTTACAAACAATAAGATAAATGATGAAATAATAAAATGGCTTTTTCAGTGTGAGAAAGGCTTTATCATTAATCATATTTGGGAAAGTATTGACCATTATTTAAGAGGTATTGATTTCAACTTTGATTCCAGATATTTGAATATGAACTCCATTCTGATTGCAACACCCTACTTTAACTCAAATGACATTTTAAGAATTTTGGAAGGATTATTTGGCAGGGCTTTAGAACACCTGCTATTAAATAGGAGATTTACAAGAATAACAATATATACAAGCATGGAGATGTTATTAATCATTTATCCTAAACTTTGGAAGGACTTGTGGACATTTTGTGAACAGAATAAATTAGAAATAAATGTTGATGATCCTAAAATTGATGACGAACAGAAGGCATTTTACTATTGGATTAAATGCCATTATAAAAAAGTTTTCTCTCTTCAGCATCATTGTAGAATGGCTATTAGAAAATGTTTTCATGGGAAACACAATGTCATTTATGGTGTTACTCTTTTAAATCTGCCACAAACACTTAAACAGTACTTGTTGTTTGGTGATACAACTTGTATTTGACGGCAAGAAAGAAAATTTGAATGTAAGATTTAATGATTCTCGATTAAACATGACATGATTTTTACATAGACTTGGACTATGTTTTACATTTTATTGAATATATAGGATAACAGTAGATGTCAGTGACTATTATGTAGATCATTGTAAAATTTTATTCAAGATTTTTTACCTTTTTATTTTCTGCTACATGTATGTACATGGTGTAATGTTTTGATGTGTTTGAAACTCTTAGAAATCTGGTATGAAAAATTTTCACTGCTCATCGTACATGAACCAATAAATTTGGCCCAAATCATCATTTGTTAGTCCTGTATATTTGAGATGTATTAGAATTTTTCTTAAAAAAATTTGATAAACTTGGTAAATTAAAAATGTAAAAATTATTGTTATAAAGTCAAAAGTATAAAAAACAAGTTTCTTACTATCAAAACTATTCCTAGAAGTAGAATTATTTAAGGGTTTACGAGTATTCACAAAACAATGGAACACCAAATTGACCAGTGGGATATTCAAATCATAATACATTTTGTACATGTACAACATGTACGACAGTAAAGACTGAAAAGAAATTAACAGCACAACTTAACTGCAACCAACCAGCAACATGAACTGTATTTTTAAATGAAAGTGAACTCAGGTGCTCTGAAAGGGTAGGTAAGTTTTTGGTTGCAGAAATTTCTTCAAGACCCATTTAAGTAAATAGACATATACATTTATCAGTACAATTTCATGTGAACAGGAAAAATCAACTTTAAAAATGAAAGCACCTTTGTGAGCATACACTCACATACCCACACACTTCTAACTATTGGACTATCAATATTATCATTTAGGAAAGCGGAAAACGTGATAAAAATTTATGATAGTGTGCAACTGCATATGGTGTACTGCATACCAATTTCGTAAATAGTTAAAGAGAGAGTTGCATCATCAGTATTTTTATCAAATTCATTAGTCCAAAGTGCCATAACTCCCTCAAAAATGTAAGAATAAAAAATTCCTGGTCATACGAACAACTACATATGGTGTTCTTCTTGTATAACAAGTTTGTTAAATTCTGTCTTGTAATTTCAGAGGAGTCTCTCCCACAAGATGATGAATAAAGATTTTCAGCAAAGTTACAAGTCCAAAGGGTCATAACTCCCACATAAATTTGCCAATAAAAAATTACTGGTAATATGCACAATTACTTATAATGTAATTCTTGCATACCAAGTTTTGTTAAATTCTGTTCTGTAGTTTCAGAACAGTTGCGTCCACTAACTGTGATAGCAGATGGACAAGTAAAAAACATTATACCCTCCACAACCTCATTGCATGTGGTATTATCAAGTCATTGAAACAGAAAACACATGTACATTCATTTAATCACACCTCAAACACATAAAATACAAGAAAGATGTGACTTGTAATGATGTAGTGTACGTTGTCATTGTTCATTCTTGATTTAGGAATACACCAATTGTAGTGTATGTTGTCATTGTTCATTCTTGATTTAGGAATACATAAATTATCACATGTTACTCTTGGTCTCCCACCGATGCTTCTGTTCAAACCTGCAATAAAAAGCCACCAAACATTATATGAATATCAAACATTTAACAAAATTACAAAACATGCAAAACTTTTTAAACTGTGTCTAAAGCTTGTTTCAATTAACGGTATTACTCTATTTTATTTACAAGGTTGGGCAGAGCTTAACTTTCTCCACCTTTTAGGCAGGATTTAAATGAAGAAGACCGAAATAATTGACCCGTGACCAGCCCGGTCAATAAAATAGAGTAATATACAAGACTCATCAGATGCTCTACTCAAAATTTAAATGTCTTGTACACAAGAAGATAAAATACTTATATACATAATAATAAATAAATAAATACACATGTTGTTATACATGTACATTTTCAACAGGATTCAATGTTTTCTATGTTGTTCATCTTGATTTGTAAAGGGATGTTGCAAAAAATAGCACAGTTCTAAAAAAGCTGATTAACTTAAACTGTAAGGAGGCAGGGTCTAACCATAGAAACATACACTGGAAACTGACCACCTTATTGTTTGCATTTTACACTATTCTCAGATGTTGCCATATGAAAAGTTGCAAGATATACATGTATTACAAACAGTGGACTACAAATGCACATGTTAAACTTTTTTTTAAGTGAAACAATACAAACTTACCCCCAATTTAATTTTTTCTTTTTTCTTTCTGAGCTTTCTTTTAACTTCTGAAAAAGGAAAATTTAATTTTATAAAAAAACAAGATTGGAGACTTACCAACAATACCTACATATTGAAAACTACACAGAGAAAAACACAGTCCAATGATCATGATTATCTCCCGTTGAATGATGTCCCCGCTAAAATCAACAAACCCCACTAGAAGTTCTCAGAAGCCTAATGCGCTAATTTTTGTGTTTTTTTTTGCACTTAAATTATGGAATTTAAAACTTACAGATTCTAAAGAGTAAAAGTTTCACATTTTTCAATTGTGTTATTTTTTTTTCATAATAGGGTTTTGGGTTTTAGTTTATTTTCTGGTGCATTTCCACCATTCCAATTTTTCAGTAGTTCTAATTTTATTTTTACTTTATTAATGTATAGTTAAAGTTATTAGTCTTGTTTTTGTCCTATAAGATAAGATAAGATAAGATAAATTTATTAAGTCCAATTAAGGGCCCAAGAGGGCATGATGACAAAACATAACAATTACAATTGATTGATGATAGAAAACATGACACATATAAGTATATAGTAATGCTGACATAATTTATTAGAACAAAGCAGGTTATCAGTGTCATGCAAAATGTTCAGATGAATATGACACCAAGGAGATGCATTTAGACTGATCGAGTAGAATGATAGTAATGTGGTCGTGGTAATACCCACAAATAACATGCACAGAAAAATATAAACAATGAAAGAATAAAGTTCAAAGCTACCAGTCTTCTTTGTGTTTCAATCAAATGAACATGTTACATAGCATGTTTATGTTCAATTCTGGTATGCATATAAGGTTATACATGTCAATAGATTGAAGGTGAGTCAGGTGGAAAAGACACCATGGGACAATGCATATAGACATGGAATAAAAGGATTTTTCTGTTTATATTCTGTTTAAATATATAATATTAACGGGTAGATAATTAATGAATTGACATGTATAATGCAAATGTGACCTATGTAGTGATGTGAATAAATACAAATCACACAACAATTAACCAATCCTTAACATTATAGACAGTTATCATGTTTTGGTTGCATTTAATTATAAAGCCCTTTTATGAAGTTGCAGATTTTTTTTTAAGCAGAGGCAACTGACATCAGCCAGTTAAGTCAGATAATTGATAAGTTTTACTACAAATTTCTTTTTTCTCCTTAGACTTTGATCTATCAAATTAAAATATTTTACCATCAAGATTTACCATCAACATCATAACACTTACTTTCTTTTCTACAAAATCTTTTGCTGTGAATGCTTCTGCAACTCTTTTTCCAAACTACAAGAAAGAAATTTTTTTTTAACATATATTTGATTGAAATAATTGTTTACATTATATCATTGATTTTGAAATACCCCCCTAGAAAAAAAATAAATAAAAGCTCACAAGCAAGCTGACTAATAGCAGATACATTAAATGAAACCCTTTCAGAAAACATTTATGCTCTCAATGGAACACAGATGTAGGTATAAAATCGTAGTTTCTGAAATGTTTAATTTTAATACAGGATTTGACTTGTCCTAGTTTAATCAGCAACATAACAGATGTGTTACAACAAGCTGGAACTGTATATACTTTAGAAGAATCTAAGTTTTGACCTAAATAAGTAATGCTGATTTTAGAACATTTTTGAATTTTGTTTTTTCATTGTGTTAACAATCAATCTATCTACTAATTTTCTTTTTCGTTTCTTACTACCAGCACTGACATGCCTTTGGTACTTTATTGCTCAATGAATATATATTTTTCAATTTAACAACAGGAGGGATCCAGAAATTTTTGAAAGGGAAGGTTTCATAATAAAAGGGGGTTCCACTTTAAGACCCCTCTGTAGATAATTTTCTTTGGTAATACCTCTCTGGTGGCTAGTCTATCACTTAGTTTCTCCGCTGTATCAAATTCCCCTAATCCAATGGCCTCATCAATCTTGTCTTCCAGACCAGATTTAGGAGCTGCCTTGCCTCTATTGATACCTTTAAGATGATCATTGACACCAAGGTAGGAATTGATCTCATCGAGTTGTTTGGGTGATTCCTGGTTACCTGCACTGTTTTGGAATTTAAAAAAAATTTGAACAAGTAGGAGAAAACTTATTTTGTTGTACTTCTATGATGCATATAGACACTTAGATGAATTCCCAAAGAAAAAATAGTAATGAAAAAAAGTTTTATTTTGAAACCAAGTTGTATATTTAAAATTTAATGCCTAGGCTATACATGTAGTTAAATATTGTAGTTCAGTGTTACACATAAAGTTTCTGTTTTGCTGTAATAACTAGGAGGAATTTTCCCCCAAGGTTATTTAATCACATAAAATATCTGTGAAAATATCCCCCATCCATGAAGTACGAAAAAGAATAATCTATTCAATGCAAAAAAAAAAACCTCGCACAAAAAGCCGACTTTACCTAACCATTAAAACCGTAGAGACATCTTTACATTACCGGTACATTTTACCAAAGCGTGAAAACCATACAGAAAGCTTAACATTCAATTTTACCGAAGCATGAAAGTCATTAACATTTTTCTCGCACCTTGTTGAGGTTTCTTTTGTCTGATCAAGTACTGATGATTTCCGTTCTATAGGAGGACCAAACTTTACATCATACTTCCTCAGGATATCCCGATCTTCTGGTGACGTTATTTCTCTGTCAACTAAAACGAAGAGCGTACAGTTTTATTTTAAACAATGTTGTAATAAAAGGTTGATTAAAAATATTATTGATAAGAAATTAAAACATTATGTTTGAAAGTTTTGGATGCGAGTACTTTTCCTTTAATAACATTAAATACTTTTTGTTTTAGATCTTCCAATGTTTTGATTCAAATGCTGCTTATGAGAGGTAACTCCTTGAAATATGCATATACATGTACAGCATAACCAAATAAACCATTTTTTTTACGACCGCAAAAACATTGTGGATGTATTATGGTATGATGCTGTCGTCGTCTTTGTTTTTGTTGTCTGTTAACTTTAGTGTTCCCATAATAACTTAGTTCTAGTTACCGATTGCTATGAATTCCTTACCATAAAAGAATGAATGGGACTGATTTTGGTGGTCCCCCTTTTTTGGTTTAAAAATCAGGGGCCCAAAATGCCTTTTTTTTTTTTTTTGTTCCCACAATTACTCATGTTTTGGTTCACTAAATGCTGTGAAATTTTACAATTATGTTTCGTACCATTGAGGAATGAATGGGGTGAATTTTTGGGGTCCCCCCTTTATTTGTTCAGAAATCAGGGACCAAAAAGGGACAAAATTCAAATATTATATTTGTTATCACAATAACTTTGGTTCTGGTTAGCCAAATGCTATGTAATTTGACAATGATATGCTTTATAATATCACCAAAGGATATAGTGAATACAAAATGGAGGATTATTGCAAACCCCAATATTGTGGTATAGGGGTCAAAAGGGACCATAATCAAAACTTTTTTATTTATTGTCCAATTTCATTCTTATTTTTTTTGCAAATAAATTCTTGAAGTGAATTTACAAAATTGAGGATAAATTTTGTGACACCAATCCCTTTCCCCTAATTGCTGTTAGGGGCCAAAAGGGGCAAAAGTGAAAGGTATCAGATACCATTTATTAGGGGCCAGAAGGGGTAATATTGGTGGTAAGTCCACCAAAGCCTGCATGTGTCAAAAACTTTGTCAGTCCACCATGGGCTGCATGTGTCCAGAGCAGTTGACTATTCATATTGGGCTTTAAATGAATAGGGTTTGACATGTTGCGGTCGTATCATGCTGCGCTCTGCCAAGCTTTTTATTTATACCTGCTGTGGAATTGTGTATTATGCAAATATTTAAATCATGTCTTAGATATAAACAGTCACAAGTGAAACTTAATGCCCACTAAGGCATAATAAAAAGCTAGGCAGAGCGCAACGAGGACGATGACATCGCCATTACATTGTACATCCACAAATTTTTTGCAGTCATATGAAAATGTTAAAGCAGTGTTAATAGTTATGAGTTATAATAAGAGGAATAAAAACATGTGTACCTTTTTCTTTCACTGACTTTTGAAGATATCTTATTCTCTTTTCCTTTGATCTTTTTGTCACCTCATCTGTTCTCTTGGAAATTGCTTTAAACCTCTGAAAAAGAAATATATTTCATTTTAATTCAATGATTGGGTATAAAATTGTACACTTCTATTAGTAAGCAGTGGTTGATTGGTCTTTAACCAATCAACAATCATAGATCAGGGCTCTCAAGCTTTGATAAGGTGCTTGATAAAAGGGGGAAGGTTGGGCCCAATTAAAAAATAGTTTAGCCCTGTCCCATTTTATATGTGCATGTCATAAGCCAGGAATCCTGGTCAAAACTTTTATTTGTCCCTCTATCTGTTTTTGTTCTATATGTTCGTCCAGAATTGGGTCTTTCATTGATAATGTTAAGGGATTGGTTTTGAATCTTGAAAAAACTAAAAAATCAAAGAAATTTGCTGCCAAATTGCTGACTTTATGTGCGAGTCTTACGCAAGTTGCATGACACTTGACTGGTCTGTTAGATCTTCCACATCATAATAAAAATTATAATGCAAATAAACATGATTTATAAATGGAGTTTATATGTGAGCAAACATGGCAAAGCCAGCTCGATCACTAATCATGCTAATGTACAGAGTCTGCCAAATTGCACAAGACTCAAAATACTATCCTTCAAAAAAGATTCTTCTCTATTCACATTTTCAAGAGTTTTGCAATACCTCAGCACGCGCCCAGAAAAAAGGAGGGAAATACATGCAATCACATCATTCCAAATAATCTAGCCCATTGACCCATGGAGTGGATTTTAATTTGTTATCTTTGTGAGCTTTTAGGGCAATGCCATTTCATATTAATATGTTCTTCAATTAATATGGTCTTTTTTTTTCATTCTGACAGTTTACTTGGTAGCCATGAAACTAAATCTTATTAACCTCCAATAACTTCACAGGAACATTTGATTTTTTATCTGTGCTTTCATAATCAATTTTGCTGTGGACTACATTTATAAGCATGGTATTCTTTGTTTGGTTTGACTGCTCCATTTGGTTGGTTTTATTTCATGAAAGGGTGCAATTATTGGTGTCCTAGAGCGAGATTCAGAAGGAGTAACTGCTCTTTTTGCAGGATGTTTTTATTTTCATTTTTCCGAAGAATTGTATCACCGTATTTGTGCGGAGTTTAGAGTGTTCCTTGTACTTCCGAATAAAAAAGTTTCAATAAAATACGCTAGCAAGAAATCTTACACTCAAACCAAATTACATACGGATTTAGAAACAATACGCATCAGAAAAAAGTTCTTAGAAAAAGTAGTCATTATATGGAAACCACAGTGTTGGACATAACAGATTTTGGGGATGATTCAATAACCCTTCAGAAAACCAGTGAACGTTTCGATCTGATTTCCCCATAAAAAAGGCACTGGATACAGTTCTTACTCTATTTTATTCACAAGGTTGGGCGGAGCTTAAATTTCTCAGTCTTTTGGGTAAGAATTTAACGAAGAGTCCCGAAATAATTGACCCGTGACCAACCCGGTCAATAAAATAGAGGGTACGAATACACAATTATCGCCCTTGGATTTTCGTTGTCCACGAATATCGTTCTGTTAATAATAGTTTGCCTTCTTATGGGGTTTTTGATTACATGATTCCCAGGCCATTTTAAAGGTGATTACTTGATTACAAGAGCAAATATTTAATGATTATTTGATTACCAAGGTTTGGATTTTTGATTACTTGATTCCCATTGGGAAACAGTTTTTGATTACATTTCTAAAAAAATATATGATTATTTGATTACTTTGGAAAAAAATGCTGATCACTTGATTCCTGGTACCCCCCATGAGGAGCCCCAATAGTACCTATGAACAAGAATTGTGTGTGTGTGTGTGTGTGTTCTATTCATTTTTTGAGGTTGATTTTGGCCTCAAATTGATGTCATTTAAAGACATCCTTAAGAATCCAAATTCAATAGGGAAAGGTAGCTCTTTATTGCACAAAAATGGGGGAGTTTTGCTTTTCGGAAGCTCTCAGATTTTATCTCCTCTAGGACCCCAGAATTTTCAACTGTAGTTTGGTATCTGTGAAAGGAGAATTTGTTGGATTATTTGTTTGCAATTGTGGTAATGAGAAAGTGTGTTTAAAATTATTTGGTTTGAGCAGGTGCATTTTTTTTAATGAAATTTTCTTTTATTGAACAAAGAGGGAAAATTAAATGTGGTCTCGTGCCAGGGTAATGCCTGGTCTCGATCACCCAGACGCTTATCAATAGATGATAAGAGTCTGGGACAGCCCCATTTTACCTATTTTGTTATGTGTACGTTCGGAGTACTTTCAGGCTTTATCATAATGTTCGACGAAAATCACTCAACCGTATGTTCAGAATTCTGTACATATGGTTCAGTGATTTCATGCAAATACAATAGCGAGAGATTTTAAGTGATATGTTTTTGTGTATTTATAATTCGATTTTACCTTTTAACCTTGTGGCGTACCTGACTTTTAGTATTGTATTGTTTTTTTTTTTAATTCCGCCACACCGCAACTCCTATTATTATATTTTTTATCAACATTTATATCTGGGCACAAAGGGAAAAGGGAATATCCCATGATACCAATTTCTACGGTAATGTTGTTTATAAAGCAAATAAATTCAAAAACAATCCTTTGGGAATGAAAAACTGGCTTCAAACTTTATTGAATAAAGGTTATGCAATGGAAGTTTTAGTAAAATCTTTGAATTTAGTCTTTTTTGTTAGAAATGATAATTTGATTCTTACTTTAAAATGTTAATTGCCTTTTTATACTTGTGTCATTTTTGAACATTACAGCGGTCAAGTGTGTCGGTTTTGTGTGATGATACAGCACCAAATCATTAATTGTTAGAAGTGTTGTATCGATTTAAAGATCGACAAACTTATTTTTTTTTACATCAGTCGATAGATACTTCTGAGCAAGCTGTCATTAACTTCGAGTGTTCTCAAGAGAGTATCTCTACGTCCCGTTAATTTCTTGTTGTCCTTTTGTCTCAGGTTCTCTCTTCACCCCTAGTAAGGTGGATTCACGACGATCAGGAAAGTCCAGTGAAGGATTCACGTAAAATTATATTTGGTGGGTTAAATTCGTCCCTTTTTCGATCGATATTGTTTACAAAACGCTCATGAAATACACACCTAAGCATTGTTAATAAACATAAAACTATGTACTATTTTAATTTCTTTACATTAAGCCGTTTTGTATTGATTTCAATAAAATGTGAAAGTTTGGTAAATCTATGATAAACAGTTTCAAAGTTATGACGAAAAGGGTTATACATTTCCTAACTCTAAATTATAAGTTAATAAAACACTTTGAACTCATGATAAAGCATTCGATGTGTAGCCACGTTCTTTCCTAATCGTTATAGATTAAAACATGCAAGGTGGGTACTTCCAACTGCTTAAGAAAAGCAAATTAGTTGACACACTAAAACGGTTATTTGTATCGCCATTTGAGAGGATTCGGTTTTGGTAATGTTTAGACTTCGGGTTTGGTAAATTGCGAATACTGTTTTGTCGGGTTATATCATATATTTGTATGGTAAATTGCATAAGATAACTTAATTAATGGTTGCATTTTTGACAAATTTTGATGCAATTTATCTAGGGCCATTCATGGACATAACATTTAGTTTATAAGATCTTTAACTATTGATGATTTCATAAGATAAACTACGTAAATTCCATATCTAATACTCTGAATAATTTGTACTCAAAGATTTCGACTTTTATTCATAGCTATAGATTGGGTATAAAACTTTCTAAGGTGATATTAAATCGCAGTCAAAATAAATGAATTCGACATTAAAATTACAACATCCATTTCATTTAATCAAGAATTGTCATAACTTTTTAGCTCGCCTTGTCAAAGTTGTCTGTCGTTGTAAATGTCCGTCCGTCGTCGTTTCAAAAAACTTCTCCACTGCATCAATTTGACGGAAACTTTGCAGTAATGATTTATGATATGTTGGCAACAAACAATCATCTTTTGTAAAGATTCGATAAAAAACATGGTTGTTGTTACTAATTATCAAACATATGATAAAATCACTTAAAACGGCTTATAACAACAAAAAATGGCCGCGTTAAATAAAATCCTGATTTTGTCCTAAAGAATGAAAACTATTGCGAATAGAGGAAAGCTGTTGTTTGCTCTAAATCCTCCAGTTCGTAGAATTTTCCAAAAGTCTCCATTGGTCCGATGATTTTAGATGACACTTATAAGGTTAAGTCCATGTATGATTTGGAAACTGCAAACATATATTTTCTCATATTTTGCCCGATCGAATACTATTGCAGATAGAGAAAAGCTGTTGCTTGCTTAAATCATCAGCTCAATTAGCTCTTCAAAAGGGTTCGAAGATGTCAATTAACCTTTATAGGGGTTAAAGCTCTTAAAAGGGAAAAATAGATTTTTTAAAAATGTTTTGCATTATAGAATAGTAAAAAATATTCTATCGCTTGATCCATCAGATCATTAAGCTTTATAGAAGTCTTAACTTGGTGGAAGTTCCAAGATGACCCCTTCAAGGGCTATTATAGTTTATAGAAGCGACACTTATAGCCTAAGGACGAGGAGAGTGATTGAGGCTCCTGGAAGCTTCTTGCATTTTTCTAATGAATTTGTACACATCAAAACCAAAATATACAAAGATAAAAATGGACAATTGAAGAAAAATAAGTCAAATTCAGATGTATACAAAACTTAACACATTCATATATTATATATAATTGCATATGCTTCATAAATGTTGTGGTGAGCAATATTTAAAAAAGGTTACATTTCAGACGTTGCAACGAATGCCGTACATGTACCTGTAATATTAAAACTAAATATGAAATAGAAAATTTTCTTAAGAAAAATCAAAAATAGAAATGTATTCTAATTCCCGGCAACGTTCTGCTGCCTCATGACTTTTTGACCCCACATTTGATTCTTTGGATTTCTTTGTATTAAACAGAAGTTCTTGTACAAAAACGGGTTTATTTGGAACACAAAAGTTTATTTCAAAACCATCGGGTAAAGAAAGATCGTTTCTATTCATTGGACGAGTTCACCAGCACATTTATGCTTTTAGCGCCCATGAAACATTTTTGCCAACCTGCCAAAACCTTAGGGTTATCTCATTTCAAATTGATTAAATCAGAGTAAGAAAAAAACTCAACATAATCTAAAACAAAAAAAAAAATGAGAAATATGACGAGATATCAACAGATATAAAAAGTTTGTGAAGTAGAATCAACTACTTTATACAATGCCGATGGTGCATATTTTTCTGGTGTTTCATTTGAACAAATAAAAGAAGACTTTTCAAGATTCTGAACACTAAATATTAATCATCGTTTATCTAAAATGAATCGATAGTCTTTAGCACTATTTCCTTCAGATTCAAATTAAGCCGGAGTATAGTACTTATAGCTAATTTAAAGTTAAATTCACATAAAAGATCTCCAAAATTTTAAATTTTCTTTTTTAATGGTTGATAAATTTACTACTTTTGACTGCACAGAAGTAACATCTGTATTTTCATAACAAAGTTTTGTCAAGTTTACCAAAAAAAAGATTCTTGATTAATGTATTGATTTTCAAACAACAGACAATATAATATTTGTTAACAACTTTTTCAAGAAGTCTGTGATTGGTCTGGCCTTATTCCTTTTTGTTATACTGTAAACCTGGATTTTTTTCGCGCAGTCTTTCTTTCGCGGTTGTACGGAAGAATATTAGTTTGCGCAGTTTTAATTTCGCGTTGAAAAGTTATTGTGCATAGACTATAATGGAAGACAAGGTAAACATATTCGTACTGTTTAATTTTCGCGATAACAATGTCAACGCAAAAATCGCGAAAATAAAACTGCCGTGAAAATTTCCCGTTTAACGTTTACAGTATCATATATTTATTCTGACACTTATGATTCGAGTAACTTGAGATTCTCATTGTTTCTCTTAATATACATGATGTCGTGATTTGTCTCTAGTCGTCGAGTAAAAACATTTTAATTGGCCTCAATGAACTAAGTAAGTATGATTTTCTTTTGAAACACAGCGTTTTCCCACAAATACTAATACATATGAATTGAAAATTATTTGTTTTAAACCGAGACAAAACCGAACTCCACACATTACCAAAACCGAATCCTCTTATTACCAAACCATTATCCACCAATTTTTACATCTCTTTCTTTAAGATAAACTCAATGTTTTTGATAAAGATTTTTTACGTGTCTTTAGTACATATGATATCCTTGCTTTGGTGAAAAATATAGACACTTTATGCAAACAAAAACGTATCTACACGATGAAATAGTTTTCGTCAAGAACATTATTTAACTTTGATGTTTTTCGTGAATATTTTCTTTATTTCTCAACAGATTGATTTATACTTTTACGACTTTTTAGTTATTTGTGCAACAAATAGAGAGACAAAATCATTACACCCATCTACAATTCGAAAGACATAAATTTTGCAGAAAAACAAAGTTGTTTACTTTTTTCTTTAACCCGACAGAACTGAACCCTCTTACCAAATACAACTTTACGTGAATCCTTCACTGGACTTTCCCGATCGTCGTGAATCCACCTTACTAGGGGTGCTCTTGTTGAATTGAACTTCTATCGATTTGATTTTTACTTTGTGTAAGTGTGTGCTTTGTTATTGATTATCAGTAGGTGTGCATGAGGTCGGCGCCAAAAAAACTAGTTTAATCCCGCAACATTTTTAATGTGCCTGTCCTAAGCCAGGAATCTTTATCAAAGCTTATGTTTGTATTTCGTCGAATTTCTGTTTATTGGTTGTTTTTTTTTTGTCAAGGTCATGGTCTTTCATTGCACTTTAGGATTGTGCTTGAATCCGATATGTCACGTTTATTTTCAATCCAGGGCCAATTGAAAAACAGCGAGCAGCGACCACTGGTCACATTGAAGGCTGCTGGCTGCTTCCATTGTGGACTTTTTTTTTAAATTGTCGTTTATATATTGTAGGTAATTATCTTCTAACAGTTGTCAGGATACCCTTATCACGGGTCAGAAACTGATAGAATAATTTTTCCGGTCACCCCGGAACTAAGCCCACTTATTGTTGGGAACCGGACAAAACAACCGCTTCAGTCATGACAAGGTAGGAAATTTCTTTATTTTTAACTACTAGCGGCTCATTTATTTCAGTACAAAGTATGCCTATTCTAAGGAGAACGGTTATAAGATTTGTCCAGTGTTGTCACTTTTTCACATTGTTTAGTGTAGTTTTCTTGAAAAGCGGACAAAAGTGGAGTTTTTCGAGAAACTTCTGAACTCTGTGTCAAAGTATTCGAAAAAGAAATTGATCCAAAGTCCCCAAGTGTCAAATTTATGTATTAATATCATAAAAAATTGCAAATAATTACAATCAGGCTGTTTGTTTATTTACATTGTTGAAAGTTCATAAATTATGACGGTATAAGCAGAAATATGCTGGAAAATGTTCGGAATAAGCCGTTAAGAATTGGGGAAAGTTATGTATCAAAATAGTTTAGTTTTTTTCCCGCCTCGACGAATGTCGCGAAAGATGAAACTAATTAAGGTAATGTGATTCCGGTGGCTTCGACGTCCATAATTGTTGAATTTTGTGCTTAGTTAAGTTGCATTAGCATCAGTACAGATAAAAAGCAATATATTTGTATGCTCCAGCAGTCGCAGTCTACTGACCCTAGATGGTGATTTGGCCGATGTTAAGGTGGTTCGGGAGTATAAAACTGAGCAATTTTTCGGGGCATCTTGCAAATTATTTGTCAGCATTTCAATTAAAGTGGCTTAAAATAACACAAAAGATGCAAAATTTGTTTCTGTTATTAAAAAATGAATAAATATAACATAAATATTGAAAAAGCTTTTTCTGAAAAGTTCTACTTTCAGGGGAAATAATTGGCAGGAGAATGTGCGACAAATTTTTATATAGAAATGTTTAGGAAAAAATAATTTTCTTAAATGTCTAAAACCCGAAGTTTTTTTCATGCTTTTCAGAAGAAAGTATGAATTGCTTGCCATTTGTGAAATATAACTAAAATCTGATGGGTTTCCAGCTTACAATGACGTTAGATAACTCTTTCCCCTTTATAATCTATTGAAAGACAATACTGTAGGTCACCAATTTTAATAATAATTAATAATTTGAGGTTCGTATATACCGCTTTTCACAACAGTTAAGTCGTCTCAAAGCGGTTCACAAATTTTCCATTTTGCAAGATCATAAATCTGTAGATAGGTCCGTGACCCCCATTTTTTGGGATTTTTTTATGTGGACTTCTGAAACTTGAATTATGCAAAATAAAAAAAAAATCTAATGGATTTTGCTTATACCCCCGATCCACCTTAACTTTTTTTCTTGTCTGTTATGGGACACTATTAATATTTGGTACTACATGTAGTATGCAGTTGCATTTAGCATTATTACATGTCAATTTCAATAACAACTGACCCTACTCCATCAGAATGTTGACAGATAAGAACCATCCGATGATAAAACAATTTACCATCACATGACACATAATAGAATAACTAAATTACTGATACAGCTTTGTCCATATAAAGCCCAGGGACGAGATTCCATATTCAGAATTCTCAAAGAATTGGCAGAAGAAATTGCACCTATCCTCCGTATATGCATGTACATCTGTTAATGGATGCCAACAAAGTACCAGCTGACTGGCACACAGCCAACGTGTCACCAGCCTACACGAAAGAAGCTAAAATAAGAGCAAAAAATTATACACCCATATCCCTAACATCGATATTCTGTAAGATTCTAGCACACATCATAGCCGGCAACATCATGAATCATGGAGGATCCAACAATCTCTTCTTACCTCTTTTAGACAAATAAGCCCCTGGTAGAGACCCAACTGATAGAACTTGTTGACGACAAAGTCACATATGATAAAATCTACAGTGAGACACAACCGAACATACTCATTATGGACTTAGCAAAGGCATTTGATTAAGTTAACAATTGCATTCTCATACATTAACTCAACCATTATGACAATGTAAACAAAACAAAAAAAAATGGACCCAAAGATGACTATCAGAAAGTAAACAGTTCGTAGTTACAATAGTAAATGGAGTTTCATCCGATCCAGTCAATGTAGACTCTGGGGTCCCCCAAGGTTCAGCACTAGGACTTATACTCTACATCTACTATATCAACGACCTTTAGTCTCGCCCTAGCTCCACTATACGTTTTTCGCTGATGATACGATTGCATACCTGCCAATATCAAATGCTCAATATGCGGAAGCATTACAAGAGAACCGAAACCAACTAGACCAGTGGAATGAAAACTGGTGCATGCAGTCCCACCCAGATAAATACACAGGCCTAATTATCATCAATAAAAGGAAAATTAATTAAATTATAAACTACAATAGTATGAGCACATAAACAACACCTGTAACTAAGGTAACAGAACCATCAGCTTCCTATGCAAAAGTCTGATATCAAAAGGCATAGATTTCACAGATTTCACTTGTCAGACACCTAGTTGAATACTGTTTTGACCCATATATGAACAGTGCAATATAAATCAAATTGAGTCTATACACCAACAGTTACAGAGCTAGATCCAGAGTACGCAGTACGCATATACCGTATTACTTAAAGTGGTAAACCCTACAAGACCGTAGAAAGGACTCATTCTCCGCATAATGTATAAAATTGATCGAGGGCTTGTAGTCATACAAAAACTCAAAAAAGCTAACACCACATCTTAGAACCTTAAGAACATGGAACAACAGAGCATTCCAAATAGAAAACAGCTGAATAGATAACAGGAAAAATGAATGTCTTCCCCGGAACAGTTCGTGATAGGAATGCACTTCCATCAGACATTGTAGAACTAGACACAATTGAAGGCTTCAAAGCCAAGATAGTGTCCATTTGAACCGCCTGACTCACCTGTAAATAGTTTTAAACAATTTTTAAGATTTTGAGTTTTCTCAAATTTATTCTTTTTATAAGAACAAATCATCCACATGTATTAGAAAACCCCTATAACTTTCAATATTTAGAATAATGATGTATGCGCAGCAGCCAACATTACATAATCTTCGAAACGACGAAAAGGCAATACAAAGGCAGAAGAAGCAGAGTTATCAACCACATATGATTACAAACAATCTTACGAATTTTCAGCAAAATCCGTTTAGCAGTTTCAAAGGAGATGTGTCTAGAAAAGATGACTTACTTAGTCCCTCCGTCGTGGTGCGACGGTGGACCTTTATATGAATCATTGATTTTGACATCTCTTAAACCTATAAATCTCATGGTGGTGGACTAGCATCTGACTATCCGTTTTCCATATCCTATGTGCTTAATATGGCGTTTCTCAAACTTATAATGCTTATGTTGTTTTATTGTTCAATAGATAATTATAAAATATATATAATTTGCTTGAAAGCAATCAGAAACCGTCACAATAATCATTGCATATATAGAATATACCTTAGGCCACTTCAAAAATAATAAATATCTATAAACTTACCTTTAGGTGTGTGTCTGGGCAACCTTTGTCCTCGTTTCACTGTGTAACCAATGGACCCAGATTTTCGCTGTTTGATCAGTTTCTTTATAGAACTTATTACCCAAAGCTTGCATATAGTTTTATTTTCATATGTAACCATTTTGATGGTAAAATGCATTTTTTAGAGCCAAATTAATACATTTTCCAAAAATTCAAAGCTTAACAAGTCATTTGCCAACAAAATAATTCTATCAGTTTCTCCCGCGTGCTTATCATTACAAGTAATGTTATTAAGTGGTTTGCGTAAAAAAAAATCACATGCAAGCAAACCCTATAATTTCACATACGTTGTTTTTTAACGTTGGGATTTGTTAATAGGTTAAATGTTTGATTTTAAACTTACTTTTAACTCTCGTATATCTAGTATTTGTAATAAAGCCTCGCAGCCATTGAATGTTTCATAGAAAATTTGGTCATAACCTTAGTAGATTGGAAAAAAAATAATTATTTATTATTCTTTTATCATCATGATTAGCAAATTTCAATGCATTTTATGTGGTGATATATAGTTCTAATGAAATTTTACTTCAATTCTATGTTGCCTTCACTACGCTTACGAAGATTATGTTTTATGGCAATAGAAGTTTTGTTTAAAAATTGCTAATAAAAAGATTCAATGTACTTACAAGATTTTATTACAGCTAAAGAATAGCATTATTCTTATAGGTATACAAACACTGAAACACAGCTGACACCCTCATAGAGTCAACGGTACTAGGCATGTTTACACTCTTTGGGGAATACGGCAGCAAACATGTGGATTGAACTGCCAAACGACCTGCCGGAGGGAACTAATTTAGATCTTTTAAAAAATATATTGGAGGGAAATGGGTGCATGTTCTATCTCTAACATTAACTTTCCACCATGTCTGGTAATACTTCAAATAGTGTCAATTTCAGGATGCTATACAGGTACTTATTCAACTTCTTAGCTTGCACATGTCTATATTTTTTCTGTTTGCTATAGTTTGCCACATGTGCTATATGTCGAGGCTACTAGCCATGCTTTACACATTTTATGTGTTTTCCTTTGGGCTCATGACATGCTTTCACTTGTGTCTGTATGCGTTCATGTGTTACTGAATACATGTATGATTTTTATATCAAATGAAATGTTTCAGTTTATCCTGTATGTCTGTGATTGTCTAATTCTGTATATACTACTTGTTTGTTTTCTTCACATTTACTGCCAACATATTTTTTTCACAAAAAAACAGACCCAGAATATTTCTAAGGGAAAAAACTAAGGCCCACTCTTGAAGTTAAATGATCGGTCCATTAATATTGGACTTTTGGACTGGATTTTATTGATCAATTTATTTGATAGCTCGTTCTACACATATTCCTTGCATTTCTGCATCAGCATCATTAAAGTTGCAGTTCTGGAACAGTTTAAAAATGACTGTTTATTGCAGGACCGAGTGTAACTCAGGACCATGTGGTGCAGGAGCTGTGATTTTAATAGATGAGGAAATAGTAGAACTCAAACAACCAGTTTGTAAAAGAGGGTCTATTCTACTTGGAGAACTGGTAGCAATAAACCTGGTACTAGACTACGTAGGAAATCCTATAGTCAACAACAAAATAGACCAAATTATTTTGTTTTCCGATAGTCAACAGGCAATAGGAGTTTTAACACTAAACTGGAAGGCAGATAGCCATACCAATACTATTAGAGAAATCAAAAACAAATTGGAAAATCTACAGAAGGAAGGTACAAGTATTGAGATCAAATGGACTCCAGGTCATTCGGATGTCAAGGGAAATGAGATGGCTGACAAGTTAGCTAAGGAGGCTGCTAAAGAAGCAGAGTCATTAGAAGGAGATGCACACATTAATGTCACAAAGCAGGATGTGATAAGGGCAGCAAAGGATTTCGTCATGAAAAAATGGCAAAAAAGATGGGATGAGAGTGACCGAGGGAGATTTTATTACAACTTTAATAAAATTGTGAAGAATAAAAGAACATTTGACTTTCCAAATAGAAAAACAGCGTCAGTAATCAATGGATTAAGATCAGGATATGCCAGCCTAAATGATTACTACTACAAACTAGGAATCGCTCATTCACCTCATTGCCAATGCGGAGATCTTGAAACAGTAGAGCATTATATATTGAAATGTGATCTTTATGAAGAAAGTCGATAGAAGCTTATAAACGAACTTTTCTTTCTATCTGGATCCATACACATAGACTTGGAGGTGCTCTTGATCGTAGGAGAATCGGAGGAAAATACCATTACAGAAACTCAGCGCCTACGATTAATGAGGGGGGGCAAGGGGGGTAGCTGTTCCTGTGTTATTGGCTTAAATTGGTTCTCTGTTAGCTGTTATTGCAGATATCAGATTTAATGTTAACTGTTATTGACCAGTTGTGTGTTAACTGTTATTGAAGAAATTCAGTTTACTGTTACCTGTTACTGATTGAATAATATAATTTTATGTTATCTGTTATTAAAAATATTATGTTAGCTAAATTGAAATGGTCAGTCCAAAAATATCAATTCTCTGTTATCTGTTATTGGGAAAATCAATTCCCTGTTAAGGTGTTATTGGACCCCCCCTTGACCCCCCTCATTAATGGCGGATTATATAGAGGATACAAAGCGATTTTTTTAATCTTTTATTTTTTTCCGTAAAAGTTTTATTTTTTAAAGCGTCCACCTATCAAAGTACAAAAGTGATATATACCTAGAGTTTCAATTATACACGCGCGTCAACACAGTATATTATACAATTACAGGAGTGAAAATCCAGTGTCTAAAATTGTTGACACGTACAGAATACAGAATACAGTTAGCAGTGAAATTGGACTGTATATATTTTTTTAGAAAACAAGAATATAACTTCGGAATTCAAGTTAATTGACCAATTATATAGCCTCAAGGGGCAATGAAAATACAAACAATAATCTTTAAGTGGAAATGATGATGAAATTACTACGCAAAAAGAGCGCACTATTTTATTTGGCTTCCTAAAAAGTTTTATTCTGTCCTTGAATTATCTGCGACGCTTCACGTGCCGGTGCGAAATCGAAAGTTTGAGACAAACTCAACTTTCCTAGTGTGTTTTTGTCACTGTATGTCCACCAAACAATTGGGAAGGCTTATATTGACAAAGCCTTCAACATTTTGGAGAACCAATCAAAATAATTTCAGCCAAATTAGATATAGAAGCAGAATATCTGTTTGTAATCTTAAATATTTGCAGTGCACAGCTTTTCAAAATCTAAATTGGTTCAGGTGTCACAGTCGCCCTAGAAAATTAACATTTAAATCCTTAGTTTCTCAACAAAATATTTCAACTAAAACAAGAATGTCTGAATCCAGACCATTTGAAAGGCTTCCAAAAACAGTTACTCCAGTCAACTACGATATCCGCCTGAAGCCAAACCTCAAGTCTTTCACATTTGAAGGATCCGAAGATGTTGATATTGAGGTGATTAGATTACTGAAACTATAGTGACATATGTCAAATTCATTCAACTTATGAATAAATTATAAAATCAACAAAATTTTAATTTCTTTTTATATTTACTGCAGACTGAGAAAATTAAAACTAAAGAGATATGAATCATCCTGTTAAAGAAATTAACAAGGTTGTTGCTGTGAAAAATGCGAGTAAACTCAGGCATGGAACTTGAAAATGAAATTATATTGATATTGTTAGATAGCTGAGTCTTTTGGGAATGGGATGGTATAATATTTTAAAAGCTCTACTTTGTACTTTTCTTTTGATGAAACAAATAATAGACAATGGTGATGGATGAAAAATGGAAATTCTCACAAGCTGATTTTAATTGGTCACAATAAACAAATTTTGTTATTGGCACTTATCAACAGCGGGTGTCAAATTTTAAAAGAAATTGCGTAACCTTTAACAGATTTATAACTGTCTATTTTTATCTAATTATCATAAAATTTTACTTGTTTATTCTGCTATCTTTCTGCTCTTTCACGGAACTAATTAGGAAGTAATTGATGAAAATTGTAATAAAACTTGTAAGATTTCCCAGAGGCACTTTTTGAAGAATGTAGAGTTAAGAAATTTGTTTATTTTCAGAAAAAAACCTCAATCAAAATTGAAAGAAAATTAGCCTATCATTTACAGCAGAATTTTCTCTTTCCTATTACATGTATATGAATATGTAATATGTCTGATTTATAATAAAAGTGTTTACCCTCGAACAATTATTCCATGTTCAATAGAGCATTTGTTGACAATATCCCCTGTATACAAAATAATATTTAGACCCTGTTATTTTGAACTTATTGAAGAGAAAAATCTCTTTAGTTTCATTATCTCAGAGCTCTGCAAAGTCACTTCATTGGGTATAAATCAATTTGTCAGAAAATTAATTGCAATTGCATATGCAGTATAATAATCGTTGTTAAATCATTTGTGAAGATTGTAATTTGTTGTTCAAACATATTTTGATAAGTGATTAATGAACCACACTTCAATCACCTGCCTGGTTAAGAAAACATTCATTGATATTCAAATAACAGACAAGATCTCCTTTTTTATATCCAGTTTAAGAAGGTTTTTTTCATTAGTTTTAACCCTTACCATGCGGCTCCCGTCTTTAGACGGGATTGATGACGTCGTTCTCAGTGCGGGTCCCGTCTATAGACGGGTTTGAGCGCATTTCATTACAAAACGGTCTAAGACTGTTCTGTGTCTTTCATATTGATTATTATTGATATGAACCCATTTAAGTATGATTGTAGATTACTTTTTGATCCAATTATGATCAGTCGACAGTCTTCCTAAAGTTTTATTTACGATTACAAACGTGGAAAACCCCTTTGTGTGACACATTTTTTTCTAAAAATAACCACAAATAGATCAATCAATGTTTTGTAAAAAATCGCCCATCTTTTTAAATTCTGATAACAGAAAACTAAAGAATATTAATTTATATTATTGAAAACAACAAGTTTCAGGTGGTTTTAAATGTTTTTTACGAAAAATCGCTGCGCAAATTAGTTTTATTTTTCCCCCGCAAGGTTATTTCCCTTTCCACATGAGTCATGAATCTAAAAATAGTGAAAGCCTCGTAAAACAACTTTCTTTTAAAATAAAAACATATTTAACTTTTAAAAGGGTATTTTACTAATATCTAAAATCAAAATTAAACTAATTCATCGTTTTGTGGTCTTAAAATACGTTTTTAAAAATCATTTTCAATCAACCGGGAAATGGAGATTACTAAAAATGAGGGTGGTGACTAAAACGAGTAACCCGGGCCCGGGCCCGGGCCAACATCCACTAACCCAAATATTTTAAATTGCTCTAAAATCTTTATTTCTGAATATTTTTCGATGAAAATTGGAAATTATGTGTAAAAGTATAGTATCTTATTGTTTATTTTCGATTTACCAAATAGAAATTCGTAAATTTTAATTTCGAGGCAATTTTCGATTTTTAGGTGACTAAAATGAGTAACCCGATGAAAAGTGGAAATACTCGATTTGCACATCCGAAACACTTATAATACGAAAAAGTGGAGATAATACTTGAAGATAAGGATAAAAATGATACAATAGGCCATGAGTTGGTCTAAAATGTATTCGATTTTTCGTTTTAAAGCTATTTTCATACATTTTTTACGGACCCGGGCCGCCGACCAGTGGCCCGGGTAGAGCTAAAAGAAGTAATACAGTACCGACATAAAACAATTTGATTTATAATACTTTTGATTTATTTCATTGAATTAAAATATCTATAAAACATTTTGAAAGTGTTTCCTGCAATTACAAATCGTTGATAACAAAAATATACTCATATTTCGATAGTTAGTACATAAAATATATCGGTTAGGCTGGTCATATTTTAGCAACACCCGTGTCATACCATTTCGATCATCGGCGGCCCGGGTCGATAAAAAATTAGAAAAATCGCTTTTAAAGCAATATCTTACTGTAATGTTAGTTAAAACATGTTCTTTTCCGTCACCGATGTATATAATATCATCGTTAATAAGTTCTTGTTAGATTCAAAGGTCTTTTATAGGAGAAAATATGAATTTTCCACTTTTCGTTGGGTTACACATTTTAGTCACGTAAAAATCGAAAATTGTCTCGAAATTAAAATGTTTTAATTTCTATTTTGAAAATCGAAAATGAATAATAAGATATTATACTTTTACACATTATTTTCAAATTTCATCGAAAAATATTCAGAAATAAGGATTTTAGAGCATTTTGAAATATTTGGGTTAGCGGATGTTGGCCCGGGCCCGGGCCCGGGTTACTCGTTTTAGTCACCACCAAAATGAGGCGTTCCGAAAGAAGATCAACAATGGACACACAGACAGCGATTTTCAGCAGAAATAAATCTTGATTCCCACGACTACTAGTAAAGTTTTGAATAGCATAATAAATAAATAGGGTTTTCTTGGTATAGAATATAAGATTGGTAATGTCGAAATATGTTGTCATTGGCTAAACTTTGCAAAAACCGACTCGCATTTAGGGTATTTAGCCGGAAGTAAAACGTGACTTGCACCGGTAGATAATATTTTTCGTGTCGTCTGCTTTCTATATAAAAATCGTGTTTATTACTAATATTTAACATAAAGGCAACCAAACATGATAAATATTTGTTACTATTAAATATTTTTTTCGACGTTTTCTTCATCATTTTCACTGTCTGTCCACTGAAATCTTTAAAAAGGGGGGTGGTTGATTTTCTTTCATTCTATCATGGCCTCTGCCATGGCTTCTGATGATCAAAACATATACGAAATATTTGCTGACACTGACAGTGAAAATGAAGAGCAATTTGAAGGATTTTCAGATGAAAGTGACAATGACGAGAACAATACTGATTTAAATGATAGAAATGACTTGTTTGATGCTGACAACTGGACAAATGGTAGACGTCCCGCTCTTCATGAAACACCCCAGTTTTCCCAAAATCCTGGCAGGAGGCCACACATTCCTGACAATGCAACTCCTTTGAAATATTTCAACCTATTTGTCAATGATAATGATTTTGATGAAATGGCCACTGAAACAAATCGCTATGCAAGCCAGTATCTAAATGCCAACCAAAACCTTAAGCAGCATTCCAGATTTCGCAAGTGGGTGGACACCACAGCTGCTGAGCTGAAACGCTACTTAGCCCTAATTTTTGCTATGGGTCTCATCTCACAGTCAGACATCAATGAATACTGGAGCACTGATCCTGTTACCTCAACTCCCTTTTTCCCTGCTACAATGTCCTTTGACCGTTTCCTGCTTATAACCTCATTTTTCCACTTGGCTGACAATGACCTATATATACCGCGTGCACAGCAAGGACACAACCCTTTGTTTAAACTTGGCTCTCTTTATGCAAATGTCAATAACCGGCTTTATTCCACGTACACACCAAACAAATGCATTTCTTTGGATGAAGGTATGATTCCGTGGCGAGGTAATCTCTCTTTTAAAGTGTATAGCCCTGACAAACCAGTTAAGTACGGAATAAAGGTTTATATGTTGTCGGACTCCACCAATGGCTATGTATCCAAATTTAAATTGTACACGGGAAAGTCTCAAGTCGGCCCAAGTGTCTATGGAGCAACTTATGACCTCGTGATGGACCTTTTAAGGGGGTTATTTCTTAAAGGATATAGTCTATATTGTGACAATTACTATTCCTCCCCACAACTGTTTTGGGACTTGTATGAACTAGGCACTACTGCTACTGGAACTGTACGTGTTAATCGCCGTGGTATTCCTCAAGGTTTAAAAGATAAAAAGTTAAACAATCGTGGTGATAATGCAGTAATGAACAATGGACCTCTTGAATGTTTGAAATTTCAAGATGGAAAGCCTGTGT
This sequence comes from Arcuatula senhousia, assembly GCA_963971305.1. NCBI lineage: Eukaryota > Metazoa > Mollusca > Bivalvia > Mytilida > Mytilidae > Arcuatula > Arcuatula senhousia. The sequence continues at coordinate 46,338,879 of OZ020305.1, read as the reverse complement.
ACATGCTATCAACCATACATGGATCTGATCTATCAGCCTCACGTCGTAGAGATGTTGTCACCGATGCTAACATAATGAAGCCGGACATGGTGTTAAAGTATAATAAATACATGGGTGGAGTTGATAGATCAGATCAAATGATTGCATATACTAACAATATAGTAGAGTCATTTAAATGGTGGAAGAAGGTGATTTTTCATGTTCTGGCTGTTGCGGTGCTTGATTCCTACATCCTGTTTAAGTCTGACAATCCAAACTCTAATGTCACTCATAGGTCATTTAGAAAGAAACTGGTGAATGAACTTATTGAGAACAATCCAGTTGACAATGTTGTAAGGGTTGGCAGGCCAATTAAAACTCCGCAACAGTTAGAACGGTTAACAGGTCGGCACTTTGCCACTAAGATACATGGCTCAGGAAAGAAAAGCAATATTGCACGTTTGTGTAAAGTATGTAATGAGGCAGAGAGAAGCAGTGCAGACCTAAGTGCTAACAAAAGGAAGCGCCCAGGTCATGAGACTAGATTTGAATGTAAGGACTGCAATGTTTCTCTCTGTCTTGAGCCATGCTTCAAGTTCTTTCATACTTGCCAGGAATATTGTCTTGCTTACAAACGATGGAAAACTACCAATCAACCAGAGGAGGAAGAATAAACTTGAAAACAATTTGATGTATCAATTTTAATGCTCATGTAATACAATTCATCTTCCAAATGATTCGTTTTGAAATATTGGGCAATACTAGGGATAGAGCTCAGTGTTCCCCGCTTCTGAATGTTTTTGAAGATTCACATTTCTTACCTGCTACTCCTACACCACTTATATTTTAATGAAACTTTATACAATCTGGTTGTTATATTGTGAATTTTCATAAATATATATACATACAACAATTCAATTATAAAAGGAAAAAAAATACAACATTCATCATGTTCATCAATTGTTCATGACATTAGTTAACTAAGCTACTCGGGTAATATTCTAGTCTTCAGTATAAATGAAAAAATCTTGGCTAATTTTAGCATGTATCACACTTTCAACATAAGAATTTTGTATTGACAGTCACATGCTTGAAAACTTTTAAGTAACAAATCAATAAACAGGTTCTTATTTAAAAAAATACAAAAAAAACCCAAAAAAACCCCCCCAAAACTAACAATTGAATTTAAAAAACAAGAAGGAGGAAAGAGTTTTTTTCTCAAGTATAGTGAAGGTTTGAATGCATATATATAGGTAGTGTTGATTATCATTTGGTATGTATAAAATAATGTAAACTTATATGAATGTCGTCACTACAAAGTGAAAAAAGTCTTCAAATGAAGGAACAGCTGTCCAGGTTAATCATGAAAAAAATAGTTTTAAAGTAAGTATTAAAGTAAATAAAAAGATAGAATAGTTTATTATGCGGCATGGGTTTCATGATTATATACAGTATTTGCCATAAGCTGGTTATAAAAAATCTATATCATAGCAAAATGCACAATATTTAAATAAATTATCATGCAAAATCTTAAACTTTTTTCTCCAAAATTGAATAAACATGTAAATATATATAATTAGACAACTTTATAAAAAATGTAAAAAATTGATCTATATATACCTTCTTTTTCATATACGAAATGTTTAATTTGAGTGATTTCTCTGAGGTTAAAAGGTACAAATTATCTTTAAGGTGTCTAAAGAACATATATATAATGTTTCATTACATTAAAACAAGTAAGGGGTGCTATTATGGCTTGCAATTTAAGAAAAGTTACCAATTTTTAGAAAAAAATGTGTGTTTCCAAGGCCATTACCATGGCAACGGTGTTACCATAGCAACCAATTTACTACAAAAATAACACATGGTATCTTTTAATCCTTTTCCCTAACTATTAAGGTTGTATGTCTTTTTTTGTTGTTTTTACAAAACATTGATTGGCAGATGTCAAATTTTATTGATTTTCTTAAAACAATTCAGCATACAGACAAAATATCTGAAAAACAAGTCAGCATGGTAAGGGTTAAGATAAGCACAAGAGGATAATTCAAGTACACATCATTTAGTGGAATTAACAAAACTTTATAATCAGTTATGTACAGATGATTTTGAAATGCAATATATCAAAGGCTGCAAAATTTCTAGAGATCAAAATATTATTATCCTTGATACATGTGTGTTATTTTACATGTATCATTTCAGAGCATTTAAAGTTTTTAACCAAACATTTTTTTTTTCATTTCATTTGAGCAAATTCAAAATACAGTTTAATAAAGGTGCAAAACTACTGAACTGGGAATCTGGATGTAAAATATTTTTGCTCAAATGAACTGACAACTCTCTCAAATGAAGTGTGCCACTGTGGCTATAATTAAACAGAACTTTTCTCATTGTAACTGGTGTAACCGTGTTTAAAAAATGTATTCTGGATATGACAAATAACCTCAAAGTATCTGTAAATAAAAAAAAATGTAATAAGTTGGATTATTTTGTAACGTGCAAATTTGATTAAATGCTGAATGACATTTTATCTTTTAGATTGTGCAACCAGTAACAGAAATCACTGTGAACTCAGTAGAAATAGAAGTTCAGGATGTCTCTTATTCAGCATCTGGTAATAATATAATGCTTCATGACCCATGGATGTTCACTTAATCATTTTAGTTCTGTAAAATAGAACAAATTTTAATATATTATGTCTCAAAAAGGGAAAATGTTGGTAAACTTCTAACCATTTGCCAAAAAAAAAACTTAATGATCAATATTAAATTAAAGAAACATAGGAAATAAAAATGAACATAAAAAAATGTTAAATATGAATATTATAAGACTGTACAATAAAGTTAACTCCACACTAGTATTCAAGATTAATATTGTTGTACAATAATAACTTGTATATAAATGATTATCTTCTGATATTTTGAATAATTATGATAATCATGTTTTCATAGGATCAAGTGAAACAGTGAAAGGAAAAGTCTCCTTTGATAAAGAAGATGAAAAAGTTACCTTTACATTTCCATCTGCCCTTCAGGTAATTGTCTGTTGATAAGATTTTTAATGTTTTCTTAATTTAATGCCTAAAATTAAGCCCTGACATTATTGTGCATAAATCAACGAAAGACAAAATAAAAAAACACACATGTTCTAGCAAACAAATTTTGAAGTGTGTGACAGTATGTTTTGAAAGAAACAAAATTACAAAACATGTACTGGCAAACAGTTTTTTAGTGCATCTATCTTTCATCTATTAAAGGCTTTTCGTAGACTCATGTCAAAGATCAACAGCTAAATCAACTATATTATGAAGAGCATGTAGTATTAAACTGAAATAATTGAATAGGAAGCAAAATTCAAACTTAAGTCGGGTAGTTTGGCTGAGAGCAGAAAAATCTTAGTGAAGATTTAAACATTTAAAAAATTTCAACTGAAAATGATTAGAAAAAAAGAGACTTTGATCAGGACAGGAAAATGCTAAAATCTTTTTTGGTTCAAATTAACAGTTATTACAACTGCTTTTCTAAAAATTAAAAAACATATTTTACTGTTAAGAAATCAAGTTCATAATATATTTATTGCATCAGACAGAGGTAATCAAATGTGTCTGATGAGAAATTTGATTTGGTCAGAAAAAAAAGTTGGGGATGTTTAGCTAAACAATTAAAAAAAAAAGCAAAAAAAAAAAACCATTTGGTCAGACAGATCCAATATCTATTTCGCCAAGTCTGATCAGACTGCAACTTAAAAAAAAAAATTCAAGTATTCAAAACCAAATTTCCATACTTTTTGCTAAAATGGAACCCTAATGTATGTCTTTTTTTGTGAATCAATACGTGATGATATTTTACAGACTGGTAAAGGAAGACTAAGTATAAAATTTACTGGAATTTTGAATGATAAGATGAAAGGATTTTATCGCAGTAAATATACATCTCCTGATGGTGAAGAAAGATATGCAGCTGTTACACAGTTCGAGGTTTGTATGTTTAATAATTGTTGATATCATTAAAATCAGATTTACTAAAAGATTTTTACTGTCGCTGGTACAGTTTATCCTCTCAATTACATGTAACATATATAATCCAAGATGCTAGTAAAGGAGGGTGGTAAAGAGGGGATCCCTACACAAAAACATATGCTTAAAAAATGCCAAAAACGAAGCACAAGTTATAAAAATGTCCAATCATGAAATTCAAAAAAATAAAATTGGATAACTGTGAAGTTCAATCAATTTCTTTTGAGAAAAATGGTGTGTCCAGCACAAAACACAGGGCTAAAATACAGGCAAAAACGAAGCACATACGACCATGTCGACACCAAAACACGTGAAATAAAAATCAAAGTCACGAAAACACAGAAAATAAAAACCTCAAAAACATTGCATGAAAATAACCTTACCACCCCCATAAAGTAGGGGTAGATAAAATTATATTTCTGTTTCTGCCTCCTGACCATTCCTTCTTGTCACCCTACCATAATGATCATATTGACATTTTCAAACAAGCACTGTTAAAGTCCAGGAGGCTTCCCTATTGATTCTGGTGTAGTAATACACTAAACATATATATTTATTTCACACAAAAATCCTTATTGGAATAGATATAGTTTTTGAATTTAAAACTTGAAGTCCTGTCAAAAGACTAATTTAAAATATTGTGTAAGCAAATTTAAAAAAAATTGTTATAACAGTATTTTAGAAGCAAATCAATATATGCTTAAAAAATAAAAATACATGTAGTATGACTATAGTTCATTTGTCATCTACAAAGTTTAATAAACAATATGAAAATCCACTGCTTGGTTGTCTTTAGTTTGTAATATTGTTCTGCAGGCAACAGATGCAAGAAGATCATTTCCATGTTGGGATGAACCTGCCGTTAAGGCAACATTTGATGTTACATTGATAGTTCCTAAAGACAAAGTTGCTTTGTCAAATATGGTTTGTAATATCACAGAATTATATACATTTGTATCAATAGTTTGTTTATGATCTGTTAAAAAAATGAAGAATGGTATGTATATGCATGTCAACACAAAAGTTCATAATGAATATTTAATTTTAAGGATAAAAACATAAATGTGTCAAAAAGCACCTTGAAATACAATAGAAGAAGAAGAGATGAGGGTAAAAAAAATCAGTTATATTTCAACCTGCCAAATCAGAGCAAGTGTATGAGGGAAATGACAATTGGAAGGTGTATAATACAAGAGAACACCTGTCATGAGATTTTCATGCAAACTAAACCTCAAGAATACATTTAGAAACAGTAAAACTTGAAAATTAAACCATGCATAAATATCCTTTTTCACACTATAATAATCTTTTTACCCCAAAATAATGCCATAACATTTCAGCCTGTGAAATCAGAACAAGTGTACGAGGGAGATGACAAGTGGAAGGTTGTATCTTACGAGAGGACACCTATCATGTCTACCTATCTTCTGGCTTACGTAGTTGGAGAATTCGATTACGTAGAAGGAAAGGATGCAGATGGTGTCATTGTCAGAGTATTCACTCCTGTTGGCAAGAAGGAAGAGGGACAGTTTGCTTTGGATGTGAGTATTGGATAATACAATAAAAATATTTTATTGTTTTCTGCATAGCAATAACAGATGAATCTTTTTGTGAATATCTCTTATATAATTTGTATGAAGAGAAAAATAAACAACATTTTTTAATTTGCAAAAAAATTCTATTGTCTGTATATGGTATCTTAACATTTATAGAAGAAAGATTGTCACATTCACATAAAGAATCTTGATTCCCAAAATAAGATAATGATTATAGCACAATCTTCAGCAGGACTAGTAATTGGTTTGAAAATCCTTCAACGGGTTTGCATATGTTGAACCTTCTGCCATTCCTATTAATAAGACATAATTGTGGGTTATATTTTATCCGTTATTGCAAACATAAAAAGATAAGAGTAGCCTATGAATTATTTTTTTGCGTACTCTCAAATCCTTCTATCACTTGTATTAATAGGTTGCCATCAAGACTTTACCGTTTTACAAAGACTACTTCAAGATAGCATATCCTTTACCCAAGATGGATCTGATAGCTTTGGCAGATTTTGCTGCAGGTTTGTTTTTGCTGATGGTACATATGAAATTTCAAGTGCTGCAAGTATCTGAACTAGACAGAATGTTTTAGTTTTTTGGCCAATTGTTTGTTTAAAGGGTATTTTTCTTCATGTACATATTTTTACTATTTGTATCTACATGATTGCCTTAGTTTTAGAATTTGATATTTTTCATGTGGCATTTTATATGTGTGTTATTATGAATTTATCACTGCTTTTGTTTGTTTTTAAAAGTTTTTGAATGTCTTTAAAATTCCATTGTAAAGTGCCTTTTGAACATTTTATTTTTGAGAAAGGTGTATTAAAATGTGGTCATTATTATTATTAAAGGGTGATAAGATTTATAATATATCTTAATAACATGTTAAGTTTATAAATTCAACAATTATTATTATGAAGAAAAAAAAACAGTCCTACACTAAGACAATCATTCAACACAGGAATATTTAAAGCATGTTGGAACTTGGAAGGGCATGAAAAGAACAGCAGATGAATTTGGGATCCTTGAAAAAATGAATATCAAATGATGAAGGAAAAAAACATACTGGTTTCAGTGATATAAATACTCTTCTTTATCTGGATAGGTGCCATGGAGAACTGGGGACTTGTAACCTACAGAGAAACAGCACTATTAGTAGATGCTCAAAAATCATCAGCTAAAACTAAACAGTGGGTGGCACTGGTGGTTGGTCATGAGTTAGCTCATCAGTGGTTTGGAAACCTTGTTACAATGGTAAAAAAAACATAGAATTTTACAGAGTGATATATTGTTTGTAGCAATGATAATTGAGGTAAAGTTTAAAAGTTAAAAAGACAAAAATAACACCATAAGATCACTCTTGACAATCAAAACCGAACCCCAGTATGCAAACTCATGATTATTGTTCAATTCTTTTTAGCTCACCTGACCCGAAGGGTCATGTGAGCTATTGCCATCACTTTGCGTCCGTCGTCCGTCGTCCGTTAGCTTTTTTCAAACATCTTCTTCTCTGAAACTGCTTGGCCAATTGCAGCCAAACTTGATATGGTTGTTCCTTAGGGTATTGTGCAAAAAGTTTGCGTTGGGATTTTTGATACATCAAAAAACATGGCCGCTGTTACTAAAAATAGAACAGGGGGGTCAAATATAGTTTTTTTGCAAATAACTCAAAAATGGTCACAGATATCAAAATTCTGGCGTACCATCACTTGGCGTTTGTCGTCGTCTGTCGTCGTCTGTAAACAATTTTTCAAACGTTAACTTGTCCGACACCATAAGTCCAATTGCAACCAAACTTGGTATAGTTGTTTAGTGGCATTATGTGTACAAAACTATCGTTCGGATTTTTGATTCGTAAAAAAACATGGCCGCCATGGCTTAAAATAGAACAGTTTTTTGCAAATAACTCAAAAATGGTAACAGATATCAAAATTCTGGCATAGGGTAAAAGTGATCAGCACCTCAAGATCTACCTGCCCAGAAATTTTCAAAAAGATCCAACAACCGATGTAGGAGTTATTGCCCTTTTTCTGGATTTTTTCGAAATTTTGCACTTATTTATCCCTATATCTTGAAAACTGTACAAGATATTTTAATAATTCAAATTGCATATGATTAAGCACGTCAAGATCTACGTTTCATGTAATTAGGTCAAAGCTGTAGAACCATTTCTTTTAGAAGTTATGGCCCTTAAAGCGTCAAAATTTACCATTTTTCATTACTTTTCCCCTGAATTTCAAAGATGAACTTGTCTGACACCATACATCCAACTTCAACCAAACTTGGCACATTTGCTTAATAGCATAATTGCTACAATTCTTTCGTTCGGATTTTTGATTCGTCAAAAAATATGGCCGCCTTTCGGATTTTTGATTCGTCAAAAAATATGGCCGCCATGGCTAAAAATAGAACATAGGGGTAAATTGCAGTTTTTTGCTAATAACTCAAAAATAGTTACAAAGATATCAAAATTCTGATGGGTAACAAAAGTGATCAGCATCTCAAGATCTACCTGCTCTGAAATTTTCAAGAAGATCCAACAATTGATGTAGGAGTTATTGCCCTTTTTCTGGATTTTTTGAAAATTTTGCACTTATTTAGCCCTATATCTTGAAAACTATACAATATAATTTAAAAATTCAAATTGCATATGATTAAGCACGTCAAAATCTACGTTTCATGTAATTTGGTCAAAGCTGTAGAACCATTTCTTTTAGGAGTTATGGCCCTTAAAGCGTCAAAATTTACCATTTTTTATTACTTTTCCCCTGAATTTCAAAGATGAACTTGTCTGACACCATGCATCCAACTTCAACCAAACTTTGCACAGTTGCTTAATAGCATAATTGCTACAATTCTATCATTTGGATTTTGATTCATCAAAAAATATGGCTGCCATGGCTAAAAATAGAACATAGGGGTAAATTGCAGTTTTTTGCTAATTACTCAAAAATAGTTACAGATATCAAAATTCTGATGGTTAACAAAAGTGATCAGCATCTCAAGATCTACCTGCTCTGAAATTTTCAAGAAGACCCAACAATCGATGTAGGAGTTATTGCCCTTTTTCTGGATTTTTTGAAAATTTTGCACTTATTTAGCCCTATATCTTGAAAACTATACAAGATATTTTTAAAATTCAAATTGCATATGATTAAGCACGTCAAAGATCTACATTTTATGTAATAAGGTCAAAGCTGTAGAACCATTTTTTTAGGAGTTATGGCCCTTAAAGCGTCAAAATTTACCATTTTCCATGTTTAATAGCTAATCTGCTACAACTCTATTGTCAGATTTTTTATTCGTAAAAAAACATGGCCACCATGGCTAAAAATAGAACATAGGGATAAATTGCATTTTTTTGCTAATAACTCAAAAATGGTTTCAGGTATCAAAATTGTGTAAGAATCAAAAGTGATCAGCATGTTAAGATTTACCTGTCCTGAAATTTCAAAAAAGATCTGACTGCTGATGTGGGAGTTATTGTTCTTTTTCCTTATTTTCGCCAAATTTGCACTTATTAAGCCCAATATCTTAAAAACTAACCAAGATATTTCAGAAATTTAAATCCCATATGGTTAAGCACAATAATATCTACAAATATATGTAATTGTGTAAATCAGGTGAGCGATTCAGGCTCTTGGGAGCCTCTTGTTTCTATAAATCACTAATGGCTAAAACCCTTCTTCTAGTTGCTCTTTTGTTTGACACTTAAATTCTTTTTGCATGAGCCCTAACTCATGTAATAAATAATTTGATAACTTTGTACATTGTGAAACCAGTCTAACTGAATATATTTGACAGCTGTTCAGTTTATAGATTTTAAGAGAAGAGAATAAAAATTTAGCCTTTCTTTATTTAGGAATAGGGGTTTGTGAAAACAGGTTTGACTGTAACTTCAGTCATCTCTAAAGTTAAAAAAACTATTCAATCAGATAAAAAAAAGTTAAAAAGTTTCATATGGATAAGGATAATTTCTTTGCCGATTATAACCTTTGATGAATGAAGATATTTTAAAATATTAAAAATATGGCACTAAAGAGGTGGAGTCATGTTTTATTTTAGGAATGGTGGACACATCTGTGGTTAAACGAAGGATTTGCCTCCTGGATAGAATACCTGTGTGTAGATTTCTGTTTCCCCGAGTTTGATTCTTGGACACAGTTTGTCAAAAATGATCTTGGCAGAGCATTAGAACTGGATGCTCTGAACAACAGCCATCCCATTGAAGTAAGGGATCTTTTAATATAAATGCAAACCATTGAGCCTAACAATGGTATGATGAAATATGTTAATGTACAGGTTATATTTTGGCACCTTATAACTAAACTGCCATTAAATATGAAAGGCCTGTGCTACTCTATTTAATGATTGTTTTCAACAGCTAGTTTGATAATTGGTTATAGATCATTTTGGTCGGTTAACTCTGAATAAACCCTGCAGTAGTTTATGTTGCAGCATAAATCTAAAGTTGTCTATATCCAATTATTTTACCAGCTATTGAAAACATTTCTTACACTTTGATTTTCAATAAATAACCTATATAGCGTTGCACGGGCGTAAAACACCAACTCACTCACCCATTGATTTTCAATTAAAGTATATTAGATAAACAATAATACGTAAAAACAGAGCTGAAACAGCAATGATTTTGTCAGCACAAAAATATAATAGAAATTTTCAACGCCATATTCTAGAATTGATGAAGAGGGCTTGTCTTAAATATCACATGACCAAGTTTTATTATACAAAATAAACAATTTGGCTGGCCTACTAAATATCATAATGAAATTAAAATAATTTTTAATGCAGCTTTTATGTGTACACATCTTCCTATTATCAGTTGAATAAGTAACTGTTTTGTTCTAAATTCTTAAATAATTAACTTCTACTACAAATAATCCAAATGTACAAAAAAGAGAATTATTATCTATCATAACACATTTCCTGTATTCATAAGTGGAGACAACTCTTCTTTGTCTGTTTTACAAATGTTACAGATTGTACCATTATGTATTTCAGGTACCAGTTGGTCATCCTTCAGAGGTAGATGAGATATTTGATGCTATCTCTTATAGTAAAGGGGCCTCTGTAATCAGGATGTTACACGACTATATTGGTGATCCTGTAAGTTCTTATTGACAATGTTCATTGTAAGAAATAGGTTTGTACGAAGTGGTAAATGTCCTTTCAAGAAATAGAAATTCTTCTGTTGTATAAACACCTTATCCCTGTCTGTTTTGATATTCTCAGACCTTATTGTATGAAACTAGATCTAACTTATTTCAGCTATTTTGTAAGAGTTGACATATAATACCCTGTGCAAACAATGTTAGAGGATGTCATAGAAATCTGTCTGTCTGTCCATCTGTACACATATCTTGTAAGCACTATTTCTTCTATACATGTATTACTCTATTTTATTGACCGGGCTGGTCACGGGTCAATTATTTCGGGATTCTACGTTTAAATCTTACCTAAAAGACTGAGAAATTTAAGCTCCGCCCAACCTTGTGAAAAAAATAGAGTAATACTGCTTGATGGATATTGAAAAAAAAAACTTTTGATGAAGGAATTACCCTGTATGGAGTTGGCATTTCCTTATTGAAAAAATAGACATCATATCAATATGTGATACCAGAACAACAAAACCAGTCTTTACCTGAAGAAGTTTTGTTTTCTATTCAAGGGGAGATAATTGGACTTTGGTTTTTTTTCCCAAAAAAGAATTTTATATATTAAAACATGATGAAGAATTTTTACAGTGAAGAATATAATGTAAAGGATGGTATTCTTCTGTTCAGTTTTTCTTGTCTTTTGCTTGTATTTAAAAAGATATAATACTGTGAAATATAAACTTGGATGTCCTGTGATATACACACTTTAATTTAATTTTTTGTACATTTTAGGATTTTAGAGTTGGTATGAATGCTTATTTGACCAAATTCAAATACAGCAATGCCTTTACTGAGGATTTGTGGGAAGCCCTTGGTAAGGCTAGTGGTAAACCTGTGGCAGATGTGATGACAACTTGGACGAAACAAATGGGATACCCAGTCATAAAGGTATCACATACATATAAGCTTAAAATTGGATAGGGAGATTCAATTTTGTTAAATGATTTTATTGTCACTTTTGATTAAATATAAAGAAAAATCTTATTATAAAACTGCTACACAAACATAAAAGACCAATATTTCTTTTTATGAGATTTTATTAAAATATCTTTTTTCCTATTTTTATGCCCCGCCAACTTTGTTGGGGGGCATATAGTTTTTCGGTCCGTTCGTCCGTCCATCCGTCCGTCCGTCCGTCCGTCACACTTTAGTTTTCCGCACTTTTTTTCGACATCCTTGCATATATTCAAAAGATTTTTGGTATGTGAGTCTACCATGATGAGTTACAGGTCAAGTTCGAGTTTCGTTCCGGTCCACTGATTTTGACCTAAATTACGGCCCTTGAACTTAGCAAATTTTGTAAAAATAAGTTTTCCGCACTTTTTTTCCACATCCTTGCATATATTCAAAAGATTTTTGGTATGTGAGTCTACCATGATGAGTTACAGGTCAAGTTCGAGTTTCGTTCTGGTCCACTGATTTTGGCCTAAATTACGGCCCTTGAACTTAGCAAATTTTGTAAAAAAAAAGTTTTCCGCACTTTTTTTCCACATCCTTGCATATATTCAAAAGATTTTTGGTATGTGAGTCTACCATGATGATTTACAGGTCAAGTTTGAGTTTCGTTCCGGTCCACTGATTTTGGCCTAAATTACGGCCCTTGAACTTAGCAAATTTTGTAAAAAAAAGTTTTCCGCACTTTTTTTCCACATCCTTGCATATATTCAAAAGATTTTTGGTATGTGAGTTACAGGTCAAGTTAGAGTTTCGTTCCGGTCCACTGATTTTTATCATTTTGTAATGTGTCAAAATGTCATTTATTTTATTTGCCAGCGGGGCATCAGTGTCATCTTGACACATTTCCTTGTCTTTTGTTTTTTTTAAAAGTGTTATAATATCTACTTGCATTAGAACATATAATTTACCCTCGATATATTGCATTTAAATTTTTTATCACTAGTGCTTTGAAACAATAGAAAAAAAATTGACAGATACCATTGAAAAATATGAAAACATTATTCTACTTGAGTGATTTAAGCAATTTTTTTATAATTTCAGGTTGCTGAAACACAAGATGGAAATAATCGTATTTTATCTTTAACTCAAGAGAAATTCTGTGCTGATGGAAAACAGCAAGAAGGTTTGTTGGCAGGGTATTTTATGTGTGGAAAAATTTATCAGTTGCTTATATACTGATACTTTTTTTAAATGCATTAAAAAATCTTCACTGTCAATCCTAAATGAATTTGAAATCAAAGTTTTTATTGATACCATTAGATTTTCTAAAAATTGTTCTGCATATCAGGTTTAACAATGTTATATCAAAATTTATATAAAAATAGATAAGTTATGAAAGAATATCAAACAGTGCTGGAGGTATATTTTAACGATGTTTAGCTATCTTTTTAAAATCTGAACTGACTGTACTTTAAATTTGAAAGAAAAATGGTAGAAATAGTTTAAATATATTCTTTTATTTTCTTTTTAATGTATAAATTGTTAATACAGTTTTGGTTTTTGTTTTTTTTTCAGGAGAACAATCAAAATGGATGGTCCCTGTATCATTCTGTACAGCTTCTAGTCCTGATAAACCTGTGAAAAATATTCTGATGGACAATCTATCTGCTGAAGTCACCCTAGAAAATGTCAAACCAGGAGAATGGGTGAAGGTAAACAAAATAAAGCTATGGATTAATTACATACAATTATCTGAATCAAAAATTTAAATAAGTAGACTATCCTTTTTAGCTCACCTGGCCAAAGGCCATGTTAGCTGTGTAAAAATTCAAGCATCTTAGGCTCTTCAGGATCAAAAACTCTACAAAAGGTTGGAGTCTATTGGGGCCAGCCAGTCTTTGTGAAAGTTTAAAATCTTTGCCGGTCATTTGGTCCTACGCCTTTAAACTTTCTGTCTGACTAAACTTTGATTTTACCGGACCAAATTTCACATATTTTTTCCTTTATTACGGGATTAGTTTAATTTATAATGTGCAAATTAATTGGGCCTCATGGAAACATTGACCAATCATATCATGTCTCACAAAGAAAATGTTCCGGTGTCGTATGAAAATACACGATTGAATGACAAATTATCAAACGGATTAAAGATACTTTTCTGTCACTTGACATGGATTTTTAGCTTCTTTTGCTGTGAGACAGAATAAATTAAATAACTAGTCTAATTTTTGTACAAATTTTACTGCCAGTCATTTGGTTGGTTGTTAATACAAAGCTACCGATCCAACGCCAATTTTACCGGACGGGTCAAGCCGACCGGCACATTTCGGGAAGACTGTGGGTCTATTTTCAGATGACCCCCTTGCCTTGGCCCTTTAAAGGTAAAAATTATTGTCTTTTCATGGTTTTGCCATATAGAAAGTTGAGTGTTGCAGATAGAGAAAAGCTATTGCTTGTTTCAACCTTCATCTCATTAAGCTGTATAAAAGTCTCCAGTGGGCCAAAGTAGTTTATAGGGGTAGTAGCTGATAAAAAGGAACTTAATAGCTTAAGGACCAGATGAGCAATTCAGGCTCCTGGGGTCCTCTTGTTTGGTTTAATGAAATATACTGGATTTCAAATAAGCTTTCATTCTCTTTCTGGTACCAAGCCAATGAAAGTATTGAGGCATAAAGACAAGCATAAAGTAGGATCTTTTTGCTCGTCCGTACCAAATCAGGTTTACCTTTAGATGTATAAGTCCTTGATGAGGAAAATATGCATCAAAGTGAAGCTTTACACACAGGTATAAAGGTATGAAATAAGACAAGTTTAGAATTATTTTTTGTTGATTGACCATAGAAAAAGAAGGTTGTTAAAGAAGCAACACATTGTGTCTGTCTCATTTTAGGATTGATTTCACATTGTAATACTTTGGGTTATAAAGGACAAGGTACGGTAAGGCCCGTATTTGGCCCCCTATTAGACTGAAAATTGAAAACTGATCTAGAGAAAAGTCCTTTTGTTATTTTTAAGTCAAATTAATGAAGAAGATAAAGCAACTAAATTTATAAGAATTTCTTATGTTATTTATTTGAAACTGCTTGTCAAAACATGGTGAATATTTATGATTTCTTTCAAATTCGGAGAAAATGGATAATATTTGGGTAATTTTTTCAATTTTTAGATGCCAGCGACTACTTAGACCACAGTTATTGTTTATGAACTTTAATTTGCACTTTAAAATGATTATAAATCAGTCGAAAAATCCATGGTCTACGTTGTCGGCGATCATTAAAAATAACAAAATAAGCATGAAAAAATTACATTTTTCGACGATTTTGTTACTTTTGCACTACTTAAGGCCTCTGTAATATTAAAATTACAGTATATGATGGAAAATGTTTACCATTGTCAAAAAGTTTGATCATCTAACTTGAAACCTTAATGATATTTAAATCATTTACTTAGGGTTTGTTTTTCTTTAAATTAGGGGGCCAAATAAATACCTTACTGTACCTTGTCCTTTGTGAATGGCAAATGGATTGGCGGTAGGTGAATATTTTTGTTATAGTTTTCTCAGCAACTACTTATTAGAGTCTTTAAGTATTTGGTTTGAAGTATCAGCATAATCGTGGAATTTGATTTTAGGCCTGTTGCTTACCTACTTCCTCTTCCATCCATTTCAAAAGATTATTTAACCTTTAACTACATTGTTTTCTTTATAGGTTGTTTTTGTCTCGCCTGCGACTTTAGTCGCTGAAGGCGAGACATAGGTATTACTTTCCGGCGGCGGCGGCGGCGGCGGCGACGGCGACGGCGTAAACTTTTTTGTAAGACTTTTGTGGAAAATGAATTACAAGAAAAGTGTAATAGCTAGGCATCTGATATTTGGTATACAGACAGTTGGGGTTATGGTCTACGCAACTGGCACCATGCCGTTTGACCCTGTCCCCAATTTCATGGTTCAGCGACTCTGTGAACTTAGATGTTTTTTCAGGCCAAAAGACCCCTTTGTAAGACTTTTGTGGAAAATGATTTACAAGAAAAGTATAATAGCTAGGCATCTGATATTTGGTATACAGACAGTTGGGGTTATGGTCTACGCAACTGGCACCATCCCATTTGACCCTGACCCCAATTTCATGGTTCAGCGACTCTGTGAACTTAGATGTTTTTTCAGGCCAAAAGACCCCTTTGTAAGACTTTTGTGGAAAATGATTTACAAGAAAAGTATGATTGCTAGGCATCTGATATTTGGTATACAGACAGTTGGGGTTATGGTCTACGCAACTGGCACCATGCTGTTTGACCCTGACCCCAATTTCATGGTTCAGCGACTCTGTGAACTTAGGTCTTTTTCAGGCCAAAAAACTTTATTGTAAGACTTTTGTGGACAATCAATTGCCGGAAAATTATAATAGCTAGGCATCTGATATTGGATATACAGACAGTTGGGGTTATGGTCTACGCAACTGGCACCATGCCGTTTGACCCTGTCCCCAATTTCATGGTTCAGCGACTCTATGAACTTAGATGTTTTTTCAGGCCAAAAGACCCCTTTGTAAGACTTTTGTGGAAAATGATTTACAAGAAAAGTGTAATAGCTAGGCATCTGATATTTGGTATACAGACAGTTGGGGTTATGGTCTACGCAACTGGCACCTTGCCGTTTGACCCTGTCCCCAATTTCATGGTTCAGTGACTCTGTGAACTTAGATGTTTTTTCAGGCCAAAAGACCCCTTTGTAAGACTTTTGTGGAAAATGATTTACAAGAAAAGTATAATAGCTAGGCATCTGATATTTGGTATACAGACAGTTGGGGTTATGGTCTACGCAACTGGCACCATGCCATTTGACCCTGACCCCAATTTCATGGTTCAGCGACTCTGTGAACTTAGATGTTTTTTCAGGCCAAAAGGCCCCTTTGTAAGACTTTTGTGGAAAATGATTTACAAGAAAAGTATGATTGCTAGGCATCTGATATTTGGTATACAGACAGTTGGGGTTATGGTCTACGCAACTGGCACCATGCTGTTTGACCCTGACCCCAATTTCATGGTTCAGCGACTCTGTGAACTTAGGTCTTTTTCAGGCCAAAAAACTTTATTGTAAGACTTTTGTGGACAATCAATTGCCGGAAAATTATAATAGCTAGGCATCTGATATTGGATATACAGACAGTTGCGGTTATGGACAACGCAACTGTCACCATGCCATGTGACCATGACCCCATTTTTACGCTCCAGTGACTCTGTGAACTTAGGTTTTTTCAGGCAGAAAACTTTTTGTAATACTTGTGTGGACAATGGATTGCTTGAATAGTATAATAGCTAGGCATCTGATATTGGGTATACAGACACTTTTTGTGTTTATATCAAGAAATGAAAGCTTAGGTAGTTGATTTTAGTGATGGTGCCGGCAGGCGAGACATACTTTTAGTGGCCACACTTGTTTTCTTTTAAACCAAAATTATGTATAGACTCGTAAAAGAAAAAAAACTCCCATGAAACATTTCTCTTGTTTCAGTTGAACTGTGGTACTGTAGGTGTATATAGAGTACAGTATTCCTCTTCTATGTTAGAATCTCTTATTAATGGAATCAAAGACCGTACCATTGCACCAACAGACAGGCTAGGCATACAAAGTGATCTCTTTGCTTTGGTAAGTTGTTAAAGAATATAGTATACTTTTAGGAGTAAACAATTGAACTAAAAGTTATTGCAATTTATGAAATATGAAGTCTAATGAACATCAAAGCTGAATTTTTGGCCAATTTTTGGTCTTATCTTGATCTGGATTGTAAAACTAGCTTGTGATATGAATGCATTTTATTACTTACAATGCTAACATGTACTGCACATAGATGGATGATGAATGTTTTTCTCTCAAACTTTCCATGTATTCTGCAACAATCTCCTTTAGTGATAGTTCAGTTTCAGAATTGAAAGCAATAATATTTTTATAATATTGCTCTTTGACCTGTCTTTTATAGGCTAGAGCAGGACTAATTTCAGCAGTAGATGTCCTCAAGGTTGCCGAGGCCTACATCAATGAGACAGACTACACTGTCTGGAGTGATCTATCCACAAGTCTGTCTACCCAGGGGCTATTGATACAGCATACTGATGCCACGGCAGAAATGAAGGCTTACAATAGAAATCTCTATAGCAATGTTTTCAAGAGGGTTGGATGGGAAGCTAAAGCAGATGAAGGTAAAGTAAAGAGTTATAATAAGCAGTAGATTTTGAAGCAATTATCTTTCATCTGTTTTCTACTTTTAAATTCTGAAGCTTTTCCTGTTATACATTGTTGTTATTTGCTAAACGTCAACTTTCCTGTCATTGTACTCTATATTTCTGATAGTTATGTGAAGAAAAAAAGAAAGGAACTTGCAAATAAAGTCTGGAACTTGATATCTGAAAACTTATCATATTTACTGGGTGCATTCTCTTTTGGATTTTGCTCGACAAACATTTATGTAATCTTGGAGAATGATTTATTTTTGTGCATAAGTTGTGCTTTTACAGTTTAATACAGTAATTGATTTTTCTTTCAACTAACTTTAAGAATAGTTCAAGTTGATTAAAATGTCATAAAGCGTACATAGTTACCTTCTAATGATGCCATATTTTACTTTTAGGACCACTTACTGCAATGTTGAGAGATCTTGTGTTAGCAAAGTTGGGACGTAATGAAGACCCATCAGTTATTGAGGAGGCTAAGAAAAGGTTCTTAGACTTTTATAATGGTCAACCGCTGGCAGCTGATCTTAGGGACCCTGTATGTATTTTCTTCACTCATTATTTACCAAGGTCACATTTAGTTTACTTGTAGATTCTTTTTCACTAGCAACAAAAAAAAATGGGGTGGTAGGGTTGATTTTATTATTTTTGGCTGGATTTCACATTGTGAAAATCTAGGTTATAAAATTGTAATGTCGGGTGGTAGGCGGGTGGCTGGGGAAAATACTTTCATAACAGTTTTCTAAGTAACTACTCATCACAGTATTAAGTTTTCGATTTAAGAAATATTGACACTCTCTGTCTCTGCAACATTTTGGGGAAATGTGTAGAAGGAAATGAGATTTGGAATAAGTGTACATGAAACAACTTGCATCAATTATGGGCATTTTAAATAGATGCCAGATACCATTCTTGATAGTCATAGACTGAAATGAAATGGAGAGCAACATACTTTTAAAACTAGATAGTTCACAAATGCATCTTGTACTTAAAAACTAAATTATAAGCTGTGTGCAGTGTCAACTTATGAAAAATATATGTTAACCATTATTTCTTTTTGTAGGTGTTTATAACTGTCATGTCCACAAGTGATCCTGATTTATTTGATAAAATGTTGGAGGTAACCTAGTTTGTATAAAAATCAATGTTTAGATATACATGTATGTTTAATTCACTTATAAACTTATATGATAAATATTAAATGTTAAAAGTACATCAGTACCTGTATTAAATAATTTTCTTGACAGCGGTGAACATTGACACATTCTTCTTTGAATGACCAATCATTTTTGGGGTACTTACTTACCTTTCTGTAATGAAGTTTAAACAAAAATTAAAACATAATTACTGTTAGATGTCAAAACATCAAAGAAAGCTGACAAAAAGTAACATACCAGAAAAATGAAAGCACAATGGTGCTGACTTAAATAAAAACTACATGTAGTACCATTTATAATCCAGACCATTTTGTATTTTGACAGTTATATGATAAAGCTGACAGTCAGGAACAGAGGAACAGAATCAGTCGAGCATTGGGAGCTGTTAAGGAGGAGAAACTCATTGAAAGAGTTCTACAATTTGCTATGTCTGTGAGTATGCTCTCCATACCGTATAGCGGGAAATTTTCGCGAGGTTCTAATTTTCGCTATATTCGCGACCATTACTCTATCGCGAAATTTAGAACCTGCGTAAAAGAGAATCAACATAAATATGTATTGGGAATTTAATTAAATCGCGAAAATAAATGTCCGCGTATATAACAACTTGGTCATTTGGTATGAAATCGCGAAATTTGCACGCCGCGAAATTTACCCGCTATACGGTATATTTCTATATATTATTCTCTTGAATTTTCATAAAGCCATATTTAATGTTTTGATTGTGTTTAACATAATTTTTTGGGGGGGGGGTTAAAGATTTTTAGCTCATCTGACCTGAAGGATCAAGTGTGCTATTTCCATCACTAGGCATCTGTCATCTGTCCACCTTCCGTCTGTCTGTTCATCATCCATCTCTTGTCTTCAATTAACTTTTCTTCAAAAATCTTCTTTTCTGGAACCACTGGAGTGATTGCTTTCAAACTTTGTACACTTGGTCATTAGGGTGTCCTCTACCTAGTGAAATTTATGCATGCCAACAAACCAAAATGCTGTTGCTAAAAAAAGAACACGGGAGGTATATCAATTTTTGTTTGGAATTTTTCTTTTGAATTAAGTGTGCAAAATATAGTTATTCAAAGTGAGGTAATCAGACAAAAGCAATATTACTTCAACTCTCTAAAGAAAATCTGGCTATCACATTTCCATAAGTACATTTATATATATCAATAAAAAGATAAATTTATCCTCTTTTTGATGTTATAAGCATATTTTACACAGTAGATTTTAATTAAAATGCCAAAATTTAACAAAGAGAGAGGTGTTTTAGAGAGAATCCACAGGCGCCATCTCATCATCAAGATCTGAATTTGATCATTTCTATAAAAATGTCTAAATTTGCACACAGATTATCTAAAAGAGAATGTCTCAAGAGTTTTATTTGGGAAAATGGTGGGGTATGTTATGTTGCATATTTCAGAAATATTTTTGTTTACATAAAAAGTGGCATGGAAATAAAATATAGTTTTTGTAGTTTACCTCCCCCATACAAATATCAACATTCCATATACTTTATTTTGCAAAACCAGACCTGAGTTTTTTATGCATTTTAAGAAGCATGTTAACAATCAAAAGAATGCAAAATAAATGGTAATCTTCACTTTTGGTGTAAAAATAAATAGGACTCTCTTCACTCATTGGAAAATTTATTGGGCTACCACCACTAGTATTTTGTACGAAAACTGTGTGTAGCATTGTTAAGCTTTGTAACTTGGTGTTTGTGTAACTGTTATCTTTAGAGTGTTTTCTATCCTAACTAGTTTCTGTAATGTAACCTACCAGGTAATGTAGACCATGTTGCACACTAGGTAAGAAGCTTAGGTGAGTGATTTAGGATCCTGGGAGCCTGTAGTTTTTCAAACATATCAAAACAAAAACAGATTCTTAATGAACATGGCTTCCATTGCTAAAAATAGAACTGGGAGGGGGGGAGTCAAATCATAGTTTTTGGCTTTTAGCATGAAAAGTATAAGAGATTATGATGCCACAGCAAATAATATCAAATAAAACTGTTACTTACAAGTGGTCAGACTGGAATAAAAATTAGGGGGGGGGGGGGGGGGTTGCCAAATAACCAAGGTTTAACTTGTTCAATTTCTGATGACAGCTATGCAAATTTGTAATAAATTATACTAATGTAGACCAAAATTTTAAAATTGCAAACCATCCTGCGACAGATGTTTAGAGACTGACATAAATGAGAAGTACTGGGGAAGAAAAACATAATACCCCACCATTCATGTGGCAGGATGTGAAAAGGATTTTAAATCCCATTTATACATGGAGTTTGTTTTTGCAGGATAAAGTGAGATCTCAAGACACCGTTTTTGTCATCGGTAGTGTGACAGGATCTGTAAAGGGGAGACAACTAGCCTGGAAATTTGTTAAAGAAAATTGGCAGCAACTCCACAATCGATATGAAGGAGGCTTTCTTCTGTCTCGTTTAGTCAAGGTAAAGAATACAGTTCATATCTTGTGTTTCATTCTTATTTATTATATGCCTTAATTAAGATTTTTTAAGGGACAATCTACAAAAGAACAGGGTCATATAGTGTTTAGATCTGTCCATCTGTCACAAATTAGGTCTACCCAATCAGGTTTTAGTTACTTTGCTTAAAAGAGGCATCATATTGTCATGAAACTTTATACACATGAATAAAAATTCTTCATCAGCAGATTTTTTAGTGGCTCATTTTAGTGCCAAACATTTTATATAATGAACTTGAAAGTTAGTTGAGGTTCATCAAAACAGATCATACTTTTTATGAAGAAATTGTTCGGTCTTTTGACTTAGTTTTACTTTAAAGATTTATTAAGTTATAACATGTTTTTGTCCCGATGATGGCTGCAATATCGCCGACGGGACATAAAGCAGATACCAATCAATCAATCAATCAATTATTTATTATATGTACATCACAAATGACATATTATCTGGACAAATAAAGTATAGTAGGTCCTAGCTATTGATACTATAAACCTTATTATATTGACACTTTTTTTGGTAACAGATTTCTCAGCTACTATTAATCAATGTTAGATTGGCATATTGATTTTATGCAAAAACTTTGTTTTTTTAATTAGATTTTTGCCGACAGGGTCTTTCCTGACTTTGTCAGTATTCTAGTTGGGTTAGATATTTCATATGAAAATACAAGACTTGCAAAAATTTAAAGATTAAATTAAATGATTCAAAACCTCTTTATCCACCGATATTTTTTTGTTTTTGTTTTTTATAAAAAGACCTTTAAAATTATTGTTCATTATTTTTCAGGTTACAACTGAGAATTTTGTAACAGAAGACATGTATAAAGAAATAGAGGTTTGTTTTAAAAAATCTTATGAAAGTTTTATTAAAAATCACTCAACTGGAAACAATTGTAAGAAAATTGGAATCGATGTAAAGAAAATAATGTTAAGTAACCTTTTATACAACACAGACTCAGTTGAGGGGGTCCCGTGCGAGGCCCAGGTGGTGAATAGGCCTGCAGCAGAGCCTAGCTTGTCATAAAAGGCGATTAAAGGTCATGGGATCCTCACATTGGGTCAGTGCTCAGCCCACAAAGCGACCAAGTGTGTACCTTAGGTGGCTGAATGGAGTGTACAATTGAAATTGAATCTTTTGATTTTTAGCTCACTGCTCTCCATTTTGATAGCCAATTTAATTCAGATATTGCAATTTATCCAATAAATCTAATCAAACTCCAAGTAGCAATGGTAAGCACGCAGCTCAAACGTGAATTTTTTGTTGTTTTGGGGACATTACTTCTGTACCATTGATATAATTGTACCATAACAAGATATTGCACTTTAAAACAGTCAGCCAACTATCAGCCAATAAAGCTTTATTCATTAGAGAAGTAGTTTAGGAGGAGTTAGGAATATAAGATGGACAATCCCTTGTCACAAAATATTTTTTAGTTTCATGAAAATCCATTAAGTGGTTAAGTAGGAATTGGGGATAAAAGATGGGTACCCTGAACACCCCTTAAAGTCAGGTTTATAATAAAATGTTACATGCATTTTTTTTTCATTCTAGCAATTCTTCAAAGATCATCCTGCCCCAGCTGCTGAGAGAACAGTCAAACAATCATTAGAGAACATTGGTCTGAATATGGAATGGATGAAGAGGGACAAAGATGCCGTCACTGCTTTTTTACAGAGCAGAGGAAAATAAAACCAACATTTCCAAAATGCAGAATGTGATAAAATCTGATTTTTAATAGATCTGTCACAGAACTTTGTTATTTATTGCAAGTTGTATGATGCCATTTTATTGTTGTTTGGATAATTGGTGCACAGATAATTGTTGTGATATAAACTTGGACCAAAACATTTTTTTACAGATTATTTTGTCAGAATATTTTTAATTTATAGTGCTGTATACTAACATCAGGATCAAAACATAACACAAACAAATTTATTTATTAATATTTTTAATGACTATTAATGATTTGAAATCAAATAATTTTAATCTATTCATTGCACAGTAATCTTTTACACAAGTCTTTATATTTGTGAATCTAACATCTAATAGCCACATGTATTTATTCAGAGAAAAAAATAATAGTGACTATGAAAGTGTATACTACAAGTATGACAACCTTTAATATCCAATAACTTCTTTTGTAAATGTGCTTAAATTGTTCATGGTATAATTAATAACATCATTGTACTGAGATTAAATAAAATAATCTATTATTCAGGTTAAGATGATGTGACTTTTTGATATATTTTTATGCCCCCACAATGATGGTTCAGTATGAAAAAACTGTACATTCTAACTTTCAACTTCCAGTTTGGGACTGAGTCAAGATGAAAATTTATGTGAAAGTTTCAGTCCAGCATTTCTCAGAAACTACAAGAGAATGATTTGAAACTTAGTAGGATGGTTCAGAATGACAAACTGTCCATCCTAAGCAACTTTCAGACATGTCAGACTTCTTCTTCCTGTTTGTGGCCAGCGGGGGCATGTATGTCCCATGGACACATTCCATCTTCATTTGAGGTAATTTGTAACCTACCACCACAC